>JAQPZY010000740.1:0-386945 GCA_029931535.1 Margaritifera margaritifera
TTTTTTTATAACTGTATTGCTCTGATTCCTGCAATTGTATAATGATCGCCGATTTTTATCTGGAGGGTGAAATGTTAGCTGTTTAGAAGTCAAAGTTTTTTGTAGTCGTAGTTGTCGGCGTCATTATTACGAAGCTGGACGTCGTTGTCGTAAAAACTTATTTTCAATTGTTGTTAATGCATTCTTTATTGTCCGAATCCTTCTTTTTAACGTTATTGACATACTTTTTTCATTTTTTTATCGCCAGCAATCATCTTAGTTTTTTGTTAAAGTTGTTGAAATTATACCTATCTCTGTTCCTATTCCTACCTTGTGTTTATCGAAGATGATTCGGAACACCTTGTCTCGGGCTTCTATGGGACTTCCTGTAAATATGGCCGCATTTCCCGGGAAAGGAAGCGCAGAAAAGGGAACATGCGCAGTGTGCTGTCTACATTCGGATCAATAAGTCGGATAGAGCCAATCACAAACGGTCCCACATCATTCCGTGGTCGGGATCTGACTCCGGCAAAGTTTTTCCAATCAACTGAATTGACAGGAAATGGTGTATCAAGTGGGTGTGTTAATAATGTATGAAATTGCCTGAAATTGACCGCAAAGTATGACCTACAAGAATTTAAAAGAATAAAAGAGCAATCTTAGCATTATCACCAGTATCGAAAGGGTAAGTTTACATTGACAAACGTACAGAGGTTGTAAAGACTTTCTTCTACAGGATGCTTTCGCAAAAACTGAAGGACGTTATGAATTGGAAATTAGGAGAACTCAGTGTCACCATGAAAGCATGAAATAGTTGACCCATTGCCTACTTGTTTATCCCAACCACCACCACACCACCCACTACACGATATTCGTGGATCCGCTCCCGGAATAGTGATTATAGAAGTGTAACACTGCTTCACGTAAACGAAGGTTGTACAGGGGTTATCTCGTGAAGCCAATCGTGCACATTTCTGAAGGCAGGATAAAAATGGACAGGACTTAAAATTGGCTGGCAACTGATCGCTGAAAGTGCACTTATTTAAGCAACTGGAGTTAGGGGGTTGAAACGATACACCTTGTGCCGCGTATTGATTACGGATTCACGATATACAGCCTACGATTACAAGGCATACACATATCAAACTTTGATGGTCTTTTCATCTTTAGAAGGTCTGTCAGTGGTTGGGTTGTGATGTTTTATATAGTGTTGACATATTGCGTTGTATTTCTTAGACTTAGCATCTGTTCTTATGCCTTTTTCTTCCTGGAACAAGATACAAAAATGTACTTCCAGTTGTTAGTGATTTTGAATTCAGCCATGTAGGCCATTTGAGGCTATTCCGTTTGATCGGTTCCAAGACTCATCTTGGTAACCCAACACCCTTTGTTTTGCGCTGCGTGAATGCTTTGAAAACATCTTATTATCAAATTTTTATGTCTTCACTTAAATTTGAAAGGGGGACATGACGGTGTTATCATCAAAACAGAAAGAAACAGTGCAATTTCCACCTGCAAGGAAAAATCTTATTCTAGAAGCAAAGTCCAGGTGTGGGAGTGGAGATGACTAACAAAAACCAAAAATCTCATAACATTTGTACTTATGCAGATGTCAAAACAACTGCTGCGGCCACAGACACTCGTTTCTGCTTTCGGTTAGTGAAAAAGGAAACTACTGACAGCTATATCCACTCCACTTCTATACAAAATTAACAAATTTAAACACAAGGTGACAAACCTGCACGGTTTGAAATCTGCCTTCTTGCTGATTCTGATGCTAATTTGTATTTATCCTGTTGGCACCGTTTAGTCACTGATTGGCCTATTATCAATGTAAAACGGAAACATTCCTAACTTGTTCTCCATGTACGACTTTAGTAATTTTACAGATAATTTAATAACCCATTTTGAACGAAGTTTCTCTGTTGCTTTGTATCTAACCTGTGATCGAGTTTGAATGCCCAAATAATTCAGGAGTGTCACGCAGGGAATAAGCTGCAGTCAATTCTGATTGGTGCTTATTGTTTTACCCTGGGACTGCAACAAACAATAACCACCAATCAGAATTTAATGTAAAACATATGTCACTGAGTGACACACTAGAAGTGTAGCCTTTAAATTCGATCCATATAGACAAGACACGAAGCAACAGAGAAACTTCGCGTAAAAGTGGTTTTTAAATGATCAGTAAAGTACATTCAATCATACATGTGGAACAAATTTGGAAAGTCTCCTTTACGTTGATATACATTGGGGGGGGGGGGAGGGGACACATTTTCTAACCATGTAACCTTGTGTTATTTTTGCAAAAGTTGAGTGTGTTTTCAACCTTTTTTTTTTTTTTTTTTTTTTCTTTTTTTACTGACTCAAATTAGTCTGTCTCAGGATACATTCTCAGTTTAAAGAATAAAAAAGGCATAAACGACTAATAATTATTCATGACTGCTGAAGTTTAAAAAGTAATTTCTATAGGGTTCAAAGTATCGTTTTTGTATCTGTTCTTCACCTCTTGTATTCGGATTAAGTGTATCGATTATGGCAAAAATATCGATGCATCGATGAAATCGTTTCACCCCTCTAATTGGAGTATAGTACTTTGCCCAAAGACTAACCACGGTAGCCAATCCGGGGCTAATTCGATGGTTGGATTCGAACCCGTACCCTTTCAATCGCGAGTCAAGCACTCTAACCACTGAACCGATGCTGTTTCTGTGAGACGCTAATGTGTCCGCCCCCTACCCCCACCCACCACTGCAAAAATGTTATGAATTTTAAAATCGTTCGAGTTACAGCTTGATTTAGACTTTAGTTCTCAATATGTTTTGGGAATACAGGGTCAGACCTCATAACCATTAGGTTTATGTTTGTCATTCACAAACTTATTTATTCCTGTGTACATGGTTATGTTGTGGCCTTTGTTGTTTCAAACGGTAACATGCATCACAAACCTAAGTTTTGGAATCTAATAACTTACATGACATTAATAGTATTTCACTCTTGAACATGACTGTTAAAAATAAAAATCAACGATTCTCCATGGGTTCATTTTAATCAGGGAAACCTTTTCTAATGAAAACTGTGAGCCTGATTTAAAAAAAAGTTTCTGATCAACAACGTTAAAACAATTGCTACAACAACATTTATTTCCTGCACATTGGCAACATATTGGAAAATATGTCGTCCATGAGTCCTATATAACAATGACTTTGATTGTTTGACTTTTCAGCGGACAGACATTATTTTACTGGTGCAGTGAATTATGATTTGTTATGATTGTATTACATCTAGTTCATGCTAGGTTTTGGGGTATTTAATGTGCTGCAAGGGGGTATGCATGGTAGGTCTATTTAAATTTTTGATGTTTAGGTTTGGGTTAAGTTGCTGGGCTTGGGTTACAAGGAGTTTTTACGCATATACATGCATGAATGATTTGTTAGGCCGGGTTTGGGAGGTATAGGGGTGGGTTATGGGGTAGGTATGGGGGGTGAGGCGGTGTGGGGTAATGGGGTGTGATTTTGGGGTTGTTAGAGTTGGGGGGTTGGCAGGTGTAGATTTTTTAGGGTTTGTTTTATTAGGGGTTGGGGTGAGTACGCAAAAAGTGAAAATGAAAAGGAAACGGAAATGTAGGAACCCCCATCCCCATCCCCTTCCTCCCATCTTCCCCATTTCACTCTCTGAATGGGATAGAGAGGTGGTGTATATGTTTAGTGATAGGGGTGTTTGGGGATCCTGGGGTAGATGACGGGAGGGGTGTGAAATGATGGTCGACTGGTTGTGATTTGATATGTAAGACCCTCGCATACTCATTAAGAAATCACAAACCACTAAGTCCTTACTTGGATAGATACTTTTCCCCATTTTTCGTGCAGCGATTTAAACGGAAGAGTACTCGATAGCAAGAGCGAAATTAGAACTCAGTTTTAAATGCATAAAACAAAATGGATTTCTAAAAATACAAGTTAGATACAAAAAGTTATAAAATACAAATTGACGTTCTATTATACCAAGGAGAGAGGAAAGCGTTTACCCACATGATCCCTCCAACTCACATTGTATGTACGGATTCTTGAGTGGCATCATGAGGAAATTATTAACGAGTGCTCACGGTGGACATATTGTATTGATGTTTCGCTTGACGAGTGAAATATTTTCTTTTATCTACCTAAACAAACGTAGTTTTGTTTCTTTTTTACTATATATATTTTTAAGGCTAAACCGTTCCAATTGCTTGGATTTTTCTTTTCCAATTCTCTGCCATTGCAGGCGTTTTAACGGATGCTTTACTTCATGGATAAAAGGTAGTTTCGAAATTTTACAATTATTTAGGACAATTTACATATGTATTTCCTTACAGGCCCGGTTTAACCACTAGGAAAAATAGGCGGTCGCTTAGGGCGGCAAAATTTTGGAGGAAGTCTTGTTTTATTTGGCTGTTGTTGGCATTTTTTGGCAAATAAAATAAATTTGAATTAAAAAAAAGTAAGAAAAATAGCGTAAAATGGAAGATAATAAGCTTCATAAAAATAGGACGAGAAATAGCGTAAATTAGAAGAGTTTATAAGCATCTAAAAATAGAAAGAGGAAAAAAACAGTAGGAAAGAATAAGTGTGTGTGTGTGTGTGTGTGTTGTTGTGGGTTCGCGTTCGTGGTTGGAAATAAAGTTAATTTTGTGGGAGGGGCAGGGCTGGAGGTTCACCTAGGGAGCCAAAATACCCTTGCGCCGGTCACGCATTGAAAGCTTCAACTTTGGTCAAATTAATTATTGTTTTCATACGAAATTGAAAAGATTTTATTTTCGTTTAACCCATTCCTTGCGCCGGATTGTTTAGGAGTGCACATTGTTTAAGGCTGAAGTGCTGGTGATTTCATTTTTAGTGCAGTCTGATACGACAGACTTATGGAAAGTAACATATTTATACTAATCTATTTTAATGATTGTGAGATTTACCTGTTATGAATTTGGTTATTTTTATTTTTTTTGTTTCTGCTTTTAAAAAGTGTAATTTGTGGCCTTTTCACCATTGTAATATATTTTTCGTGTATCTGACAATGCACCCAAATCTCAATTAGTTCACTTAATTTCGGTTTCCAATCAAAACTCGTCTATTGGGATAATCCCCAATTTCTCCTTCGTTTTCAAGCATGATTATGAGTGTCGATTAAGGAATTTTTAAATCGCTAATTAATCTTTTTTTTTAATCATATTTAATCAATTCAATTTTGCACTTTAAAAGCGTGTATTGTTTGCCCGTTAGAAGTGTAACATGCACTGTTATGGGTAAGATCGAGTATCGCATAGGTCATCTAAGTTCATTCACTTGGCCAATATGAGCGAATTAATTGTGGAAAAATATTTTAATTAAGGGTAATGCTCCAACCTACTATGTTGTGTGCTGGGCTTGGAGTTTGTTTTTAGGCATTTGTTGAATTGCCACCTCCTCATAGCTTATTATAAAATGTACTAGTTATTGGTATATTTAAAGATCAGTGTCATCCTATGTGTGTGTTGTGATTGTTGTGTGTGTGTGTGTGTGTGTGTGTGTGTGTGTGTGTGAGCCAAACAGACAGACAGGACAGTGTGAGAGAGAGTACAATATGAATTAAGCCTAAATATGGGAATTTTTTGTTTGAATAACATTCATAAGGGCAGATATATTTCCTAACTGGAAAAAGAAAGTAGTTTCCAGAGGTGATTATCGCATCAGCGATACATTTCAATATCTCATGATATATATAATAATGGTTATATGAACGAAATTTTTATCGAATGAAAACAAATTTATTAAAACAGTCTAATTCGCTCAAAGCAGGGACTATATAAGCCTCTTCAGTGTTTTTTCGTACATGAAAGGCATTAAAAGCAAGCAATATGTTGCTAAAATATGACCGGCAGCAGAATTCAAATAAGGGTCATCGATCAAAATTTTTCAGGGAGTGTATAAGCGGCGTAGACCGTTATAGATCTAGAATTAAAATACAAATTTGTTCAATAACTTCAAGGTACTTCATTTCGCTAATTGTTCCTATGTACAAACGCATACCAGACGATCCTCAGTCCCTTCCTCCTACAATCAATTCGTCCATCAACCTATTCATTCTTCCTTCCGTCCATGCATTGTGTCCATATCCATTTATCTACCTGTTTGAACGCAACATTGAATTAACGTTTTAAAAGCTCATTCTCCAGGAAGTTAATGGCCACTGTAAGTGTAATAAAATACGGCATACAATTCTCTCCCTCTCTCTCATCTCTCTTCTCCTCTCTCTCTCTCTCTCTCTCTCTCTCTCTCTCTCTCTCTCTCATAAAACATGAACATACGTAGAATTAAACTTACTCACTTTTAAATTCGACTCCACATCCCAAACTGCATGGACCTATAATGAGCAGGCAGATCTGGGGCCACTGCAGCTGGTTAGGAAACTAAAATGGTAGTACCCAACACAAAGGTGATCTGGGTTCTATGCTGGTTTGCAGTTCGATGCAGGGGCCAGATTATGTACTCTAGAGGCCCTAAACACTGATAGATGTATGGTTGCCCCCCCCCACCCCCCATGTAATTAAAAGAAAAAGAAAAGAAAAAAAATCTAATTTCTCTTTTCTTTTGTATTTTGTATTTTATTTTTGGTGGCCCTGCTTTGCTGGTGCCCTAAGCAAAAAAGAAAAAACAAACAAACACCATAAGCCTACGTGCTTCGTCTGCCATATTGGGAATCCAGCACTGCCTATAATCCATATACCGTACGTAGATATGCCAATAAATGATTCTACTCACCAAGATTGTGAATGTTACGTTGCTTCAGAAAACGGTTATTATTAAGGTCATGTGGATTAATTGTTTGTCCCTTTTTATCTTGAATACTGCTGTTACATCTCTGCAAAACTTTCTGACAATGATGTTTCGAACTTGGACTTTCCAGTCAAATACAAATGGACTATCTCTTCTGCAATCACAGCCTTTTAAATTCCGAATTTGCTCCGAAAGATCAGCTCCCCCGATCTGTTTGCGGATCTTTGTAAAAGAATCTTGATGAGTTTACTGTCCGATCATTTTTATGTGCGCTAACAAGATTGGAATCAAACACCTTTTTTGCATCCAAAGGAAAGATGTCAGTACAGCTTACTTTCTTTCCTGGAACGGCCAAACCATTACCACTTACCTACACCAACCACCCAACCGTACCCCATCATCTTCCCACCATAATCTATACCCCCCAAACCCACTCAAACCCCCCCCCACAATTCCCCCCCCCCAATTTCCCTTAATTTTCCCTGGTACATTCACCCCCCAAAAACAACAAAGCGAGTAATCCCTTAAACACTTCCCTCATCCCCAACTACCCTCCCTCCCCTTCTAACTAACCTCTCTTCCACCCCCCCCCAAACCCCCCCCCAAATTTACATATAATTCCCCAATTCCCACCAAACCCCCCCTCCTCTACCACCTTATCTACTATCCCATCCCCCACCCCCCCCCCCCACTCCCAAATACCCCCCCACCCATTTTAACAAACACATTACCCATAACACCCTAAAACTAAACACCCACACACACCCCCCCCAACCCCCCCATACTCTACATCCCTACAAAACCCACCCCCAAAATCCCCCCCCCCCCACTTTTCCCCAATCAATAAAACCCCCCCTAACCATACTACCCAACCAACAAATACCCACCCACCCCCCTCCACCTCACCCCCATCTCCAACCCCCCTACCCCCAAACCCCCCTCACCAAACCCCCCCAACCCACCCCCAAACCCCCCCCCCAAACACCAACCCACACCCCCCCCACCACAAACCCCCCACCCCCCCCCCCCACAACCAAACCAACCCCACACAAAACAAAACACCTCCCAACCCAACTAAAAAATACCCCCTCCCCAAAAAAAACACCCACAAAAAACCCCCCCCCCACCCACCCCCACACCACACACCCCCCCACCACCAACACCCCCCCACCCAACCACCCCCCCCCCACCACACCCCACACCCCCCACCCCCCCACACCACCCACACCCCCCCCCCCCCCCCACCCCCCCCCCCCGACCCCATGTAGGTCCTTGTTAAAAAATGGCGAATCACAAATATAATTGTATAACACCTAAAGACCACTGTACGTCATTGTAACAAAAATGGCGAATCACAAATATAATTGTGTAAACACCTAAGACCACTGTAGGTCATTGTAAAAAAATGGCGTAATACACAAATATTATTGTGTAACCCCTAAGACCCATTTGTAGGTCATTGTAAAAAAAAAATGGCGAATTCACAAATATAATTTTAAAACACTCTTTCCAAGACTTATAATAGAGGTATTCTATGTTTTGTTCAATGGATGTAAAAGAAAATATTTCACGAGTTGAAGCAAACTGATGTCATTGTCCCATAGTGGACGAAACCATGAGTAAAACAAACAAAATAATTTCCACCATCAATAGTGAAATATTTTCTTACATCTACTCTAAGTCTACTCTAAGATTGTATTTTTAATATATATTTCAAGGCGGAAGGAAAGGAAAAGGATCGATTTTACCATTTATTTTATTTTTATTTTTTTATTTTATATTATTTTATTTTATTTATTTATTTAGTTTTTTTGTTCCATTATGCTTTGTGCCGAGTGCTGTTAATACTCATAGACAAGTACCGTAATCCCTATTAAAAAATTTACGTTACTGTCGTGTTAAAAATCAGGAACAACGATTTAGAAATAATTCTCCTCCATTTTTAATTTTCTAAATAGAGTATTTATTTATTTATTTATTTTTTGTCCAATTAATTAGATTCCGTTAACACATTTCTTGCGCGGTATTGATATAGTGAATATTGTTAGGGTGTTGACTATCACAGAGTGGTTGAATTCAAGAGCATTCAGACCGTAATACCTTTAACCTGACGACTGTAATTATTGTGAATTTACCTGTTTGTGTTTTTTGCGATATTTATTTTGTTAATTCTGCATTCAAACTTGAAATCTCTGTCCTTGAAAAGGACATTGCAAACCCTTTCAATAGCAGGTTTTACCCAAATTTCGATAGTCGCTCTCTTAACTTCAGTGTCAAATCAACAGTCAACAACGCCCGTTTTCTCCAATGTTTCAAACATAGATATGGGTGTGATTAGAGTTAAACATGGCTTAGTAGTTGAGGGGGGGTATTGATTGCCAAAAAGGGGGGGCACTTGATGCCTTTACGGTGAGTTTTAACATGGCGGGGGCACTTGATGCCTTTACGGGAGTTTAACATGGCGGGGGCACTTGATGCCTTTAACGGGAGTTTAACATGGCGGGGGCACTTGATGCCTTTACGGGAGTTTAACATGGAGGGGGCACTCTGGGTACGTACGGGAGTTTAACATGGAAGGGGTACTTGAGGCCTTTACGGGAGTTTAACATTGCGGTGGGTCTTTATACGGACAATGGTAGTGAGGGAAATAGAAATAATCTTTCTTGAAAAAGGGTGGGTCCTGAAAAAGGACCGTTGGTTTTGTTTGGTAGG
Source organism: Margaritifera margaritifera (assembly GCA_029931535.1). Lineage (NCBI taxonomy): Eukaryota > Metazoa > Mollusca > Bivalvia > Unionida > Margaritiferidae > Margaritifera > Margaritifera margaritifera. The sequence goes on from JAQPZY010000740.1 coordinate 9,480, forward strand.
AAGAGCTTTTATTTATTTCCTCTCCAACATTGGTGAGAAAGCCTGGGAGGTGGAACTTCTTCTTCTCCTCCTTCTTCTTCTTCAGGTATCCAGTCGGGATGATTCAATTGTCTGAACTTGTCCTGAATTTTCATCCAGTTCAAGTTCAGACGATGAATTGTTTTCTCCTTTTCTCCCTTTACCCACATAATTTGATTTTAGCTAACCTCCTGTTCCAAAATTTTTTTTAATAAATAGTTTCTACTCTGAGCAGGGGCCGCTTCTTGTCGAGTAAGGATGATACATTTTAAATGATCATCCAATTTTTGGATGGTAATCCAAGACTTCTTTAAGAAGTCCTACTCGACAAGGTGAAGAAGAGGCGGAGGTTGTTACTCTCTTAACTTCCACCTCCTTCTTCACCTTCTTTGAATTAAATTTAAAATCAAATTAACTGTAGGTAAAGTGATGGATTACCCCTTCCAACTGACTGGATACCACCACATCCTTTTCCTCCATATAATACTTCACTTCCACCATCCAGTCCCAGGCTTCCTGTAGATTGTCAATAATGTCAAGCATTCTTGAAGAGTGAAAAAAAAGTGTTGAATGGCGCTACTGTGGAAGGCACCGGTTTATATGCAAGAAGCGCGGACGTGATGGAAACCATCCCCCTTTTTTTTCCAAAAAAACCACACCACACTATCCTTTTTCTTTATCAAACTCACACCACACAAAACATATAAGGAGAAGGTTTTTTTTGTTTGAGGGGTAGGACTATCACAAAAAAAATATATACACACAACATATAAAAAAAACACACACTTATATAAGGCAATATTGATAAATAATTAATCTTTTCTTGAAAAATGGGTGGCCCTAAAAAGGACCGTTGGTTTTTTGTTATTGTTGTTGTTTTTTTTTTTAACAACATGAGCATCTCCTAGAGGGTTTTCTTTTTTTCTTCTTAAACTTCTTCGAACTTCGGGTCCATACAGTAAAACCCTCTTTAGACAACCTTGTCTCTCCACATAAGTTTGTCGATTACCATGTAGCTGTATCCGTAATTTTGGTTTTAGTCCATGATATTTTACATACATCAGGAATGCTGGATTAAACAGCATTCCTGAAACAATGTTGGAGGATTTCTACACTAACCCACTTGATTTTGTTTTTAGGATTGGTCGTCTTGGAGAAAAACCGGTGTGAAGCATTTATGAAAACCAGCGGTTGTAATATATACCTTACGATGGATTGAAATGGATCCAAATTAACTACCAATCCAAACACGTGTTACAAGTCGGTTCGGTTTTTCTTCAATGGGAAGAAAGCGGAGGTGTGGACGTCATCTCGGGTAATAAAGGTATCGTAGCGTTCGTAGGGGGGTTTATTACTTTTTTCTACAGACTTCATGGAGACTGGAAAGACAAGTACTACATCAAGTACTTGGAGTGATCCTGCATACGATAATGAATGCTGCGGCAATATTGAACTTTCGGCCGGAAGACTTTGAGTTAGATTTACTAAATCAAGAGTTTGACAATACTACTACTACTACTACTACTACTACTGCTCCTACTGTTCCAATAGTGAATGATTTTAAAAGAAGACAAATGGAATGAGATGGAAAATTTTGTAAAAAAGCAACGGGAAGAGGAAGAAATGTTTCTTCTTCTTCAACAACAACAGAAAGAAGAAGAAGAAATCAGACAGCAACAGCAACAGCAACAGCAGTTACAAGAGGAGGAGAAGAAGAAGGAAACGGGAAAGGAAAGCCTCAGTCTTCAAGAAAGAACTCTGTAAGTCTGTTAGAAGAGGTATTATATGAGTTGAAATGGATGACTAATTTCTATAAGTATTCTTTAACTCATCAACCACCTAAACGGAAAAGACCATCACGGGCTAAACAACATTCTTCTTCTAAACCTTTCCAGTGCTAGTGAGATGCCACCACCCACCACCACCCATGTCACCAATATCACCACCACCACCACCAGTGACTACCACCATAATGAAAAACACCATCAGTAGCAGCAGCATTAACAGGATATGGATTGGGCCGTGGGTAAAGGACTACGGCATTTGAAGTTAATTTGAAAAGTTTTTGTTTTGAAAACCAAAAACAAACAAAACAACCCAAATGGTCCTTTTAAGGGCCCCCAGATTTCTAGAAAAAGAAATCAAATTGCCAAAAAAATCAAGTTAAAACTTTAAAAAATCCCACCACCATAGTACAAGTGTGAGTGAGTGAGTGCGTGCGTGCGTGCATTTCTACTTTAAAACAAAATAACACAAAACCACTTACTTTTTTTCTCTTCAGTCTGGTGTATTCATCCAAATTTTTTACAAAATAAAATTCAGCAATATAACATATAACACCAAAACAAAATCACACAAGAAAAAACAAAGTTCACTTTCTGTAATGCTTGTGTGGCTTGAATTGAAACACTGGAATTTCCTTCTCACTTTGTCTCTCTTGTGTTTCGTCTTCATAGGAATCCTGTTTTCCTTTTCTTCATCTTCATTCTCACTTTCGTCTTCCATTCTTCTTACTCTCTTCTTACTTTTCTTGATGATATGTTCTTCTTCTTCTTCTAGGTTTGTTAATTTTGAATCCACTTCCTCCCTCTCCTCTTTCTTTCTTGTTCTTTCTGAGGGCATTCCGAAGACCAATGTCCTGGTCCTTTTACAATGATAGCAGATATCTTTCCCTTTATCTCTCTTTTTCTGTTCACGTTTGGGACAATCTGGAGCCCAATGTCCTTTCTCTTGACAGATGTAACAAGTATCGTCACTTTTATCTCTAGTGACAGAGGAGGAGGAGTAGTCTTTACTCTTACTGTACGTAGTATACTTTCGAATTACTGTCTGTAAATCTCTCACCAAAAAAGCAATCTGTCTTTTTGACTCTTCCATCTTGACAGTTTGAAAGTTCAATCACCAAAGACTGATTCTGAAGGTAAGAAGCTCTCTCTTTATATACTCTTCTGTCTCTATATAAAGGTACCTGGGTGAAAAAAAACTCAATCAGTTTCAAATCAGAGTTGAAGATGAAAAGATCACGTCCAAACCATGATAAATCAGAACCAGAACAAGAACAAACCAAGAAGCCACGACGACGAAGGTTATTCCGTGGCCTCCTGAAAGACCCTTAGAGGAATTACTGGCTCAAGTCCATGCCAGTGACTTTGAAGACGAAATGAGTGAACAACAACCTGAAACCCAAATTTCCAAACCACCCCAAACCCAAAACCAAAACCAAAGTCACTATACTACCAACACCAGAACCCCTGACCAAGAAAGTCCTACTTACCGCTACCGCTACCGTGGCTCCTGAAAATTACTATCGGATTCGAGAGACACAAAAAATCACTTCTCGAAAATTTAGGACCACGGCGTATACTCACACAGTACACTTCAAAGACTTCAAGTCAGAAGTACCTCCAGAGAAAGCGGCGCGGTTCATTACCAATTTGTGGGAATCTGTGTTACAGAACCTGAAACGGCAATGTGGAGCCAAAGAAGAGGATCGCTTGAGACTAGCTATTCATCATGACCAATTGAAGAGTCCCGTTTGGATTGAATTTAGCACTCCGGGCAGAATTAACGCCAGATAAAGTCATGTCCAAAATAGAACATGTACAACAATCCAATGACAAATTTACCATCACCGATGGAAAGGCGACCGTTTACATGACCCACGTTGCTCCACCTCGAGGAAGTGGTCGAAGCAGAAAACCGTTATTGGTAGACGATCTTCTTACTACCAAACGCAGTGTCGTCCAAATTAACAATACTGAAGATTCAATGTGTTTAGCTCGAGCTATTGTGGTGGGGCGAACCTATGCCAACAAGAACGAGAGCAAAGAATGGAAAAAAGCCTGGAATAATATTCGAACGATCTCAACAGAACCAAACAACGAAAAGAAGCAGAACTCTTGTTAAAACAAGCGGGGATCCCTAAAGAGACCGTGTTGTGGCATTTCTCAATTACAGCAACTTCAAGTTGTTTTTGGCTCCTCATTATACATTAAAAGTTCACCCTCAAGAGCTCTACTGTTTCGAGGCCCTGATTTTACTGAATGAAAATACAATCATCTTTATCACCATCAAGAACATTTTGATACCATTACCAGTATTACTGGATTTTTTGGGATACTCTTACTACTGTGAGAAATGTAACAAAGGGTGTAATAGTCGGGAGAAACACATTGGTTGTGGAGCAAGATGTCGGGGCTGTTTAGCGGACCCACCATGCCTTCCTGAACCACAACAACATCACATTTATTGTAAAACCTGTCGACGCCGTTTTGTCAGTCCTACTTGCTATCAACAGCATCGCAAGACTCAAGGTCAGCAACAAAAATGTGCTTGTGAGTTATTACAATCATGTTCTACGTGTGGACAGCTGATTCGTTCCAACAACTCAAGAGACACATTTGTGCTGGCAAGAAAAAATGTTCTATTTGTCATCAGATCGTCGATTTTGATCATCGATGTTTTATTCAATAAGCATGACAAGATAGAGAAGAAAGAAATAAAGATAAACAAGAAACAAGTTGATTTCATCTTTTTTGATTTTGAATGTATGCAAGAAACAGGCACTCACATTCCAAATTTTTGTGTAGCCCATAGGGCTTGTGATCAGTGTATTCAAGAATCGATTCATTTTCACTGTCCTCATTGTAGTAGGATTCCAGGAGGACGTGAAAAAATCTTTCGTGGAGTGAATACTTTGTCGGAGTTTGCTGAATGGGTTTTAGACCCTACCACCCACGACAGTTGGAGCGAAGAAGACATTCATCGTTACGGAGATTGTCATCGGTATGCGACCGTCATAGCTCACAATTTTTCGGGATACGATGGACAGTTTTTACTTAATTATTATTTGATCCATGGAACCGAACGTCCTGAAGTCACCATGAATGGAAAAAAGCTCATCTACATGAAAGTAGGCCAAGTTCAATTCAAAGATTCAATGAGTTATTTGGCTATGCCTTTGAGTCGCATGCCAAAAACATTCGGCATGACAGAAATGACCAAAGGTTACTTTCCTCATTTCTTTTAACAACAGAAGCTAATCAACAGGCCGTCCTACTCATTTACCTGACCTTCATGATTACGACCCCCGATGGATGCGACCCGAACAGCGAGAAGCTTTTCACGCTTGGTACCGCCTGTTCACCAGAACGATCCCTTTGACTTTCAAGAGGAGATGCTCAAATATTGTCGATCGGGATGTAGATATTTTAAAGACGTTGTTGTGGAAAATTTCGAGAGTTATTTCTCGATAGTGCAAAGGTCGATCCTTTGAAAGAGGCATCCACCTTACCCTAAGCCGTTCCTTAGTCTACAGACAACATTTCATGCCCGAAAACCAACTCGCCATCATTGACTCCAAACACGGGAATTTTTGCTAGTCGTCAATATTCTGTCAAAGCTTTACGTTGGCTTCATACTTATGTCAAAAAGAAGACAAATGGATACAACATGCTAGAAACGGTGGTGGAGAAAAAAAGATTGGAGGTTATTCTGTGGATGGTTGGGATTTAGAAAACCCGCACATTGTGTACGAGTTTCAGGGATGTTTGTTTCACGGATGCCCTATTTGTTATCCTGTCCGAGACATGAAAAGTCCTTATTCAGATTCTACCATGGATCAGTTATATGAACAGACTTGTCAACGACGACTTCAGTTAGAAAGTCAAGGTTACGAAGTGATAGAAATGTGGGAACACGAGTACGATCGACGTTGAAAATCGATCCTGAATTAAAAACATCACTCAAAGTTACGACGCAGCCGACATTGAACCTTTAGATCCACGTCACAGATTATTTGGAGGACGAACCAATGCTACTCGATTATTGTACGATGTGAACGAATCCCAAGGAGAAGAAATCAAATACATCGACGAGTGTTCTTTGTATCCTTGGGTGTGTAAATATGCTCGTTTTTCCTACCGGACACCCTGAAATTTTAACAGAGCACATCGACGTTGAACACATTCGTCAATACGAAGGATTGATCAAATGTAAGTTTTACCTCCCACAAACTTGTTTCATCCCATCTTACCTTGCCATTGTCAAGGAAAATTGATGTTTCCTTTATGTCGGACGTGTGCCGAAATGTGTAACCAAGATCATTCCTGTCACCACACGGAGGAAGAACGGTCGATGATAGGAACGTGGGTCAGTGCCGAATTGTTTCGAGCTCTGGATCGTGGATACCGTTTATTGAACGTGTATGAAATTTGGCACTTTCCAACGACAGCCCAATACCAAAAGGACGACGCCACTCATCATCCAGGCATTTTTTCGGGGTACGTGAACCAATTTCTTTAAACTGAAACAAGAAGCTAGTGGTTATCCTTCGTGGTGTCAAACTCCCGAAGACAAAGTCCGATTCAAAGAAGAATACCGTGACATCGAAGGCATCACTTTAGAAGAGGTAGAAAAAAATGAAGGAAAAGATCGTTTGCTAAAGTGATGTTAAATTGTTTGTGGGGAAAAATGGCTCAACGTACGATCTTACCCAAAACGGAATACGTGGACGATCCTTATCGTTACTTTAAACTGTGTGGACGACAAAAGTATTATAGTCAAGCACGTTGAAATCGTCCGTGAGGATTTGATCATTGTTAATTTTGAAGATGAACCCAAGTTTGTGAAACCTGACAAGTTTAGTAACGTAGTCATTGCCGCCTACGTGACTGCTCATGCTCGTTTGAAATTGTATGACGAAGCATTAGAAGTCTTGGGAGATCGTGTTCTGTATTTTGATACTGGACAGTTGCATTTTCATTCATCGCCCCGGTTGCCCCCACCCTACCATTCAAGGAGATCGATTAGGAGCCTGGACAGACGAGCACCCTCAAGATACCATCCTGAGTTTTGCTAGCGGTGGCCCTAAAAATTATGGGTACCGATACCGAGACCCTCAAGGTCAACTTCACACCTCCTGTAAAGTCAAAGGATTGACTCTGAACTATCGAAACTAACCCAAGTCGTGAACTTTGAGGTTTTAAAAAATGCTCTGTTGTCTGGACAAGTGAAAGATTTTCAAGTCGCCCACGTTAGAACCTCACAAGATTGTTCGCCTACCAAATTCATAAAATTGTGACTCGTCCCTGTTCAAAAAGTGTATCGTATTGTGTACCAAAAAAGAGTGAGACTTCCAGATCACACTACTTTACCTTACGGACACGCCGATTTGGAGAGAAGTATAAAAAAAGGAAACCCTCCTATTGAAAACAGAAAAAAGATGACTTCAACAACAACAACAACAACAACAACAACAACAACAACAACAACAACTCAACAACAACAACAACAACATGGGCTTTGCCTGACTATGCGGAGTGTGACAGTCGTTTGAAAACGTTAAAAAAATGGCCTAAACACATGTCTGACTATTGTTCTTGTACTCATTTTTTTTACAAAAAAAAAAAAAAAAAAAAAAAACAAAAAAAAAAAAAAAAAAAACGTAGGAACAATGGATTACCTACTTCCTACGGTTTAGCCAGAGCAGGTTTTGTTTTACTTTGAACAGGGAAGTTTAGTGAAATGTTTTAGTTGTGGTGCAAGCATTCGCATGAGTCCTAAAGATTCAGCTATCGTGGAACATACCAGATGGTCACCAAACTGTGTTTACCTTTCTTTGGCGTTTCCACGGATTACCTTACAATACTTTTCGGATGGTTCAGTCGACAGGTATAAAAAAGGAACCCCTTCCAAGCCTAACCTTCATTCTGACTTTTCACGTGAACCGAGCAAGAAGAAAAAAAAAAAATAGATGAGTATTTTTTCCAGTTTTGAGGAATTTGAGTGCGATGCCGTACGTTGTGACATCTTTGATTCAGTCACTCCCCGTCGATCCAACTCTAAAGAGGCAGATCGTCCTTTATGTTTCAGTGGAAAAAATACTAAAGGAATTGACGTTAATGACAACAAGAGGGAATGATGTGGAGCCTAAATGGCATATCAGATACCTGTGACTTTATTTGGTTATTCCAAGTATGAAAGTCGACTGGAGTCATTCAAAGACAAGTGGCCAAAATATCTAGAAGGACCTAAACCGGAAAGTTTAGCTAGATCTGGATTTAAATACACGGAAGAAGGAGATAAAGTTCAATGTTTTAGTTGCGGTGTGGAACTTCGCCATTGGGAGCCTACCGACTCAGCTGACATTGAACATGCCAGATGGTCTCCGCACTGTCACTTCTTACCTTTAGTAGCCTTAGAAGAGTACGGGTACGATGAGCCAGATAACAAGAAGAAGTAATACAATGGAGGAGGAAAAGGAGAAGAATACTTCTTCTTCTTTAGATGAACTTATTTGTGGTTTACCTTTAGAGTTACAAGAACGTATTTTTCAGTATATTCCTACTTTAGAAGATCGTATTCGTGGATTACCTTTGGAGTTACGAGAACGGATTTACCAAGAATTTGTTCACATTCAACTGAAACGTAAAAAAGAGTTACATCCTTTACGACAGACTTGTTGTAACCAATGGTATTTGAATACAATAAGACAAATGATAGCTAAGAAGATATTCAAATGGTCAGACATTGATGAAAATCTACATCCCCAATTTAAGACATTGGTGGGGGGCTACCTACAATGTAGCAGTGGAATATAGAATTCCATGGGAGGAAGTGAAGGAAAAAAAATGTGACTAAAATAGACGAATACCAAAAACTGTTAGAAGAACTGTCTCCTGAAGCCGAATCGCCTTTTTGTGTTTTGAAATTAGATAGGATAATCACTGAAACTGGTGTTGGATCCTATAGATATCCTTTACCTACCGATTCCGTTTGGTTTGTGTGTGAGTATTTTGTCACCAAGAAACCTACTCTACAAGATCGCATTCGTGACTTGCCTTCAAAGTTGCAAAAACGGATTTACAATGAGTTGGTTCAAATTCAAGTGAAACGTAAACTTCAAGTGATTCCTCGATTTCAAGGCTATGGCTACTTTCGTCGCATCAGAAATTTGATTCTGAACAATGACTATCACCAGTATCGTGAAGAATACAAAAGAGAAGTATTTCTTTCCAAATCGGAAATTTTACCCCAAGTACATTAGTGTCATGCCTTTGAATGTGCGCGAACAGATTTACCGAGAGTTTGTGAAATTACAAAGTGAAACGTAAACTCAAAGTCATTTCTCGATTTTTACGCTATACCCTCTTTCAAGGGCATAGAAGAATGGTCATGGGAAACCTCTATCACAACTTCTATCCTGAAGGAGACTGTCTCAAAATGGTACCAACCTTGGGAGCCTGGCTATAAAAACATGCCACCCAAGATACCAACCTTAGCCATCGATCCCTATAAAGAGGAGGCGGCACGTCTCAAATCACTTTACTACTCGTGAAACGGATTCTGTGACACAGTTACTGCCTGACTATAAAAGAGTGGGTATGCTGAACTCTACACACCAGTTGTGAAACGGATTCCGTGGAAGGAAATCATAGATAAAATTCAGACCTTAGAGGAATATAAAGAAGTGATACAAGAACTGTATCCATTAAATTTTGGACGTTATGTGGTATGTGTCTTAGTGACTACTTATCTTGGATTTCGTTTTCCAGGACATTCGTTGTGGACTATTTTTGAGGACAAGTGTTTGCCTTGGATTCTTTTGAAGGATCCGTGGTTGTTTTGGGACTCAATTGTTGAGTACCAAAAACAATATGACCGTGTGTTCTTCTTCGGACTTAGTAGAAGAAGAAGACTATAAAAACTTGATTTTATCAGTTCACGAAAGAAACATTGTACGTTTAGCGTTGAGAGTGGTAATGAAAATTAGTGACGAACTTCCATGTGGAAGAAGACATTCGTCACACTTTATCTGTGCATAAAACATTTCAAGAAGTGTGTACTGCTAGTGAGTTACACCAACAACTTTTCCATTGGAAAGATGTACGACCCTGGAGAAACCTTGGTTTCCAATATTGGTTACAAGAAGTGGCCCAGTTCAGCCAAGATTTGGCAACCACTTATTGATAACATTCTAAAAGTGAGAAAAAAAAAAAAAAATGGGAACCTCCATGGGAAACTCTAAAAGAAGAAGAAGAAGTACCTGACAACCACTACCACTACTGCTGTGGTTCCAATACCTCTTGAGGAGGAACACCACCCTTCTTTACCACCGCTACCGTCAGTGAATTCAAAAAAGACGAGTAGAAGAAGAATGTTACCACAAAACAGTGGTGTCTTTCATGACTTGGACACAAAACAATTGTTGTTCCATTTCTTGTTTAGAGAGAACTTTAGCTGTTTTAGTGATATTCTTAATTGTGTACGTGTTCGGTTTAATTGTATATTTTTCTCACAAATTCACTTCTTCATGCAAATTTGTAAAATATGTTATTGTTTTGTGGGTTGGTTTGTTTTACAAAAAAAAAATAAACGTGTATGAAAACGTATAAAATGCCTTGGGTTTTTTGTCTTCTTCTCAAAAATCTTCTTACCTCAATCATGGCTACATCTTCTTCTTCTACCTCGTCTGCCTCTTCCTCCTCTTCTGTGGTGAAAGTGATTGACGAAAAGTTAGATCGTCAAAGTTGGAATGCTTTGTATCGGCGCCATCCATTTAACATGTTGATTGCTGGACCGAGTGGTTCAGGGAAAACCGAATTTGTCAAACGATTGATCGAACACAAAGCTGATTTGTTTGATCGTCCACCTCAACGTATCGTGTGGTGTTACAAAGAGTGGCAACCGTCTTACACGTTATTGAAAGAAAGTCAAGGAGAAACTATTTCGTTTGTGGATGGTATTCCTCACGAAGACGATGGAATTGTGTCTGACGTGAGTCAAACTCATTTAGTTATTTTTGATGACATGTTAGGAGAAGACGAAGAAGAAATTAAACTTTGGTTTACACAAAAGGACACCATCGTAATGCTAGTATTGTCTACATTACACAAAATTTATTTCAACAGAGTAAAGCCCATCGAACTATTAGTTAGAATGCTCATTACGTGGTCTTGTTTAAAAAGCCCCAGAGACAAATCTCAAGTACAAGTGTTAGCCAAACAGTTAGGAGCTCCTTGGATGAATTATGCGTACGACGATTGCCACTCAAGCCCCTCACGAGTATTTACTCATTGACTTAAAACCGACCACACTCCTGACTATTTGAGATTTCGTGCCAGTATCTTTCACTCTTGGGGTCAAGAAGGTGGTCCTGTCATTTACACGTCCCCTTCAGTCCATTAAAAAAAAAAAAAAAAAAAAAAAACTATAAAAACAACCTACGACGTCATTTCTGTCTCACACTCTTTTTGAGAGAAGAAGATGACTTCCTTTCAATCTCATCCTTCGGCTAAATTGATTCGTGCCTTGTATGGCATTAGTCGTGAAAAAATGCACAAGTTCGTGCTCATTTGTTAGAAGCGAGTCTGAAAGAAGTGTTACGTTGGTTTACTTTGACAGCACGTCAATTACTACAAGGTATCATTCACATCCCTCATCAAACTCAACGTTTTTTTTCAAAAACATAAATCGGCATTGTTCACAACTGGCTGATCCTAGAATCGATTCACGGACTAAAAAACAAATCATTTTAACTCCTGGTGGAAGTGGTTCTTTAGGAGGAGTCATGATTCGTTCCCTTTTGAAATGGGATCCTAATGATGCCAAAGCCAAAAAACCCAAATCACCTAAAAAGAAGAAGAAGAAAAAAAGTCCAAAGAAAAAGAAGAAGAAAGTCAGCCAAAAAAAAAAGAAAAGCCCCCAAAAGAAGAAATCCCCAAAGAAAAGTCGTGCCAAGAAGAAGAAGAAAAGAGGTACTGCTGCAACCAGGAAGAAAAAAACACAACCACAACAACAGACCCCATTAGTAACAAGGTCACCTTTTGCGTCCCACATCTTCTTCACCTTTCACCATGATGCCTGTCAAACCAGACTTAAGTCCAGTGTTTCCTAATTTAATGCAAAAATGGAAAACCTATTTCGAAAGTGACCCCGTCGGGACCGTCAACTTCAGCTGATTTAGCCATGGCAGCAGCTAGCAATAAAGTACCATCCCCTAAAAACCAAAGTCCAAGAAAGAACTGGTATCTTACAAAGTTTAGTAGATTTATCCAAACAAGAATTGAGTCGATTTAGTCCTTTGAAAACACCTCAACGTCAAGTGAGACCTGTCGTGAAGTTGGTACGTCGTGCAGACAATCAGTGGAGACGTGTTCCAGTATAAAATAGAAGGGTACCCTGCTAAAAGACTTCAGACTTGTTTCTCACCGACTAAAAAAGATGGCTCCCAAACGTGCACACCACCACCACCACCACCACCAAAAAAAGAAGAAAACCACCAAAAAAGGACGACTTCTTCCCCCTCGTCTGGCGAAACATTGGGATGTCTTGTCTGTCCTGAACAAATCCAAACCTCCCATGCGAGAAAACAACTCATTCAAACAGCTCCTAAAGAAATCATCGATATCGTGTGTGAATGTTGTTTGAACGTGTTAAAAGGAACGGTACCTTTGTCTAAGATACAGAAACAAAAATTAGGGAAACATCGGAATGTTCTTCGTCAAATGGTGAAAAAGAAAATACCTCTTCAACAAAAGAAAAAAATGTTGGTACAACGAGGTGGATTTCTACTATGTTGATAGGACCATTGTTAAAAATAGCCGCTCCTTTGTTAGGAACGATTGCTGGACCACTTTTAGGAGGAGTCATGCGATAAAAAAAAAAAGAAGGATAAAAAGGACCACCCTTCTCTGAAATGGACCACACCTTTTTGGTACCTTTGAATGAAATGGAAGGACGAAAACTGACTTTAGTACCTTACAAAACGATGGATGGAATTTCATCGTTGGAACGAACAACGGATTCCTCATTTACCAGTCAATCCTAATCTCAACGAAATGTCTCAGTATACAACAAGAAATACAATCCCTGATGGAACGTAACGATTTGTCCGAAACAGAAAAAACCCAACGGTACGGTCAACTTTTACAACGTCTACAACTCTTTCGTCAAAAAGCAGTCGACGAAACAGCTCCACCCACTTTGAGAGATTTTAAGGCTCTCATGAAAAGCGAACCTAAAGTGACTATCAAAAAAGAAAAAGAAGAAAAAGAAGAAGAAGAAGAAGAAGAAGAAGAAGAAGAAGAAGAGTTTTTACTAACTCCACCTCTTAAAAAAATAAAAAAGTTAGCCACCCCGGATTGGATAAAAAAGAAAAGGTCTACCCCTTTATCCTCAGAAAAGAAAAAGAAAGAAGTAAAGAAAGAAGTCAAAACAGAACCGATGACCCCTGATGATCGAACTCCCTCTTCATTTACCCCAGTAGCACGTCGGACACGTAAACAACAACAATCCAAAAAGATACCTCACGAAGAAAAGAGTATTGGAACTTGGTTAACTTATTCTTCTTGAGGAAAAAAATCATGGAGAAACTGTTAGCTACCATTTATTACAATCCTGGTCATGCTGCTGGTTACGGAGGAGTTCAAAAATTATATCGAGCTGCTAAAAGTCAATTGAAAAGTGTACGTTTACCCGAAGTACGACGATGGTTACAAGAACAATCAACGTACACGTTACACAAACCCATTCGACGTAAATTTTCTAGAAGTACTACTCAAGTGGAAGGGATCGATCATCAATGGCAAGCCGATTTAGCAGACGTCTCTCATTTAGCTACTTACAATCGTGGTTACAAATATTTGTTTTGTGTCATCGATGTGTTTTCCAAATTTGCTTGGGTCGTGCCTTTGACTTCTAAAAGCAGTACCGAATTGGTACGAGCCTTAAAATTGGTCTTGAAACAAAGTGACGTCAACCTTTACGATGGCAAACGGACAAAGGTACCGAATTTCTAAACCAAGCTTTTCAAAAAGAATTGAAACAAAGACACATTCATTTTTTTACGACCGAAAATCCTGAAACCAAAGCCAGTATCGTGGAACGTTTTCAAAGAACTTTGAAAGAACGCATGTGGAAATATTTTACACATCAACATACTCTCAAGTACATCGACGTATTACCTCGTTTGGTTAAAGCGTACAATCAATCGTACCATCGTAGTATTGGATGTACCCCCGAAGAGGTCAGCCCTGAAAACGAAGTGTCTGTGTTTGATAAATTATTTGGTTCACCCCAGCAGATCAAAAAAAGAAAAAAGAAAAAGACACCTTTGTTGAAGTTGTTAAAGACGGGAGATTGGGTTCGCATCGGAAAAACCAAACGTACTTTTGACAAAGGTTATTTACCTAACTGGACTACCGAATTGTTTCGTGTCACTACCCCCGTCCGTGGACGTGATCCTCCCGTCTATAAATTGGAAGACATGAACGGTGAAGTACTCAAAGGAACATTTTACTTGCCTGAGTTACAACGAGTGACTAAAAAAGAAGATACCTTGTACGACATCGAAAGCATTCTCGAACAAAGAACACGCAAAGTAGGTAAACGACGAGTAGAAGAAGTCAAAGTTCGTTGGAAAGGATATCCTCCTAGTTTTGATTCTTGGATTGCAGCTTCTCAAGTCGTCGACTATAAAAAGAAAAAGAAGTAGTAAAAAACTCATAACATGCCATTCAACACAGTAGCTACTCAGACAACTCCTCCTCCTCCTTCGGAAAGTTCTTCTCTTCAAGATTTACAAAAACAACCGCTTTGGGTGTGGTGTGGAGAACGTGTGCCTAAAAATCAAATCGTCTTTTTCTGCCAAATCATTGTAGTGTTTTGTGTCATCGGAGCAGCAATTGCTAATTGAGTTTACAACAAGGAGACAAACAATTGTGGACTATTTTACTGAGCAGTTGCATCGGTTATCTTTTACCTAGTCCCTCTTTGAAATTTACGACCACGACCGACAACAGTCACCACAATAACGCCAGGCGTTCTTCTTCTTCTTCTTCGTTCAGTTACCACCACCAAAATACTACCAGTCCTCTTTTGGAACCTTTTGAACATCCTTCTTCTTCTGTCGACCACTTGAGTGACACCTCGGACACCACCAGATCCACTACTTTGGAACTATGAATGACCAATTTTATTTAATGTTACCTAGTGACAGTTCCATGGATGTGTTTCCCAACAACAGCTTATGTTGTTTTACCACCAAATTACCTCAAGCCCTCCAATTGGATCACGATGCTCATTGGGAAGTAGGCTTGGTAGAAATCATTCATCCTACGAAAATCACAAACATCAACAAAAGATCAAATCAGATCATCATAACAGTTAGGAACAAAAAACTACAAGATTCCTTGGAAAAAGATGATCCTAAAATCTGGGCAATAGACCCAACAAATAAAAATTACATGCGGGGACATTTCAAAAAATGGGATGGAGGGGTAGGAGCCAAAGGGGCTTATGCAGTGTATGCCCTGAGAATTCCTACGGGGTATTATTTTAATGCTCGACATTTGGTGGACACTATTGAGGCTACCATTAACCGTCAATTTGGTAAAGCCCTAATGGAGAACAAAAAAATAGTAAACATCAATTACAATGATGTGGCACGCCGTTTCTACATGGAATTTTCTCTGAAAGATGAAAAATCGGGTGACATGATGTCAGACAAAGAAGCTAAAGAAAAAGGCATCCCCGATCAGGAGAGAAGATTTATGACTATTGAATTTTCTGCTGGATTGTATGAAATTTTGGGTGGTAATAACGAAGATAAAAGTTATCTATCACCTGTCAGCACCAACATCGAATCTGCAGAAGCTTTTCGCGACCCCGTGGAAATGAACATTGGATTAAATTTAATGTATGTGTACTCCGATGTGGTAGAGTACAGCGTGGTGGGACACACCTCAGCTCCCTTACTAAGAGTCATTCCTTTCAAAGTGGATACTAATGATGGTGCGTACGAAGAAGGTGGAAACACATTTCACATTCACCGTGAATTTGTACACCCTCATTATTATTCAGTGAGTAAATCGTATTTTGACACTGTCCAGATTAGTATAAAAGGAGATTTGGGACAAGATGTACCATTCATTGACCAAGGAAAAGTCACGGTGAAACTACATTTTCGAAAAAAAACACGTTCTCTAATAACTTTCCTCTCAAAAAAAAAAATAAAAAATGTATCCAGTGTACCAAGGAGTGCCTCGACAACGAGGACATGGTTTAGGAGATATGTTAAAATCAGCTTTTCGGACGGTAGCTCCTATTTTGAAACCGATGGTCACTCGAGGATTTCATGCCTTAAAAGATGCTGCTTTGACACAAGGAAAAGAATTTTTGCAAAATGTCCTCATTGACAAACAAAATCTAAAAGAAGCCTTTTTGAGAGCAGGCAAAAATGTGTTGATGACTACTGGTAAAGATCTTTTAGGTCTCCGAGAAAATCCTATAAATACGCTTCACGCTTCAGGCTCTGGCATTACTTCACAGCAGCAAGGACAAGGTAGAAAGAGACGACGACGAAAAGCTCGAAATCCTTTCAAAGTTCATAAAAGAACACACGGTAGTAGTACTTCCAGAAAGAATAGAAAAAGAAGAAGAACTGGTAGAGAATTAGACGTGTTTGATTATTAAACCATTGAAAATGATGCACCGAGATTCTTGCGAATGTACCAAGTCCGAACTAGAACTGTTTTCTATGCGTCCCACCATGATGACGATGCAAGAATCCCAATGGGTAGAATTTCATCCTGTATCGTCTTTGTCGGATTCAGCTCCTATCGAATTTGAAATCAAAGGACAAACCGAAGATTACATCGATCTGAATAACACCTACTTGTACCTGAAACTTCAAGTAAAGAAAACGGCGGACAACACCTTTCCTGCGGATGATTCCAGAGTCGCTCCCGTCAATAATTTTTTTTCATTCTTTGTTCAGTGGAGTAGATTTGTACTTGAATAACAAACTGATCAGCAGCAGTTTGGATACTTACCCTTACCGTGCTTACTTGGAAAATCTCTTGTCGTATGGAAAAGAAGCTAAGAACAGTCATCTGGATGCTTCAGTGATCTGGAAACCTGACACCTCGGAAAGGTTCAACGACACAGAACTGTCAGTACCGGCCAGGGTTGCTGCTGTTGTTGATGGTCAGGGTCATCTTGTTAGAGATATAACTCCAGCAGACTCCCACAATGTGGGATTTAACGACCGTCGAAAGAAAATCAGAGGGCGAAGTTTAGAATTGATGGATCGTTTACATTTGGACATGTGGTTGCAAGACAAGTATTTACTCAATGGAATTGATGTACGCCTGAGACTGAATCGCAGTAGTGCCGCTTTCCATTTGATGGCTAATGCTAACGAGTGGAAAACCATCATCCAAGAAGCCAAACTTTACGTACGACGTGTAGAAATCTTACCCAAAGTAGCTAACGACATCAGTCAATCCTTGAGCAGAACCACTGCTAAGTATCCTCTTAGACGTGTGGAAGTGAAAACCTTTACTGCAGCCGCTGGACTCCGATCCATAGTCGAAGATCACATCTTCCAAGGACAGCTCCCTAAACGTTTATTCATTGGTATGGTTTCTAATGCAGCCTTCAATGGAGTCATCAATGAAAATCCGTTCCAGTTTCAGCACTTTAACGTCACCAAGTTAGATGTCAGTCGAGATGGCAAGACCTTGTGTACCAGACCTTTTGAACCTGACTTTGACGCCAACGCAAAAACTTACTTGCGATCTTACTTGAGCCTGTTTGAAGCCACAGGACAGTTAAACCGCGACTGTAGCCACGGTATTACATACGAGAATTTTGCAGGAGGGTATGCCTTGTGGGGCTTTGATTTCACTCCGGACCAAGGTAGCGATGAAGGACATTTCCACCCTATAAAATCAGGACCACTTCGTGTGGAACTTCAGTTTGGTCAACCTCTAGCCCAGACAGTGAACGTCGTCTTGTTTGCAGAGTTTGATAACACTCTAGAGATCAACAGTTTGAGAGAAGTCATTGTAGACTATTAGAAGAAGAAGAAGAAGAAACAAAGAAAAGATGCAGAACAGAGAAGAGCGTATGGAAATAGATGAGGGATTTTGTGAAGTAATTCACCAGTCACCAACTACTATCACCAAAGAGGATGATAATGATGACGAAGTCATTCGTTCAGAACCTAAAAAAGAAGAGACTAATACTGTTGTTACCGAGTTTGTTGGATTTTATCCTTCTCGATGGCCAGAACACGAAAAACAGTTAGTGGACTGTTATGCTGAGGAATTGAAATTCATCATTAACAGACTGATTAAAGAACAATGTTATGGATGTCAAACCGATCATCCCAGTCAGATACAACACGACAAATGTTTGATGTTGACAGGCGAAGAACAATTGGATGAATTTTTGGAAGATGCCTGGTCAAACATCTCAGAAACAGACGTGTTGACAAAGTGGTATAAAATCTTGCAGAAATATTCTTCTCCTCCACTCATTCCTAAGGAGATCAAACGGATCGAAGGACTCATTGAACAGAGTGAAAAACCTATCCGAGATAAATTTTCCTGGAATTACAAGACAGATCAATTCAAGTTCAAAGTCAGGTGTGTATTGCTGACTCAATATTTCTGTTGTTGAAGAAGGAGAAAAAAATGGATACCAGGGAACTTCATTACTTATTGAATCGTAGTTCCTATACTTCTTCTTGGAATCCTGTGGTATGTGCTAAAGATGAACTACCTCATCGTAAACCAAAAAACGTTCATGCTTATGTCATCAATACTGACGACAGTCATCTACCAGGAAGCCATTGGATTGCCGTGTACTTTCCCAATGAACACTGTGTGGAATATTTTGATTCATATGGATTACCTCCTTTGGAAAAAGACATTATCGAGTTTATGAGAAGAAATGCCGTCTCGACTCGATTCAATAATGTGAGACTACAAGGATCCGATTCTATGGTGTGTGGAAAATATTGTGTTCATTATCTTCATCAACGCAGTCTTGGATATTCTTTAGAACATTTACTCACTTATTTTGATAGTGACTATGTTAGAAATGATGCTAAAGTACAAAGATGGTTTTGTGAACGTTATGGTTATCTCTTGTCTTTAGCTCACCATCGTAATGTACATCAAAATGATGTGGATGTAGAAAGTTTCACATTTACTTTACCTTCTCAACGTTGTCAACCTTGTAAATATGTTCCTGTTTGAAAAAAATTTTCATAGTTACTTGTTAATTGTTAACATAGTTTTTGTTGAATAAATATCATTTTTTGTGAATTGTTTGAAAAAAAATGGTGTTGTGTGGTTTTTTATTGAAATTTGAAAAAAAAAATAATGAATATGTTCTTTTCTCTCTCTTTCTGTCGATCTAAAAAACCTCTCTATCTATCTATGATCTCCCTGTCGATCATCTGAAAAAAATCTTACCATGTTTTCCATCGCGTCCGCGCGTTAAGCATATAAGGCGGTTCACTAGCCAGTGTAGTCATTCTCGTTGACTCGTCAAGATCTCAACAGTGTTCCAAGAAGAAAGAAAAAGAAGATGGCTGCCACCAAGATTACAAAGTTGAATGAAGCTATGGTGAACATAATGAGGGTGAAGAATCATTTGATGGAGACCAACCCAGAGAGAAAGACCATGACGTTCATTCAAATGGCTCATGATCTAGTAGAAGAAGTCATGAGAGAAGAAATACTTAGAGAAAGAACAGAATGGGAAGCAGGACAACGTCTACATCAGCAACAGCAGCAGCAACAAAGACAGCAGCAGCAGCAACAGCAACAGCAGCAACAACAACTTCTTCAGCAGCAATCCAGCAAGCAATTTGACGGTGAAGTCTTATGTAAGATTGACTGCGATGATTTTGCTTTCACTTTCAGTAGAAAGAGACCTGCCTGTCTGAAAGCGGTAAGACCACCCACTATCGCTAAACGTGGCCGACCTGCTGGAGCTGCCACGGCTACATCTACCTAAAAGAAGTTTTTAAAAAATATAAACTTCTTAAAACCCAACGGTCCTTTTTAGGGCCACCCAATCTCTAGAAAAAGATTACTTATCTCAAATATTGCCAAAAATATCTATAAGTGTGTGTTTTATATATATATATATATATTTTTTTTTCTGATAGTCTACCACCCCTCAAACAAAAAAACCCTTATATGAGTTGTGTGGTGTGTGATTGATGATATATAAAAAAATTTCCATCCCAAAAAAATTAATGTAGATAGTGTGTTTGTGTGTTTGATTTGTTTTTAAAAAAAATTTTCCTTCCCCAAAAAGTTGATAGTGTGTAAGTTTTTTTAAAAAAAAAATAACAAAAATTAATATGGTGTGTAGTTTTGATTTTTATCAAAAGTAGTTTCTTTTAGGTCCGCGCTTTTTAGAGTCAGGGTTCATGGAGTGTAAACTCCGCGAAGCCAAGAATGACGTAGAAAGAATGACGTCAGACGCAGGGTAGTGGGGTGATGTTTTTTTTGTTTTCTTTTTAGGTGAAAAGGATGTTTTCCTTCACGTCCGCACTTCTAGTATATTAAAACCACGTCTTCACCGGTTAAGCTACCCAAAAAAATGACTAGCTTAAGAAACCTGCGTGAGGTAAAACAAATCTTGGATGTACTATCTCAAGTCATCCAAGATATGATTAACAAAGAAGACCAAAAGAGGGAAAGTCAAATCCCTATCCAAGCTCACCCTAACTAGACGAAGAGTGGGAGTTTGAAGCGGACCATCCGCCCTTCTTTCTTACCTTCAACAAGAAGGTAAAAGAAGAAATCTGGAGGGGGAGCTGCCCTGCATGCAGGGCAAAGCCAGGGAGATGCTCCCACCTCTAAAATCTTCCTACCAAAACAAAAAACCAACGGTCCTTCTCAGGACCACCCTTTTTCAAGAAAGATTAATTCTATTTCCCTCCCTCCCGTTGTCCCTATAGAGACCTCCGCCATGTTAAACTCCCGTAAAGGCCTCAAGTACCCCTTCCATGTTAAACTCCCGTACGTACCCAGAGTGCCCCCTCCATGTTAAACTCCCGTTTGTACCCCAAGTACCCCCTCCATGTTAAACTCCCGTTTGTACCCCAAGTGCCCCCTTTGTACCTCAGTACCCCCCCCTACACTACTTTTATCATTTATCGATTGGGCAATTGATTCCGAAGTAATCCTATCGTACTGCAAGCAAATCCATTTCTGGTTTATCATTTATCGATTGGGCAATTGATTCCGAAGTAATCGTATCGTACTGCAAGCAAATCCATTTCTGGTTTATCATTTATCGATTGCGCAATTGATTCCGAAGTAATCGTATCGTACTGCAAGCAAATCCATTTCTGGTTTATCATTTATCGATTGGGCAATTGATTCCGAAGTAATCCTATCGTACTGCAAGCAAATCCATTTCTGGTTTATCATTTATCGATTGGGCAATTGATTCCGAAGTAATCCTATCGTACTGCAAGCAAATCCATTTCTGGTTTATCATTTATCGATTGGGCAATTGATTCCGAAGTAATCCTATCGTACTGCAAGCAAATCCATTTCTGGTTTATCATTTATCGATTGGGCAATCGATTCCGAAGTAATCGTATCGTACTGCAAGCAAATCCATTTCTGGTTTATCATTTATCGATTGGGCAATTGATTCCGAAGTAATCGTATCGTACTGCAAGCAAATCCATTTCTGGTTTATCATTTATCGATTGCGCAATTGATTCCGAAGTAATCGTATCGTACTGCAAGCAAATCCATTTCTGGTTTATCATTTATCGATTGCGCAATTGATTCCGAAGTAATCCTATCGTACTGCAAGCAAATCCATTTCTGGTTTATCATTTATCGATTGGGCAATTGATTCCGAAGTAATCGTATCGTACTGCAAGCAAATCCATTTCTGGTTTATCATTTATCGATTGGGCAATCGATTCCGAAGTAATCCTATCGTACTGAAAGCAAATCCATTTCTGGTTTATCATTTATCGATTGCGCAATTGATTCCGAAGTAATCCTATCGTACTGCAAGCAAATGTTTTCCAGTATATAGTCTTGGTTATCAGAGGTTTTTGCACGTGTTACACGTGAAACCCGTTGAAGAGCTCAAGTATACAGTGAACATTGAAATCTCAGTTTCTGGAAGTCCGTTGGTATTCTAAACTGTATTCCATACACAAAACATTCATAGCTTCAGTACCAGTATTTTGTGGATTACATGCCCAATCGTAACATTTTCAATTAATCATTCATAATGCCTTATTCAATCTTAGCTGTCCTAACCGAAACAAGTAACCACATATCTTTGTATGTCATAAAATTGTTGTAGTCATTCAACTTGAAAAGATCATCGCTTCCGTACGATATGGCGATATCTTTAACAATCATTCTACCTACATTGTCTAACTTCATATCAAACGATACAAACCCAATTACGTGATATAATCAATATATTTGGTCTTAGCTTTGGAATTGCTATCTGTAAAGCTTATTCAGGTTTAATGTTTTTGGTGCGTATGTGATACATTGATGTGTTGGATTTAACTCCTTACAGTATCATTTCCTACTTGTGAGGAGGTATGTATTTACCGTATAATGACATTCTGTTATTATTACCTACAAAAACTTTGAAGACTTTTAAAGAAACTTGTAAGCAATAAACATACTAACACCCTTCACAAGTGTAATGACTATGTAGTCGTATTGTACTGGACCATATAAAAAGGTTAGAAGAGATCACTATATTTAGGTTGTGTGTTTCAAGTTTTGTCATATTTTCTAACTGAGTAAATGGATCTGGCTTAGTAAAAAGCGTATAGATCAAAAACATCATCCAGGTTCTTGAAAATCTGAGTCACCAAACTTTGTTCTCTCACTCGAGCAATCCAGTGTCCTTGCTCTGTTTTCATTCAAATCTGGAGTTTTTCTCTCTAATTTTTAAAGATTTTATAGTACTTAATTAATTATTCGTCAGATCCATTTAAGTTCATATGATTTGAGCAGATAATTGCTTCCTCTAAATGCCAAACCATTAGCTATTGTTCCTAAGATAATTGCTTCTGCTGCAGCCATTACTATATTCATGAGCAATACATGTTGATACTGCTGCCAGGCTTGAGTGAATCCGATCTAGAAAAATCAGGACATTTTAAGCCAATGATTAAAAAGATATATTTTCCAATTAATATCTAAGGGATTTTCTACGCTATGAAAATTAGATTTTTTAAAAAAAATCTCGTGTTATTTATCTCTAATAAGAATTGTCAATGTAATGCACACATTTAATGTACAAGTTGATAAAAATTATAAAAGTTGTGAAGTATCCATTGTGTATATTCAGCAGAGTTAAATCCTTCAGTAGCAGCAACTGAGATGTTATTTCAGCTTTAAATATATCTAACAACCCTTCATAAGGGTCATTAACTCTTCCCATTCGGCAACAAATTACCTCTTAATGTACTACTATAGCAATACCATTCAGAGTTGTTTTGGTATTATGTGAAGACACAGAAAGCAATATACATCATGACATTAGTTTAGTTCTCTCGTCAAACTCGTTTTTATTATTATCAATTTCCTTTTTTAATTCATCCATTTGAACACGAAATGTAAGACTTTATGCCCATTTCCTGGTTTAATTCAGTTTTGAATATCTGTCTTCATTCATTTCGGTTTTAACTCTATCAATTTAAACACTTAATGCAAAAATAAATTTATTTATCTCGGTTTTAACTGCATTGAAATCTGTTCTCATGCATTAAATCCTCTTGTGCATATCTCCAATACTACCTTGTACCATACCGATGTAGTGATTTACTTCTTGACATACTTACTTCAATTTTACATTTTTTGAATCTTAACATACACCTTGTTGGAAAATTCATCCATCGTTTTAATCTAATCTCTTAAATCTTGAATCGAGACATGATAAGTCGTCTTCAGAGATTTTCTCATGCTTTCATATACACTTTTATTTTTGCTATCCTCCACTCTGTAGCTGTAATTGTAAGGTACCAAAGTCTTCCCGAGATTTTTTAAAAACTTTCTTTGTCACTCTCCAAAGCAACTCACTATTTATCCTCTGTTTCACTTGCTGTATATATTGTTCAATATTTGGCACTATCCTTGTATATTCTCTCTCTCTCTCTCTCTCTCTCTCTCTCTCTCTCTCTCTCTCTCTCTCTCTCTCTCTCTCTCTCTCTCTCTCTCTCTTACTGTTTGTAAGATCTGAATGGCAATGGCTAAGGTTCTGAGCTTTTCTCTGAAATAATTATGAGCATCAAAATTAGTTTTTGTTTCTTTTCTTCGGTTTCATTGTTTTAATAGATCAGAGATTTTTTTAGCTCTTCCAATGTCACTCTGCTCAAAAACTGTTCATTTATTGTCAATTTGTTTCCTCCATGTCTTCATAATGTTTAAATAAATATCTTCAAAAGTCTAATGTATTTGAGTATGAATACGTCATTGTACAAACACTCAGGGTGTTGCACTGAATTACTTTAACAATGTCAGCTAAATTTGTAATATGATTATTGAGGTTTAAATCACTGTTAATTGCTTGGTGCAGCGTGACATCTTTCGCCAACTGTTGTTGTCTCAATGCTCAAAGAAAAATCAAAATCATTAGGACCTCTTCAAGATCTTTCTCTCATTTATTAAAAACATGAAAAACATGTTACAGACATCCCATTAAAATCTCACTTTTCCATCTTCACCTTTAATGCTGATATTCAGTCTGTTATTTCTACCCTCTGTAAATGCTTGTTATGACCAGTAGCATTGTATGAAGCATGGTTTCCATAGAAAATATATTATTAACAGGTAGAAAATCCAAGAAAGTAAAATCGTAGCATCAAAATAATATTTAGTGTCATTAATCTGGTAAAGGAAAATATTTACAATTTTTTTGCTTTTAAATCCACAAACCAGATCAGTTTCAGCAGATGCCAATATAGTTATCTGAATACTTAATTCTAACAATTTAGCATTGTAGATAGTTATATACATTGTGTAGTTATTACTTGGCTTGATTTTAACTGAGGAACTGTTTCAAAATTTAACAGGAATACTTTCATCGTTGTCACCATTGCAGTTCTTCCAGTGTTCACTTAATTTATGCACATTTCGAGGTTGAAAAAACCATAAGAAATGCAAAGTTTTTGTTTCATTCTTATTGTTAATGTAGTAGAGTTCATCGGAAATATTGTGATACTTAAGTACACAATCTATTATCTGTAATGATATCAATAGTTAAAACAAAATGGAATTGTTTCCCAGTTCTAAAGATCACATTGCAAGACACAGATCCCATCAGCAGCAGGAAGGTCCTGAATAGACTGAAGCCTGTTCATTACTTCATGTACGTATTTATTACCATGTTTTATTTTACAAATTAGCTCTATTTTCTTTTGGAAATTAATTTGCTTGAATGGAGACGACTTCAAATCTTTTTTTTTTCATAGGTCTTTGCCATTCGGTCACAAAACAAACATTGTTCGTTGAAACTGAACTGGACTTTGGGATCATAGATTGCGATGATTTTTTTCTCTAATGACGTTTCCAGTTTTCACATCCCAATGAATGACAATAGCATTGCAGTAAAGACAATTACACTCCTGGTGCACTGACTGACCTGGATGTGTGGAAATATTGTTTCCATGTGCCTTGCGGGAATTATTCATCCCCTGATTACTTATTTCATGTAGCTGGATGGTTGGTTGCCAGTTGTCACAGTGCTCTATACTCTATTCATCTACACATACAGTTTTCAATTTTCAAACAAATGTACTTGACAGCCAAAGTGCAAAATAAAACACAATAAAGAAAATCAGGTGAAAACCCTAAATCTTGTAAATGTTTTAACATTTTCTCTTAAAAAAATTTCAGACTAATTCTGATAAATATTGAAATAAAGTATTTCATCATTCCTTGAAGTCTGGGATATTAAATCATATGGTACTATGGCACTTGCGCGTTTTTTCTGCTCACATTGTAAAGACGTTGCAATCAAACATACACAACATTGACTTTGGGTCGTTTTCTGTATAATCCATAAAATTTTCACAATCTGGGATGATGGTGTGATGATATATTAAGAATCCACCCCCACGTATCTCCTGCTGTAGCTGCTTTGAGCTACAGCATAGAAAGAGCCAAACCACAAATATCGTGAGCTTGATCGGATAAAACAAAAATGGCTGAGTTGTAATCAGTCAAAAGAGGGAAAATTATTTGAAGGTTTGAAAATGAAAGATGCAAAGGATAAAATTAGTAGTTAAAGTTTGGTTTTCCACGCCAACTCAATGCATATAAGATCATTGATGTTCTTTAGCTTAGTATGTTAGGCAATACAGTACAAAACTTAGTATGGTAGGCAATACAGTACATAACTTAGTATGGTAGGCAATACAGTACATAACTTAGTATGGTAGGCAATACAGTACATAACTTAGTATGTTAGGCAATACAGTACATAACTTAGTATGGTAGGCGATACAGTACATAGCTTAGTATGGTAGGCAATACAGTACATAACTTAGTATGGTAGGCAATACAGTACATAACTTAGTATGGTAGGCAATACAGTACATAGCTTAGTATGGTAGGCAATATAGTACATAACTTAGTATGGTAGGCAATACAGTACATAGCTTAGTATGGTAGGCAATATAGTACATAGCGTAATCTTTATAGAGCAGCAACTTTAACAGAAAATCATTTGGATTTCCAAGATTTAAAAAAAATGTTGTTCAGCAAATGATAACCCACATTTAAAACAAGAAAATAAATTCTTTTGCAATTAGTTGGAGGTCCATATATACATTCACTGGACTATATCCAATTGTAATTGACTGGTGCAAAGTTTTTGATTAAAGTCATTTTTGGCAAGGAATTAATATATTGCAGAAGAGGGGATGTTTGGATGTTCTATGTTTTATGCAATGTATTGCTTGTACATTAAAATACTGACAGTAATGATACTACTTCTCTGGATTTTCTGATCATACAGAATAAAAGAATGTTCACAGATACACAATTTAGTCTGTATTAATGAATTGGTTATCAAGATAACCAATTACTGAGATCAATCATGCAGAACAATAGTGTACCCAGATAGGCAATTTTATCTGTATAAATTTACTGGTTATCCAGATAAGCAATTATCCAGAACAAGTGTGTCCCATATTATGCAATTTAGTCTGTATACATTTATTCGTTATCCAGATAATCAATTACCCTAATAAATCATGCAGATCAATGGATTGTCCCTGGATACAAAATTTTGTCTGTATCAATTGGTTATCCATATAAAAAATTATCCTGATTGATCATACAGAACAAAAGTGCATCCCCAGATTAACAATTGTTTTATCTGTATAAATGTACTGGTTATAACCATATAATTTTGTCTGGTCTGTATACATTTATTGCTTATCTAGATAAGGGCTGTTCCAGTAAAACATATACCCCCCAGTTGGAAGGCACTTTCAAATTCAACCAACCCACAACAGAAGCAATTTAAAAAAATTGTGATCCACCCTCTGATGTGTTTTAATAGAAAAACATTTCCCCCTACAGAAGCGTATTATTTTACATAATTTCTGGCTAGTATTATTTTACATAATTTCTGGCTAGGGGTTAGTGGGCGGTAGAGCGATTTTAATTTTGGGTTGTTGACAGAAGCGATTTAAATGACAGCTGACCCGAGGTAACCTATACTGAATTCTCATATATTATATAATCCACTGCATATTTTTAGCTGTATTCATACTTTATAATCAATCATCTTTTGCTCTTTTGTTTATTTGTATGCCGGGCATGTATGTTTCTGCTACTGTAAAATCAAAAAATTCCTTGGACCTTTATTATTTGTAGATGTCGTGGTTCAGTCACTTAATACCTACTAATTTAATGTCCATGAATCTAGATTTTACAATAGGGATTTCTCTTATAATGCAGAAATCAGGAATGTGCATCCTTACTAAAATGTCATTCGTTATGACTATGTATGTGTGCTTATTTCAGTGATCGCTATGTTTTGCTTAAATTCTTTGTTCTTAGGCATGCTGCTTTTGACTTGCATGATAGTTAAATCTTGTATTGCTTTAAATGTACGGTCAGATGCTGTGATTTGTTTTTATGCTTTTTTAATTAATATATTTGTAAACAGATATTATTTGATTTGTCAGAAACAAAAAAAGTAATGCCAATGGAAGTGATGTCACATTATTTCCGCCAACTTTTACACTATATAAATTCTGTAAGAAAAATATATGTTTAGTGACTGATATGTCTTATTTTTATATCTTGTTTCATGACTAATATAAAATATTAACAAAAAAAGAAATATAGCATGTCAAACATCATCATCATCATCCCTACTGTGATCAGTCAGATTATCATCAGCCCCCCCCCCCTCCCAATGTGCGTTTCCTATTGCACTGGTTTGAAAATAAGGGTAGGCAGGTAGTTTTTTTTTTTTTTTTTTTGTAACATTATATATAAATCAAATAATATTTAAAGCACTTCAAAGTAACGGGCAAAACTGGCTCAATTAGATGCACAAATCAATTTCGGCAATGTGACTTTGTTTTATATAAAAAAAAAAAAAATTGCGGGGATGGGGAAAAAGTGTTAAGGTCGGCAATGAGAAACAGGGATGGTCGGCCGACCGGAAACACATTTTTTTTGGGCCTCATTATCAATGCCGATCAGTTTTCTACCATCATCAGGCCACAATCAATCAGTTCTTAGATTTTCATCCAAACTTCCCCTGTCTGGATGTATTAAAATATTTGATACAATGGCTGTCCCTGTCCTGAAAAAGAAAGTTTGTTTCTAAAAAAAACCTTCACAACCCGTCCCGAATTAGGTTAAAAAATGGATGAAAATCTAGGAGTAATTTTCTTGATCCCAGCGTGTTCTTAAAATCAACATCATTGCAGTTTTCCGTGTCTGGTCAACAGCAGCATCAGTGTTGCTCCTATGATTTTTCAAATAAGGGCAAGCTCCCCCATCCCTTTTCTAAAAGTGGGC
This sequence comes from Margaritifera margaritifera, assembly GCA_029931535.1. Lineage (NCBI taxonomy): Eukaryota > Metazoa > Mollusca > Bivalvia > Unionida > Margaritiferidae > Margaritifera > Margaritifera margaritifera. Next base: position 38,351 of record JAQPZY010000740.1, read on the forward strand.
CAATTCTAAATTCAATGGGACAAATTTGGCCCTCTTCCTTGAGAAATATGGGTCACACAGAAGAAAATATTTCAGGTGATTGCAGCATCTTCAAAACAGGCAAGCGCAAGGTTATTGTGTGGTTTATTGTATTTAAGCAATGTTTTTTAGCTTGTATACCTGATCCATGATTTAAAAAATATTTACCAAATGTAAATGTGTTCCTTTTTGATGGTGTTCATGTATGTCAAGCATGGGTATAATAAAGTGTACGGGTTAGAATGGCAAGTAGAAAAGAGTTATAAAGAACAAAATGATTGAATTTTTAAAATAATTAAGCACGAGAAAAATGGAAAAACAAGAATACAACTTTTTGAAAGAACTTTATAAGCGACTCAAATTGGAGTGGACTTCAACAATACAATTACAAAACAAAAGCGCAAAAGAAGCAAGATTTAGTCGGGCCATTAATTACCAGCTTGAAATTCTTTTTCACAGCTTCTGCCCATACAGCTACAACATGATCAGCTGAATTGTATGTGCCTGTTTATTGTACTGGTCCTATAGTTTGTGCATCCTACAGTAAAAGTGATTGTTTTTCTGTGTTTCACACAGTTTACGGAGCATCCCCATCTCTGACTTTTCTAACCACAACCATTCCCCATGCCAGTTTACTGGAAGTTGTGCACGAAGTTTTGCTTTGTTGCTTGCACTTGCTGCACTGCTATGTTCGAATCATTTAATTACGTTTCAACAAGAGATTCTCCCTCACTGTTTCTTCATTTATATTAATCCTGCAAAATTCTTTTTGATATTTCTGTGCGAACTTGCGTGTTCCTCGTGACTTAGCACATGCCAAAGCTGCTGGCTACATTTGCAATACGGTGCAACTGTAAAATATTTCCCCATTTCATTTTCACCTAGGTAATGAGCTACTAAGGAAAAAATACATAACAGGAAATGTATCTTTTAATGTTAGGCTTGAAAATAAAGTGGAGAATGTGAGAACAGAATTCTGCTCAAGATCATAGTCTGTCAAACTTGTCATGGACAAAAAAAAATAATACAAGATTTAAATGTCTTTTACACCGTTCCAATCATGAAAGATGTCTGCACTCTGTACATTTTTCAGCCTATGGGAGTGCAATATGGGCAAACATTTTGTTTGGTGAAAGGTTTAAATAGTTTCAAGTTCGAAATTATCACAAAATTTATGTCTGAAAGGCCCCGATGAGCTGTTATTTTGATACCCGGTAATAATTATTACGGGAAAGGGAGGGATGTTCTTGTTGAAAGACTTCACTACATGATAAGAAAACAGAAATATATCTGCTTTTGTATGCTATCTTGTCCAAATTCGTTCTCTCCTTTTCGTATAAAAAACAATAGCCCACATCCAATCACACAATCTGTGCCAGTGGCAATCGAACTGTTGGGCTTTTTGTGCATAGGTTCGTTAATTTTGGCCAGCTTGTGATAAATCGCAATATTCCCACAATCCCGTGTCCTAGAAGCAACACTGTTGCAACATCATCATCACTGATGGCCTAGTAGTAACATGCTGAACTTTGAATCCAGGAGTCATGGGTTCCATATCCCACTTCCTGTCTTTCGTACAAAACTTCTACCCAAGGTCCGAGGAGCCTCTATGGCAGAGTGGTGTAAAATGCTTATCTTGTGATCACTTGTCTCTCATCACCTAGGTTAAAATCCCACTCGGGCCTTGTATGTGAGAATGTTGCCAGTTACTTGAGGAAGTTCAGTGGTTCTATCCTGGTGGTCTTTGATGCCTTTGGTCTTCTTCAGCAGTAAAACTGGCTGCCATATATAAATTTTCTTGTGCTAAAAATGGTGTAAAAATCATAATGATCTACCAACAACTTGAGGTCTCATCTCTATATGACCTCAGGTGTTGGAGAGACCTAAGCACCAAATCAACCAACTAATCAATAGCAACACCAGCAAAAGAGATATAGGTTTACTGGTTTATCATTTTTGCCACAGCTGTGTGAGTGTATAAACTTTTACCATGGCAATTGTCTTTAAACCTATGAATATCATTGATTATGTTTTCTGACATTTATCTAATGAACAGTCATCATCAGACTGTGCAAACGGACTTATATGTTAGTAGCTCTAAAAATTTTACATATTCAGCTCACACACATTTAAATTTTCTCCAGCAATTATATTGTTATGACTAGACCTATTTATTATAGCTTATTCAAGATATATTTAGCCCTATCTGGAGATGTGCATAGTCTGATAAATATTTTTAACAAACAATCTGAAGATGCATGAATGTTTTTCGGTGATGCATTTGGATTGAGTAACTACTAGAATCAATAAACCAAGAAATCAAATTATTCAAGTCTGTCAGGCAGATGCATAACTATAATCTGCCAATAGATTTTCTAATCTCTAAATTTGCTAGATTTTTTCAGCTATACTGTTTCAGATGATAGAATCACCAGAATGGCCAGAACAGAGGTAATCACCGGAATGGACAGTTAAAATCAATTGAATTAATCTTTTAAGTAGCTTAATTCACTCTTTTTTTAATTAACTGCACAACCTTTATTTTCCTCCCTTTAATAATTCTTCTTCAAGATGAGGAAACAATGTCGTGCACATTAAAGAATAGGAACACTTATGCTCATCTTTATCATTATTATATACTTCAGAAACAGTCAATTAGCTTAAAATTGTTGCTACAGGTTGATACCCAGCGGTATGGACCGAAGTAAAAATATTCACTGCTTCCTTATATGGTAAATACGTGCTGGCATTCGTAAATTTCCAAGCCCGTTCCAGTGATTCTGTCCATCCATACTGTTTGTCTTGTTTTTGATACGTATCCAAATTTGTCACATGCTTACTATGCTAATTGTTTGTCTACCTGAGAATGTGTATACCAATGTGAAATGGAACTGGGAAACTGAATTTCAAGATGGTAAACCTCTACATTTTTGGATGTAATCCACTTGGATTCCATGTTTCTGTAGAAAACTAGGGAGTTCATCAACTCCCAATGCTGACCGAACACGCTGTACTATAATGTCAGAGTAAAACGAATACCAACGAAATCTTATAACCCAGTCAGGTTCTCTCCCCTGCAGAGATGCTGCCAGGATTTTATCTAAAGGGCACAGGGGGGTCTCCCCCCTTGTCACAAAAATAAGGGGGGAGTACCAAAAAAAGTGTGTGTGTGTGTGGGGATGGCCATAGTGAAATATTCACCCAACACTTAAATATCCCCATCTCTCTTTCTTACTGCTCCACTCTGTTAGGGCTCTGTGGAAATCAAAATCCTCAAAAGATGTCCCCTCTAGTTTTATAAGCATTAATCTGTTGATTGTTTCTGAACTTGATGTGTTCCTTATTTGGTTATTGTAATGAGAAAACACATGTTCAGTAATTTCGTTTCGTTAAAGCTTAAGATTTGATTTTAAATGTTAGCGGATTTTGTAGCTCCATCTAGCGTCTTAGTTTTTGGTCACGTGATCCCGCCTGTTGGGTATATATACGAGCCAACTGTGGTTGCGATGGTGGTGTGATATGGTTTGATGTAGCCAGTAGTAGACTTCCCTCTGAGCGAAGCAGTATAGCCACCTCGCCGGAACAAACACATTTGGCCGTAATTCACCGAACAGGAAAAGGCAAGACCGGGAGATTCTAAAAGGATAGGAAGGTCTTTCGTAGACCGAAAAAAAGGAGCTTCAAGGCCAGTTCTAAGAGCACGGGAATCTTGTTATTACGACTTCTCAGGAATACAGATTATAACCGAGGATTCGGCTTTTCTCTTATTTACGTCTTTGTTCGTCTCTCTGTCGATCTAAAGCGAGAGACGACCACGACTGCGACCCAGTCGACGACCGAGTCGGCGATCACGACTGCAACCCAGTCGGCGACCAAAAAGACAACCCAGTCGACGACCTGGTTGGCGACCCGGCGTCAAGAAGAAGCCAGGAATACGACGATATCCCGCTGGGGAGAAATCTGTCACACTCTAGAGTGCCAGTCTTCAGACAGATACAGCGGGGTATCATTCCAATATATAGACCTATCCAAAAGAACCCAATAAAGCGAGACTTAGGGGTAGTGTAGCCGAGGGAGGTCCGCTACAAAGTGGTGGCAGCGGTGGGATAGGTCGAGGAGTAGCAGATATATTCAAGACGGCTTACGGAGGGTCAACACTCAGCGACTGGATGGTGACTCCAGAAACGGAGGTGAAGACAGCAATTCCCTTCGACGACGAGTTTCGGCGTTTAACAAAGGAATGCGAGGACTTGGAGAAAAGGCTAACTGCTAGGAAAGGGACTATGGATAGGAGCGCAGAAACGGCCAGGAAGACAAGGGCATCGTCGAGAGAAGGAATCGCTCCCAGACGACTGATTCACTTTAGTGGACAGGCTATGTCGACACCCTCGGAATCGCCAAAGATCAAGAAGATAGCTGATACCACATTCAACAAGAGTAGCAGTACAGGCAGCGCCCACAGACAGATCGAGGTCTGAGAGCAACGAAGTAGTTGCAGGAGGAAACGGTGCGGCGACAAATCTTCCACGGAAACCTTGAAGAGAGGCCTGTCGTTACTTCCATATCGTACGACGGGACTACACCCTCAATGGATTTTATCGTTCACTTCGAGATGTGTTCATCCCTAAATTCTTGGACAGATGAAGAAAAGAAACTGCATTTAGGTGTTGCACTGAGAGGTCAAGCACAGCAATTGCTGGCAGTACCTGAGAAGAAGTCTTATGCTGAATTGGTTGAGGCTCTGAAACAGAGATTCGCACCACCTAACCAGACCGAGTTATACCGGGTCCAGAAAGGAGTAGGATTCGCAAGAATGGAGAAGCGTTACCAGAGCTTGCACAGGCAATACGGCGGCTTGCGACTTTAGCCTACCCAGAAGCAAGTTATGTTATGGTCGATACACTCGCAAAGGAACAGTTCATTGATGCCCTTGATGATTCTGACATGCGCATAAAAGTACAACAGGCGAGACCCGTTACGATTAACGATGCAGTACAGATAGCTGTCGAGTTAGAGGCGTTTGCTAGAGCAGAGTCGCAACGACAAGGAGATAAAATGCATGTACGTGGAGTGTCGACATGAGAGGAAGAACAAGGACCAGCGATCAAAGAACTGAGAGAGCAAATGTTGGAGCAGATGAGGTTGGTTGCGGAACTTAGGAGTTAAGTAAGGAGAACCAAGCAATCGAGACCGGTTCCAGAACGATGCAGAAACAGAAACCATGACGAATTTGTTTGCTATGGATGCGGCCAGCTGGGACATTTCAGGAAGGATTGTCCTGTCAGAAAGAATGGTAACAATAGTTCACAACCGACCCCACAGTCGACGGGTCGCATGAAGTACGACAGGAGTAAAAGGCGAAAACGCATCAGGAACAAAGCAACTTATCGACTTGGAAATCGATTGTTGGATGCTGATGTCGGAATGTATGTGGCAGGCAGCATTCAAGGTACTGGCGTCGATCTCCCGATTGATACGGGAGCTACGGTGACTATCCTATCTAGAGAAGTCTACCGAAGGATTCAATCGGAGAGAAGGCCAAGCCTGGTTCCTGTGAGGAGTAAAGTCAGTCTCGCAGACGGTAGACCGATGTCGGTCGATGGGAAAGGACAATTCAAAATAAGCCTATATGGGGTTCGTCGACGATATAACATGCTGGTTGCTGACATTCCAGCCGAGGGAATTCTGGGATTGGACTTTCTCAAGGTTAACTCGTGCCAGCTCGATGTCGAAAAGGGTCCCCTTTCCGTCGACAAAGATAATTTCCCATGTACATTTAAGGGGCAAATAGGATGTGCTCGTATAATTGTCGCCGAAACGGTCAACGTCCCGGCGATACAAGGAAGTACGACTGTTCGTTGTTTCCAGAATAGAGAGTCGCAGCTTCGGCTACCAGCTCATTTAGAAGAACTGGCTCAGGCATCCAAAGAGTCACTATCCGAAGAACAGGCAAGAAAGGTGGATGAGTTTCTCTGCGACTATCAGTCACTCTTTGCAGAATCCGATGCTGATCTTGGAAGAACTACGAAGGCACGACACAAAATTGAAACGGGGAGCTCGAGACCAATAAAACTACTCCCAAGGAGGGTTCCGATTCACTCCAGGCAAGAAATTGACAAGCATGTGAATGATATGTTGAAGAAAGGAATAATTTCACCGTTTTCCGGTCCATGGTCGTCGCCAGTGGCTTTAGTAAAGAAGGATGGCACAACGAGGTTTTGCGTCGAATGCCGTGCCTTGAACGAAGCGACTGTGAAAGACGCCTACCCTCTACCACGGATCGACGAGTCGCTTGATTCGCTTTCAGGAGTAACCTGGTTCTTGACCTTAGACCTCATGAGTGGATATTGGCAGGTAGAAATGGAGCGAGAGGATCGGTCAAAGACAGCATTCGCAACTAGGCAAGGTTTATACGAGTTCAATGTTATGCCGTTTGGGCTCTGTAATGCGCATGGGACTTTCGAAAGACTGATGGAGACAGTTCTGGCGGGGTTGCAATGGCAGATATGTTTGGTGTACCTCGACGACATAATAATATTTGGACGGACGTTCGAAGAGGAAGTGGATCGTCTTCGACAGGTCTTTGACAGATTGCTGGATGCTGGCCTGAAGCTCAAGCCCAAGAAATGTCGCTTGTTCGCAAAAGAGGTCAAGTATTTGGGACACATCGTGTCTAAGGAAGGGATACGTGCAGACCCAGAGAAAGTATCCGCCGTCGTCGACTCAGACAGAACCTCGGAGCTTCCTAGGACTATGCTCATACTATCGTCGATTCATAACGGGTTTTGCCGATATTGCAGCTAGCTTGCACCGACTGACAGAGAAAGTGAGACCTTTTGTCTGGACTGAGAAAAGTTGTCAGTTTTCTTTCGACGAGATCAAGAGGCGATTGACGACTGGCCCTGTGCTAGCTTTTCCAGACCCTGCAAAGCCCTTCATTCTTGACACAGACGCGAATGACAGTGGAATTGAAGCCGTCCTGTCGCAAGTACACAACAGATGCGAGAGGGTTGTAGCTTATGCTGGCCAATCGCTAACGAAAACCGAAAGAAGATGCTGCATCACAAGAGAGGAGCTATTGGCGGTCGTATTCTTTGTGAAATATTTCAAACATTACTTGTACGGAAGGAGTTTCTTGATCAGGACAGACCACAGCTCCCTGAGGTGGTTACTGCATTTTAATAACCCGGAAGGACAACTCGCAAGATGGATTGATGTCCTGTCGCAGTATCAGTTTGAGATTCAGCATCCTCCTGTAAGATTGCATCTCAACGCTGACGCCCTTTTCAGAGGTCCATGTAGACAATGCGGTCTTCAAGTAGTGACACCAACCGGGACAAAGCAAACGAAAGTAAACAGCAATGATCCGGCGACAGACAAAGAACAGAGTGTTGCGACTGATATGCCAGTAGCTGCAATATAGACGTCCTGTGGTAGATACGAGTTCGTCGAAGCTCAGAAATCTGACTAGGATCTCACAATTGTTATAGGCTGGGTAGAAAGTAAGCAACGACCACCGTGGGAAGAAGTCGCAAGATATGGCATGTTGGTCAAGAGTCTCTGGAGTCAGTGGGACCAGCTAGAGATAAAGAACGCCATACTCTGTTGTAGGTGGGAGTCGCACGATGGAAGAGAAATTCACAGTCAAGCTATTGTTCCACGAGAAAAGAGAGATGATGTTCTATGTATAGCACACTATTCGCGCAGTGGAGGACACCTCGGCATCAGGAAAACTCTAGAGAAGATCAGAAAAGGGTATTACTGGGTAGGACTTCAGAAAGATGTGCGACTGCGGTGACAGAGATGTGAAGCCTGTGCGAAGCGAAAGTCAACAGGACAGAAAAGGCGAGCTCCAATGTAGCTGTCTGCGTCAGGGGTTCCTGTGGAACATATAGCTGCTGACATCATAGGGCCACTTCCGAAGACCAAAAATGGAAACGTTTACATTCTCGTGGTCTCTGACTACTTTACTAAATGGACTGAGATATTCCCAAATGCCATGCCAGGAAGCTACAGTAGTCGCAAAATTGATAGTAGAGGAAGTCGTCACACGTTTTGGTGTGCCAAGACAAATTCACACGGATCAAGGCCAACAGTTCGAGAGTGAACTTTTTCGTGAAATGTGTCGACTCCTTGGAATCGAGAAAACTAGGACCAGTCCGTACCATGCGCAGGGCGACGGTATGGTGGAAAGGATGAACCGAACGCTAGAAAGGAGGCTATCTGCTTTCGTCGAAGAACGACAAAGAGATTGGGACGAGCATCTCCTCTACCTAGTGATGGCATAATGCTCAGCAGTGCACGAAACCTCGGGTTTCTCTGCCAAATTCATGATGATGGGAAGGGAGGCTGATTTGCCGTTAGACGTTGTGTTTGGAAGACCACCCGATCAACGTTACAGCAGTTCGCATGAATGGGTTCAAGCATTAGAGAGAAGATTAGGAATTTCCCATCGTTTTGCCAGAGAGAACTTGCAATGCAACATGCGGCGACAGAAGCACTACTATGATAGCAGGACTTGATGGGAACGATTTCAAGTAGGCAACCTTGTCTGGCTGTTTTCGCCAAAGAGAAGAAGGGGGATTTTGCCGAAATTACAGACATGGTGGTATGGGCCCTATGAAGTCCTTGATATTGCGAGTGATGTCAATTATAGGATTAAATGCGGTAGACACGCGAAGCCTCTTGTAGTGCATGTGGATAAATTGAAAAGGTACCAGGGATGTAATGAAGTTTCTTACAGAGTGAGGGGAATAGATTCTGAGAAGTCGGAAAGTATTGCTAATAAGCAGGGGGACAACGACCCCGGAGATGCCAGTCTTGTGGCCCCTTACCCCACCGACAGCATGATGGAAATTCTTCCAGGGATCAACAGCGACAATGGAGAGTCAATAACAACTGGTGATGAACGACCTAGGAGACAGAGAAAACTACCCAAGAAGTTTGATGATTCTATGTTGAATTATTGTAATCCGGAATAGTGAACAAGTGCGCTTGGAACACTCTTACGGTGCAACCTTGCGACCAAGAGTGTCCTTGTAGATGTCATGATGACTGGAAGGAAGTACTATGAAATAATGACTGTCATTTGAACTGAACATTAATTCTTTTATGATTATTTAATATTGTGTTTTGTGCTTGCTTTTATTTCACCATGCTTTTGCGTAATTTTTGTGTGTGCATTCGTATGTGCGTGGAAGCACATAGTTGTGGAGGCGTGGGTTGTGTAATGAGAAAACACATGTTCAGTAATTTCGTTTCGTTAAAGCTTAAGATTTGATTTTAAATGTTAGCGGGTTTTGTAGCTCCATCTAGTGTGTTAGTTTTTGGTCATATGATCCCGCCTGTTGGGTATATATACAAGCCAACTGTGGTTGCGATGGTGGTGTGGTATGGTTTGATGTAACCTGTAGACGTCCCTCTGAGCGAAGCGGTATAGCCACCCCGCCGGAACAAACACATTTGGCCGTAGTTCACCGAACAGGAAAAGGCAAGACCAGGAGATTCTAAAAGGAAGGTCTTTCGTCGACCGGAGAAAAGGAGCTTCAATAACCCGTTCTAAGAGCACGGGAATCTTGTTATTACGACTTCTCAGGAATACAGATTATAACCGAGGATTCGGCTTTTCTCTTTATTACGTCTTTGTTTGTCTCTGTCGTTCTAGAAGGAGAGACGACCACGACTGCGACCCAGTCGATGACCATGACTGCGACCCAGTCGGCGGCCACGATTGCAACCCAGTCGGCGACCCGGAAGATGATCCAGTCGACGACCCGGCGTCAAGAAGAAGCCAGGAATACGACGATATCCCGCTGGGGAGAAATCTGTCACACTCTGGAGTGCCAGTCTTCAGACAGATACAGCAGGGTATCACTTCAATATATGGACCTATCCCAAAGAACCCGATTAAGCGAGACTCGGGGGTAGTATAGACGAGGGAGGTCCGCTACAGTATGAATGTTTGTTCTGTGCTGGGAACCCCCTTTCACAGTCTGCTGTTTGAAGGGGCATACCAATAGCTAGCTTAGCCAGCTTGAACAAGCTTTTAAACTGTTCTTTGTGGTTGTTATGTACAATTTTCCACATCTCATTGATACTGTCTCTTGTATATCTCCGTTCCAAAATAAGATTTTTCACTAGCATGAGCTCGCCAAAGTTTCACTTTCTTGAATCAGTTCCTTGCTGCCTACTATGCCAGATTTCTTGTATGTTCCATAATGCTGTATTAGGGTTTTGAGTCCATCAATGCCATAGTCTGCGTGTTCAGATGGAGGTATATTGGTAAAATAAATATTCTGACATTTTAATTCTTTTTAGATTCTTATTTTATTCCATTTATCTTAATCCTTAAAGTGCTATACTCAGAATAGTTTTGTAGCACATGATCCCACAGTGCTGAATTGTTTGAGAAAATAACTGAAAATTGCACTCTATTTTTAAATTGACTATATTTTAATTAGGCTTGTATTGTCCATTTAATTTCAAAATACCGCTGAATAGGGGGTTGACCGGCATGCTGTCTGCAATTCAGCATGTACATCGAAATCGTATTCAGCATAATTTTTGGGCTCAAAAACACTCACTGGTATTTCCAGTAACATTTTCGCAGCTCCAGTATACTGATATACTTCAAAAAACTTCATAATCATTGTCATCATCGCGGTCATCAGCCAGTATTTGCCGAATTAAATCGTCATCTGAAGATGAACCACATTGGTAGTCTGCTATTTTGGGTTTTCTGAGTGGCCCGTATTTTAAACATGCATTTGTAAAACTTTCTTGTTGACTAAGGTTAAAACTACGACAGAATGCATGCTCCAGGGCCCAATGTACAAATCAAATTTAGTTTAACAACTATTCACGTTGAAGTATCCAGTTGAGTTGTGTAAACATTTGACTAACTGAAAAACGATGTCGCGACAAGTGCTACGAGACCTCTACCGGCAGCCCGACTTATTCGCGACAAGCACTTTAAGGGTTAACAGTTAAATAAAACATGTATACTGCGCAGGGTACATTTTTAATATGCGCGACTTGAAACTAATTTGCGGGAGTTCTCACTGCTTTCCAACGTCGTGAATTCGTACAAAGTTTGCGCGATTAGCGAACTCGCGTGCCCTGGCAGCGACTATGCCCCTGTATATTGATTCGCCACAAGTTAGACCGCTAAGAAGGGGTTAGATGTGATTTTAAATATATATATGCATTTTTTCCGACAACCCCACCTGTGATTTGTGATTTTGTTGACGCAACCCACACCAGAAGTGATTTTCCTAACCAACCCTCCACTATCAGAATCAAATTAGTTTGAAACACAACCACCTACAGAAGTTTTTTTGAAGTGCAGTATCTGGGGGGGAGGGGGAGATATATGTTTTACTGGAACAGCCCCAACCAGTTACCCACATGAATCATATTGAACAACAGAGTGTCCCAGATTGATCATACAGAACAATGGCCTGTCCCTGGATACACAATTTTGTCTTCATCAATTTATTGGTTACCCAGATAACCATTTACCTACATCAATGATACAGAACAACTGAGTGTTGCCCGATACACACTTAAGTCTGTATAAATTCATTGGAAATCCATATAACCAATTACCTATACAAAATCCATGTCTTCGACATGTCCAGATTTTGTGAAATCTTGATGGACAAAGATCTGTTACAATGTGTTCAGGATGACTGTTGCCAACTTTACTCTTGTTCTCCATCTTCACACAGAAATACTTGCATGATTTATAGTATATAAACTAAACTTCATGACCAAGCTCCACATGCATTTAATTTATAACATTTTTATTTCAAAATAAAAACAGCAAAATGCACGATAACTTTGCAAGTGGCCACAAAAGCATGTATACAGAGCAACTAATGAAAACAAAGAAAAAAACCCAACTATTTACAAAGTTTGATAATGAACATAAACAGAATTAAAAGTGCAAATGTCAGGAACCTTGCCTGGTCAAAAAAGAACAAAAAGGTTGCTAATAAGGATTTGCTTTGGTGTTTTATGGCACAGCAATAAAAGTGAGTTATTCAATGCTTAGACAGGCTAACCACCAAAAGACCATAGCTCATGTCTACATTAGTTGCATCTTACCACATATGAAAGTATGCATTGGGCCTATTTTACATTCCTTAACACATAGAGGGAAGTTTGTATTGGGCCTATTCTACATTCCTTAACACATAGAGGGAAGTATGCATTGGGCCTATTCTACATTCCTTAACACACATATGGAAGTATGCATTGGGCCTATTCTACATTCCTTAACACATAGAGGGAAGTATGCATTGGGCCTATTCTACATTCCTTAACACATAGAGGGAAGTATGCATTGGGCCTATTCTACATTCCTTAACACATAGAGGGAAGTATGCATTGGGCCTATTCTACATTCCTTAACACATAGAGGGAAGTATGCATTGGGCCTATTCTACATTCCTTAACACACATATGGAAGTATGCATAGTGCCTATTTTACATTCCTTAACACATAGAGGGAAGTATGTATTGGGCCTATTCTACATTCCTTAACACACAGAGGGAAGTATGCATTGGGCCTATTCTACATTCCTTAACACAGGGAGGGAAGACAATAATGAAAAGAAACACAATTTGTAGTGATGAGTGAAAATCTAATGCGTTTTAAAACAAAAACAAAGAAAAATATAAAGACCGTCTTTTGAATGAACCTACCTACAGCATACCTATCTATGTATCCATGGTGTTTCCACTGGAGTTCCTAATTCTTAGCACAACTCAAGTTTCCTTCAGGCCGTTAATTTCCTTGAACTATTATCACCCTTTTAAGTTTTTCATAGGATATTCCACAATGATTTTCATCTTATTCAATGTCTTCCTTTAAACATTCCCTTTATGGTCACATTTAATTACAATTTTGGTCATGATTTTTTTTTCTAAATCAAAGCTTCCATTCTAAGTTTCCACTCATTTCTCTATCAGAATCAAAGTATCCATTCTAAGTTTCCACTTGTTTTTCTATCAGAATCAAAGCTTCCATTCCAAGTTTCCACTCAATCAAACCTTCCATTCTAAGTTTCCACTCGATCAAAGCTTCCATTCTAAGTTTCCACTCGTTATTATCATGATACTAAAAATTAGCTTTATTCATAGGGCATCATTTTTTTATTGACTTCATGGTTAAATACAAACAATGAATTTACGGACCAGATATTGAACATCCCCTTTCCCAGGAGTGGCATATCTATGAATTTTGATGCTGATGAAAATATAACTTTTGGCAAAACAAAACTGATACTCACAAAATTCACAGTGTTCAAAATTTCACTCAGGACTTCTGCTTCATGTAATCTTATTATTAAGCATGTCTCTCAAATGAGTTTTATATACAGTAATTTCAGTTCAAAGTCCTTTTCTGATGGCCAAATTTCTACTACATTTACCATATAACATGCACCCAGCTAAACACTGCTGAGGTGCAGATGCATAATATCTCAGCAGATCTGGGTCTATGACCCTACTCACTCAAAAAAAGAAAACAGCAGTGCTGACCGTAATCTGCTGACATATTATGACAGTCCTGGATCTAGACTGTTCACGTTTTGGTGTACATTGCACAGCTGCAAATAGTCATTATTACACAAATTCGGATATAACATTTGATTCCATTTGACTGTAAAATTCCCTCAAAATCATTATCTGATGGCAGATCTGGGTCTACTGTTCCAAGTCTGATGCATGTTATACAGGAGCCAATGCTATGCTTAGTTGCTTTCCTATGACATTCAAGTTCCTTACAATATCTTTTACTGGACATGTTTCCTCAGGTTTAATAAATTCTTATACATTGTATTCAGTCTCCCCTCAGAATTTCAGCAGGCAGATCTCTCCAGGATCCTCAATTCTAAAGCCTGTAGACATATCCAGGAAGTGATGCAATATTGGGCAAATTATGCAAATGAATCTTCCTGGGTGTAAATCATCCCACTGGTAATATGGAGCAGGGTCATCATTGTTGAGGTAGAACATAACGAATGTCTCTTCACCTTGCCTGTCCTGAATAATAATAATAATTAACAATAATAATAAAAGTATGATCTACACATGGCAATCAATAACAAGCTAGTAGATGATTACTAGGAATTTCTCTTACTCAGAGCATAAATATCTTAGAGTTCAAATTTTCGGCAATATCACTGCCTTCATCAGCGACTACTGTTGATCACATGACTTGTAATGGTCACGTGATACGAGGAGACTGGAATAGATAGGTGGTAGTTCAAGCCCCTCGTCCCTGTTTAGTGTTGGCCTCCACTTTCATATTTCAATTGCCTCCTTCACCTTCCTTTTCCATAGGTTGTCATCAGATGGGATGACCTTGGTCTGATTTGGAATGATGAAACGTCCCATATTGCTGCAATGTTCATGTATTACAGATGACTCTCTGCTCGTATCATGTGACCATTATAAGTCACATGTTCAACAGCAGTCGCTGATGAAGGCAGTGTGATATTGCTGAAAATTTCGAACTCTAAGATATTTATACTCTGAGTAAGGGAAATTCCTAGTAATCATGAATTATCCAGAGCAAGGAAGCAACCTTTTCAGTTGTAAGCTAGTAGATGTATGAAGCAATCACAATTATTCAATACATTTCATAGCATATATTTTATTTGTAAGGAGCGACAGGCATAAGATTAATATAGTAATTACTATGAATACTTCATGTAAAGGGCAATGTCATTGGTTAATATAGTAATTACTATGAATACTTCATGTAAAGGGCAATGTCATTGGTTAATATAGTAATTACTATGAATACTTCATGTAAAGGGCAATGTCATCGGTTGAAGCGCCATCATGTCATTGCCATAAGCTGTTAATATTTCTGAATAAAATGTTCTGATGAACTACTTTTTAAGACTAAAAACAGTCACATGACCAACCAAAATTACCTACCAAAATGAAGACAAAGAAAATGGCAGCCACCGTAGTTTGTGATTCAAACATATAAATTGATCTTTTTGTACATATTTCAAGAGAATAAAATGAAAAATCATGTATCATATAAAATGTGCATTGATGGCATGGCCAGGTCAAATTTTACTTTGGTAAATCATATAAAATGTGCATTGATGGCATGACCAGGTCAAATTTTACTTTGGTTAATCATAACAAATGTGCATTGGTGGCATGGCCGGGTCAAATTTCACTTTCATAAATCATATAAAATATGCATTGATGGCATGGCCAGGTCAAATTTTACTTTGGTAAATCATATAAAATGTGCATTGATAGCATGACCAGGTCAAATTTTACTTTGGTAAATCATAACAAATGTGCATTGGTGGCATGGCCGGGTCAAATTTCACTTTCATAAATCATATAAAATGTGCATTGATGGCATGGCCAGGTCAAATTTTACTTTGGTAAATCATATAAAATGTGCACTGATGGCATGACCAGGTCAAATTTTACTTTGGTAAATCATAACAAATGTGCATTGGTGGCATGGCCGGGTCAAATTTCACTTTCATAAACCATATAAAATGTGCATTGATGGCATGGCCAGGTCAAATTTTACTTTCATAAATCATAACCAGGATACCAAAAAGGTTTCCAAAGTCAAGTGTATTTAGTACAGACTCCGAAGTCTTACAATATTACTGTCTACAAAGAAATATCTCCTAGCTGAACATTTCTATGCTGTGTTTTATCATTCTGTGATAGACATAGAGAGAGGGAGCAAGATAGGGGTATACTGTTTGAAGTTGGCAGGCTAACAAACTGGAAAAACTGTCTTCATTGACATATACATCATGTTGAGTTTGAAAAGAACTGGACAAGACGGACCTTTATTTCTGCATATCCAGTTTTTTAGACAATTTTTCTGATTTAGTTAAAGACAAACCATTTGCAAGAAGATGCAACCACTCATTGTTTAAAGCTACAACTGATCAACATGAACAGATAGTCTAATCCTACTAAAAATCTCAGTTATAGCCAAGTTAATTAAGAACATTCTTGCATAACAGGGTCTTAAATGTTAGAAAAAAATCTGAGATAAACAAGAGGCCGAAGTGGGCCTGAGATTACTAACCTGGCTGACATCTGCCCAATAGCCAGATGCATGAGCAATTCTCCAAAAAATCAGTAGGATGTTTTTTGTAGAATTTCTTCCAATGCTGTTGATAGTACAAGTTTTGAAAAACAACTGTTTCTCCAGCGTTTTTTATACCATCATCCATATTTGATGGCACATCAATATCTTTTGTCTATTATTTAAGGGCCTCGTGCCAAGATGCTTTCTCTCCAAGCTGGTCAAATTCTGTTACACATTTTTTTTTACATAACATTGTGTACATGTTTTTCTACTTTAGCAATGACCATTTCTGATGGGGGATCAGCATCATTTCTTTCAAGCTAAGAAGCTTTCTGTAAAATTTGGTCCAATTCTGTTAAGCTGCTCTTTAAATGAAGTTATTAAAAGTTTTGCATTTTTTTTAAGTAGCAGCAACTGTATTTGACGGTAGATTGGCAGCATTTGTACAAACTTAAAAGCCCATCATGCCAAATTCTGTTAAATAGTTTTTGAAAAGTCATTCATAGGATTTTCTATTAATATATATTATACGGCAAATTGGCATCATATGAATACATTTGAAAACCTTTCTGCCTGAATGCTTTCTGTGAAATTTGATCAAATTCCGCTGATCGGTTCTTAAGAAGTCATTTAAAGCTTTTTTTTTTATTTTGTAACATCTGCCATATTTTATGGTGGATCAGCAACATTGTAACAAATTTGAAGAGCTTCACGCCAGGATGCTGTCAAACTTGTTCAGATTCTGTCAGCCATTTTAGAGAAGAATTCACTTAAAAAGTTTGTCTAGTTTTAGTAGCAGCAGTGATAATTGATGGCAGATCGGTATGATCTGAACAAATCTGAAGAGCTTCGAACCAGAATGTTTTCTATCAAATTTGGTCAGATGCTATCAGCCATTTTAGCAAAGTCACTTAAGGTTTTTCTAGTTTTAGTAGCAGCGGTCATATCATATTCAATGGTTAATCAGCATTATTTGAAAAAAGTTTAAAGAGCTTCATGCCAGGATGCATTCTGTAATATTTGATCAAATTCTGTATGGCAGTTCTGGAGAAAATATCATTTTAAGTTTTTTTTCTATCGAAACAGAAGCCATAATTGATTGTGGATCAGCATCATTTGAACAAATCTGAAAAGTGTCATTCCAAAATGCTTTCTGTCAAAAGTTGGTTAGATTCTGTGAGAAGTTTTAGCAAAGAAGTCACTTAAAGGTTTTTCTATTTTTAGTATCTGTGGCCATATTTGATGGCAGATCAGCATTTATTTGAACATATTGAAAAGAGCTTCATGCCAAGATGATTTCTGTCACATTTCAACAAATTCTGTTGAGAGGTTTTTGTGAGGAAGTTGTTTCAAGGTTTTTGTATTTTTAGTAACAGTGGGCACATTAGATGGCAGATCAGCATCATCTGAACAAATTCGAAAGAGCTTCATTTGGTCAAATTCTGTTGAGCGGTTCTTGATTAGAAGTTGTTTTAGCAAAATCATATTTTTTGTAACAGAAGTCACATTTGATGAATCAGCATCATTTTAAAAAATTTGAAAGAACTTCATGCCAGTATGCTTCTTTCAAATGTGGTCAAATTCTGTTTAGCAGCTCTTGAGGATAAGTCATTTTTAATGTTTTTTCTAGTTTTGGTAATGGCAGCCATATTTGATGGCAGATCAGTATCATTTGAACAAATCTGAAATACACTCATGCCAGGATGTTTTCTGTCATATCTGGTCAGATTCTGTGAGCAGCTTTTGAGAAGTCACTTTTGTCTAATTTAATTAACAGTGGCCAGATTTGATGCTGGATTGGTATCAATGGAAACAATCTGAAAGAGCTTAATGTCATGACACTTTATTTCCAATTTGGTCAAATTCTGTCAAGTGATCCTTAAGGATAAGTTGTTTAAAGATTTTTCTATTTTTGTAATTACATCCAAATTTGAAGGCTGATTGGCATCATTTAAATAAATTTTAAAGTTCACATGAAAATAATACAAAATTCCAAATATGGGTGACTATTTTTACACTGAAAGTGCCTTCAATGGGTTACAAGTTTGTTTTACTGGAACTTCCCTACTTATTTATCACATGACTTAATACACTGATTTAAAAAAAATGAACTATAAGCAAGTATAATGGAATGACTTTATCTATAACTGAATATGGCATTAAGCACTGTGTATTCTGTGTGATGGCGTGACTTAAGTTGTAACCAAATATGGCATTAAGCATTGTGTATTCTGTGTGAAGGCATAACTTAAGTTGTAACCAAATATGGCATTAAGCATTGTGTATTCTGTGTGATGGCATGACTTACATTGTAACTGGATATGGCAATAAGCACTGCATATTCTGTGTGATGGCATGACTCGAGTTGTAACTGGATATGGCATTATGCATTGCATATTCTGTGTGATGGCACAAGTTAAGGTGTAACTGAATATGGCATTAGGCATTGCATATTCTGTGTGATGTCATGACTTAAGGTGTAACTGAATATGGCATTAGGCATTGCATATTCTGTGTGATGGCATGACTTAAGGTGTATCTGAATATGGCATTATGCATTGCATAATCTGTGTGATGGCACAATTTAAGGTGTAACTGAATATGGCATTATGCACTGCGTATTCTGTGTGATGGAACAACTTAAGGTGTAACTGAATATGGCATTAAGCATTGCATATTCTGTGTGATGGCATGACTTAAGGTGCAACTGAATATGGCATTAAGCATTGCATATTCTGTGTGATGGCATGACTTAAGCTGTAACTGAATATGGCATTAAGCGTCGCGTATTCTGTGTGATGGCACAACTTAAGGTGTAACTGAATATGGCATTATGCATTGCGTATTCTGTGTAATGGCAAAACTTAAGGTGTAACTGAATATGGCATTAAGCATTGCATATTCTGTATGATGGCATGACTTAAGGTGTAACTGAATATGGCATTAAGCATTGCGTATTCTGTGTGATGGCACAACTTAAGGTGTAACTAAATATGGCATTATGCATTGCGTATTCTGTGTGATGGCACAACTTAAGGTGTAACTGAATATGGCATTATGCATTGCATATTCTGTGTGATGGCATGATGTAATATTAAGGTACATATTATAATATCAACAGAATACATGTTTATGAAGATGTGCATCTATGATGATGTGTGATAAATACCTGTATATAAAAGCCATGTAGATGGAAATCGAAAGAATGCAATCTATCATGATGTGTGATAAATACCTGTATATAAAAGCCATGCCAAATAGAAATTGAAAGGATCCATTCTATCATGGTGTGTGATAAATACCTGTATATAAAAGTTATGTTGATGGAAATCGAAAGAATGCATTCTATCATGATGTGAGATAAATACCTGTATATAAAAGCCATGTTGATGGAAATTGAAAGGATGCATTCTATGATGATGTGTGATAAATACCTGTATATAAAAGCCATGTCATTGGAAATTGAAAGGATGCATTCTATGACGATGTGTGATAAATACCTGTATATAAAAGCCATGTCAATGGAAATTGAAAGGATGCATTCTATGACGATGTGTGATAAATACCTGTATATAAAAGCCATGTCAATGGAATTGAAAGGATGCATTCAATCATGATGTGCGATAAATACCTGTATATAAAAACCATGTCAATGGAATTGAAAGGATGCATTCAATCATGATGTGTGATAAATACCTGTATATAAAAGCCATGTCGATGGAAATTGAAAGGATGCATTCAATCATGATGTGTGATAAATACCTGTATATAAAAGCCATGTAAATGGAATTGAAAGGATGCATTCAATCATGATGTGCGATAAATAAGTGTATATAAAAGCCATGTCGATGGAAACTGAAAGGATGCATTTTATAATGGTGTCTGATAAATACCTGTATATAAAAGCCATGTCGATGGAAATTGAAAGGATGCATTCTGGTGATGTAGGCTACAAAGACTTGGTTCTGAAAGTTCAGGTTTATCTCAGACTCGCTGGAAACTTCACGTAAATCATCAATTATTTCCCGTCTTCCATGAAAAAGGATACTGGCTGCAGACACGGCATCTTTAAATGTCTTCATGGATTTGGTTGCTTTCTTGTACATTTCTGTCAATCTCAGGAAAGCTGTGAAATCCAGGAATCCAGTATCATCCTGAGTGATAAATCAGATACATGGTAAAAATTAAAAGTGTGTCCATATGGCATGGATGCCTCTGCCAACATGAAGCAACTGAATGGAACTTTGATTCAGTATGCAAAGTTCTAAGTCAAACAAAGGCCACAACTCAGTCAATATTTTAACATAAAACAGAAAAAATTATACTTGACCTAGGTCCTCTAAATATTAAGCCTGGTACTACATTTTGTTTCAATCCATGAAGTCCTTTAAAAGCTGTTGAGTGGAAATGATATTCATGATGCAATGGCAAAGGTCACAGCTATTCCTAGGCCATAACTCAAACTTAGATAGAAAAAGTGACAGTCAAACTTGACCTAGGCCTTCCTAACACTAAACCTTGTACAAAATTTATTCTTTAATCCATAAAAAAATATCAAAAGTAATTAACTGGAAGCAAAGTTTGAGAGATACACGATGGAAGGACATAGATATACTGTATATACTCAATTATAAGTCGACTAGACTATAAGTCGCCCCACCCCACCCCACTTTTTAGAGCTGCTAAAAGCAAATTTCTTTTTCTCCTCTAAGTCGGGGTGTATTTTGCAAGTCAGATCCATCTGAAGGAGTGATTTGTTGTCAATGAGTCAGAGTTGCACTTTGGAAAAATAAACAAGCCAAACTGGATAGATAGATAAATACACAGGAAAAATAAAGACAAAACCAGTGTCAAATACAGTTATATTATTGAGTGGAATATGTCACAAATAAATTGACAACTTACATTTTGTCCACCTTCGTATCATAAAATCCATATAAATTCATAATTCTTGACATTTTAAATCCATTTATATGAAAAACCCATGAATTCTACTATAGGTCACATACCTGTATAAAAATAGTACAGAATGATCCAATTCACAATATTCCTCAATATGTTAATTCCATACATCTTACTGATAAACAATGAAAATCAAGTCCACACTTTTGTGATTTACAGTATCCTATAAATATCAGTCTAATGTCATCTGGTACAAAATCCAACAATTCATCCTCATTGTCTGAGTCACCAAATAAAGTTAAAAAATCCGCCATCATTGTTTGGCCATCATAAATATCTTCTGACTCGGACTCCTCATCTTTACTGTCATATGTGGGTGCTTATGTGGAGACTGAGGCTGGACTCTGCAAGTGACACTTTGAACATACAGCCTGTTAAATCTATGAAAGGACGCAACTGAACAGGTGCCAATTGTGCTGCAATATCACAGGGAGTTCAAATAACCATCATCTGTTACTTGGCACTGAACAAGTATCAAATTCATGGCTTGATCAAAGAGTTGTCACATGGGGAAACAAAGAGGGTGTTGTGTTTACACGCTAAAGGATTAAGGCCAAATGTGCACAGGAAGTTGTAGAACTCTACTTGACACTGAACAAGTATCAAATTCGCAGCTCAATCAAAAGGATTGTCAACTTGAAAACAAAGTAAGTGCTGCATTTACAAGCCAAAGGCTTATCGACCAACGTGCACTGGCAGATAACTTGGAAAATATCACTTGGGAATTACATCTGGCTTGTGCAAAAGGATAATATAAATTTAATCAAAACTTTGATTCCATCAAACACAGTGTTTATGCAGAAAAACAAAAAATATAATATAAATACAGGTAGTTCAGACTTGCACCACAATGGAAGCAATATACTTGCTAGTAAACACCAATGGTGTTGGTAATATTTAATTTACCGGTAATATTTTCAAATGATTAAAATCAACATAACTGTAGATACAAGTATTGTGTAATGAATACAGTCATGAAATGGATCAACACAGTGCATACCTTATATGCATTTCTGAATGGGAATAGTGGCATGAAAACATAAAAGTATTTGAATTGACAGTGTTTGTACATACTGCAAACATCTAGAGTTTCCAATATTATCCATAGATTTATCAAATTTTTTGTATGTCGCGTTTATAAAATGATCCCTACTCTGCATGAATTGAATTTTCAGTAAAAAGCATCGACTTATAAGCGAGTAAATATGATAATAATTCTCAGACTGACTAAGGGTTATGATTGTAACACAAAGCCTACAATATTGCAAAACTGAGTTTCAGAAAATCATGTCTTGGAAAGGGATCATTACAGGAACTCTTAGACCGTTAGAAATGAATTCCCTGAAAAAAGCAGAGACTGCACTATACAAGGGTGAAGATAACACACAGTCTCAGTCTGAAGTTACCTACCATCAAGGAAAAGTCACTTGTTTTTGGGATCTGATTGTCTAGTTTACCTAGGTTTTTGCCTGACTTAGTGGTTGACAGGTGTGGCTTACTTACCTGACATAATGGTCGACAGGTGAGACTTGGCACCTGCTTACTCACCAATCAATGTTAACTGGCTGTATATGGGGCTAATTAGCAACATGAGATAAGACAATAGGTGTTAATATGTATTTTACACCTTATGTCATATGAGTAGAAAACAACTTGTGTGTTACATATGGTACCAATTGGTTAATCTGAAAATTCTAATTTGACAGTACAATAAAGAAATCACAGACTAAATGCTCTAAACATTTGTGCATAGCATATGGCACCTTAAGCCTGCATTCCTTCTTGTGTCTCTTCCAATCCTGCTTCTGGCACTCTCTGGAACAGTATGAGACCTTTCTGCATTTGGCACAGACTTTGAGGTCAGTATCCTCTCCACACTTGGCACAGGCAGCTCCTCCTTTTTCCTTCCTGATCTCTACTGGATGCTTGTCTCTATTTGTGGGCTCCTCTGGAAAGTCTGTCTGGGTGTTCTTCTCTTTCTTCATTTTCACTTAAATTTAGTGCAAAAATTAGGATATAGATATACTGTCACAGTTGGTCTAGTCACTACCTACATACAGCAACCACTTCTGCATTGCACACCAACAGTTGGTCTAGTCACTACCTACATACAGCAACCACTTCTGCACCAACACTTTTAGTTTCATCTAGATTTCCCATATAATTTTATGACAACCACTTGCCTGATGCAACCAGTCACCACTACTTTTCAGTCCAATGGACTCCAATATACCGTGTTTAACACACAGTGGTTATGTAATAATCTTTATCTATCATCTATCAACACCGCGCTTTTTTTTCTTCGTGTAGCTTTGAATCTGCTTCAGGTCTGAGTGAAATATAACACTTTACAACTGATATCTAGATAGAGATTGTTTAATACACCCTTAACCTAATTAATTAAATTTCTCTTTAACCGATTATTGCAATTGTTCTATATTGTCCATGAAGAGGAACAATTTACTTAAAGTCATTTAAAATTCAAGTCACTTTGTCTGATGAATCATAGGATTATGCACAATTCTTGATGTAAATAGCAATGTATCTTGGATTAACAAATTTAGAATGTATATGTCAGAAAACTTTTATTACTATCGTGGATCAAAACCTTAACAAAATGTTTTAAATCCCATTACAATTTCTATAATGTAGTACTTGGTTCTTTTGCCTTCTTTTATGTACATTTAACTTGTCTTTTACTTAATCTTTGAGACATCATATTCCATAACATTTAAGAAAGGAATTAAGTGAATGTTTGGTTTGGTTTGATTTTGTGGGTGTAACGCCATTTGCAGCACATGATAGGTTATACATGTCTACCAGTATATTTAGTAGAGGAAGAACCCAGGAAGACCCTGGGATGAACCACCGACCCATGGGAAGCTACTGGCAAGCTTTCTCACATACATGTACCCATGTTGGCCAAGTCGAGACTTGAAAACATGCAGACAGGTGAGGTGTGTATGATTTATAAAAGTGAGCAACTTAGACCACTCTGTCACCCTGGGCCCCTATTATGTGAATGTATACCAACAACATCCATCTTCCTTAACTAAGAAGTCTTTATTTGCCATTAGGCAAACATGCCCTTCAGCATACATATACAAGGTAGCCTGAAATTCAGTGATGGCAGTTAAACATCACTCCTAGCATAAATTACAAGTACAATACCCCCTCAGTATAATACATGTCACTAGAAGGGACATCAGCATACAGCACCCCATTATAAGGGACACCAGTATAAAGCACCTCACTATAAGAGACATCAGTAAAAAGAACATCACTATAAGGTTCATCATTATAAAGTACCTCACTATAAGGGTCACCAGTATAAATCGCCTCACTAAAAGGGACATTAGTATAAAGCACCTCACTATAAGGGACATTAGTATATTATACCTCACTATAAGGGAGATTAGTATATTAATACCTCACTATAAGGAACATTAGTATATTATACCTCACTATAAGGGAGATTAGTATAAAGCACCTCACTAAAAGGAACATTAGTATAAAAACACCTCACTATAAGGGTCATCAGTATAAAGCACCTCACTATAAGACACCTTAATATAAGACAATGCCTTTTAACAAGATGGATATGGTCATGAATCCCAATTCATTTTATCATAGTAATATTATTATTACTTGTGCATAAAATACCTGAATATAAAAAAAACTTACCTATAAGATGGTCCACGTTTATGGTTCCTATGAAAAGTGCTATAGTGAGAGAATACCATACATTGCAGATAACAAGAAAGGGGAAGTATAAAGTCATATATAAAAATGTTATAGTAATTCTGTCATAATTAAGTAATCTCTGAATAACAGTTAAGAAATCTGGTTTCACCTTCTGCCTCCAGATCAGTCTGTGTATCTTTCACCTTCTTCATTTTTCCTGAAAAAACAGGGGATCTAAATATCATAGTCTGGAATTCTGACATAAAAATAATATGTAAAATAGTATTCTTTACATTCAGCTAATTTTTCACCATGAGACTTTGCAGACTTTGAACAGAAAAAAAGCACAAAATAGTATGACTTGTATGTATTGGTGATGCACAAACATCAAGGAGTATGAACAATTACAGACAAAAACTGATTCAATGACAGAAAATGCAGTAATGTAGTAGAGTTTAAAACTGACTCAAGGACAGACAATGCAGTAATGAAGAAGAGTTTAAAACTGACTCAAGGACAGAAAATGCAGTAATGTAGTAGAGTTTAAAACTGACTCAATGACAGACAATGCAGTAATGTAGTAGAGTTTAAAACTGACTCAAGGACAGACAATGCAGTAATGAAGAGGAGTTTAAAACTGACTCAATGACAGACAATGCAGTAATGTAGTAGAGTTTAAAACTGACTCGATGACAGACAATACAGTAATGAAGAGGAGTTTAAAACTGACTCAAGGACAGACAATACAGTAATGTAGTAGAGTTTAAAACTGACTCAATGACAGACAATGCAGTAATGAAGAGGAGTTTAAAACTGACTCAATGACAGACAATGCAGTAATGTAGTAGAGTTTAAAACTGACTCAATAACAGACAATGCAGTAATGAAGAGGAGTTTAAAACTGACTCAAGGACAGACAATACAGTAATGAAGAGGAGTTTAAAACTGACTCAATGACAGACAATGCAGTAATGAAGAGGAGTTTAAAACTGACTCAATGACAGACAATGCAGTAATGTAGTAGAGTTTAAAACTGACTCAATGACAGACAATGCAGTAATGAAGAGGAGTTTAAAACTGACTCAATGACAGACAATGCAGTAATGAAGAGGAGTTTAAAACTGACTCAATGACAGACAATACAGTAATGAAGAGGAGTTTAAAACTGACTCAATGACAGACAATGCAGTAATGTAGTAGAGTTTAAAACTGACTCAATGACAGACAATACAGTAATGAAGAGGAGTTTAAAACTGACTCAATGACAGACAATACAGTAATGAAGAGGAGTTTAAAACTGACTCAATGACAGACAATGCAGTAATGAAGAGGAGTTTAAAACTGACTCAATGACAGACAATGCAGTAATGTAGTAGAGTTTAAAACTGACTCAATGACAGACAATACAGTAATGTAGTAGAGTTTAAAACTGACTCATTGACAGACAATGCAGTAATGTAGTGGAGCTTAAAACTGACTCATTGACAGACAATGCAGTAATGAAGAGGAGTTTAAAACTGACTCAATGACAGACAATACAGTAATGTAGTAGAGTTTAAAACTGACTCAATGACAGACAATGCAGTAATGTAGTAGAGTTTAAAACTGACTCAATGACAGACAATACAGTAATGTAGTGGAGCTTAAAACTGACTCATTGACAGACAATGCAGTAATGTAGAGTTTAAAACTGACTCATGACAGACAATGCAGTAATGCAGAGAAACTTAAAACTGAATCAATAACAAAAGCAAGATGAAAGATAATGAATGTGCCATAAGTACTGTATACACTCATGTGTAAGTCAGATCAAACATAAGATAATGAATGTGCCATAAGTACTGTATACACTCATGTGTAAGTCAGATCAAACATGAAAGATAATGAATGTGCCATAAGTACTGTATACACTCATGTGTAAGTCAGATCAAACATGAAAGATAATGAATGTGCCATAAGTACTGTATACACTCATGTGTAAGTCAGATCATAGTCAGATCCAACTGTAAACTGCATAGACCCAGATCTTCTGTTGCATAATGCACTGGCAGATCTGAGTCTATGCAGTCTGTTAGGACTAATCAGTAGAGCAAACAATATAGACCCTGATGTAATAGCTGATAATGCAATGGCAGATCAAGGTCTATGTTGCTTGCAGTAGGACCTGACTTATATGCGAATACAGAATACCGTGAATTTACTATTTTTCTTGGGGTACCAATTTTCATAGTTGCTATAAACCAAGAATATATAGACTCAATGAACAAAGTCAATTTTTCTGTACAAGAAAATAGGTTGCCCTTTCCCAATCTTTGAATTTACCATAATGACGGTAAGTCTTGGGACACTGTAAGTTTTGGGACACCCATAATTATTTTCAAAAGTAATTTTTGTATGACCTATAAAAGTTGGGACACGAAGTTAAAGCAATTTTTTCATGTACTATAAGTCTTGGGACACCTAAAACAGTTTTTTTTCTACTGACCGATCGGCGTATTTTATCGATCGTAACCTCATGTAAAATAAACAGGACTTTGTGGTTGTTAAGGGACTCTCATTATAAATTATTACATGGAAATGTTATAAATTATTATAATTTGTTTTAAAAGTCAATAAATATATTAAAGTTTTTCTCTGTTTTAATATTATATCTACTTAATTCAAATATGTATAATTTAATCACACGATGACAAGAATTACGCATTAGCGGTATGTTATACCCATTCAACAGTAACTTCTCCTTTTTGTGCATAAATTGGATCCAACTGCAAACTGCACAGTCCCAGATGTACTGTTGAATAATGGGTCTATAGAGTTTGTTGGAACCAATCAGCAGAACAAAAAGTATAGACCCTGATCTACCAGCACATTATGTGATGGCAAATCAGGGTCATTATTGTTTGCAGCTGGACTGGACCTATACCTGTGTATATACGGTATTCGTTAACAGACTTTTTAAATACGGTAAATTGAAGATCATAATTAAATATTCACATAATTTAGTTAATCATGTACATATTTGGAACATTTAATTTTATAATAAGCTATGTACTGGATAATTCATTTATTTTTCTGGGTATCAGTTTTCATAGTTTTGTGAAAAATTACATTTATCAAATTTACACCTGAATATATATGGTAACAAGTTAGTTCACTATCAGAAGTAACTTACATAATGAACAACACTAAATTACAAAACTGGTGCATAACAAATGATATGATAAATTAAGTACTGATTAGTGCCTGAAGGCACATCAGTACATGAAAAATGAAATTTTGCAAAGGCAATTTATAATAATAATAATAATAATAATAATAATAATAATAACAATAATAATAATAATAATATTAATAATAATAATAATAATAATAGTAATAATAATCCTCATCCTCATCTTTAATTTAAAGAATGTAACAGTCATTTATGAGCATTTCTCCCTTGAGGCCCTGTAATAACCTAACAAAAGATATATATATATATAGACCTTTAAAGTAAGATAATATGTTAAAAACAACCATGAAATACCCTATTATGTGAATGTACAAGTCAAAGAATAAACAAACAGAAAGAATATAAGAAGGCAAAACCAAGCAATAATTATCCATTTTATGGCATATCTGTATTTAGATTAAAATTCTGCCAAATGTGTGCAGTCATAACAGATATACGGTAAAAAGCTCATGGTTAATAACTCTAAGCATGGTTTATGGAATTTGAATGTTATTTTCAGCCTCAGATATCAGTGATATTGTTTGTTTTCACACATTTTCAAAAGATGTTGCAGATAACCAGGTACCATTCCATTAATGCATTTGCAAACAAGAACTGTCCTTAAAAAGTTTATACAGTCATGAATAATAATCCAATGTAACTATGAAAATAATACTCAGATGAAATATCACATGCCGCATTGAGAATCATACATACAGCCCATGGATCTGAGCAATTTGCCAAGCCCAGGGACAGACCATAGTGGCTGACTCAGCCCTGGTCAGGGCAGGATTCAAACCCATACCCTTTTAGTCACAAGTCTGGCACATCAACAACTGAGCCACTTGAAGCTCCAAGTGATATGACATAAACTTATTATAAAGATACGGGAAAATTAGATTTATCTATTGAACATTTGCATTTTCTTTCGATTTGTTGATAAAATATACACAAATTTGAAACTAAAGATAAGTAAATCATTGGATAATGACATCAAATGCAAAACTTTAATACTCACCATACACAATAAAACATACATCATATGAATGCTAGTTATCCTAACATATTATTCATATGAACTAATGCAGTCTCCCATGGATACACAATTGACTGCATATAAAATTATCAGTTTGTTTAAACATTTTTATTGCCACAAGCAGCAAAAGTTATACAAGGCAAAAGGTTTGGAAAAAAGTTCTTCATCGTACATTTGGGGCTCCAGATGCCAGAGTGGTCTAAAGTGCTCACCTTTACATATCACTGACATCACACCTCTGTCTGCATGGGTTTGAATCTTGGCTAGGCCAACGTGGGTATGTGAGAAAGCTTGCCAGTAGTTTCCTGTAGGTCGGTAGTTCTTCCCGGGGTATTCCCGGGTTCTTCCTCCACCAAATACACTGGCCACCATGTAAAGCCTATTGTGCTGAAAAATGGCGTTAAACCCACAAAACCACAACCACAATCATCTTACATTTTCCTCACCTTTATACAAATGCAAAGATCATCTATACTCGCCTGTAAGTCGAGTCCAACTGCAAACAACATAGACCTTGATCTGCCATTGCATAATGCATCTATGTTGTTTGTTCTACTGTTTACTCCTAACAACCTGCATAGACCCAGATCTGCCAGTGCATTATGCAACAGCAGCTCTGTCTGCACAGTTTGCATTTGGATTCAACTTGTACGCAAATATATATGGTATGTAGGCATGTATATAGTCTTATAATCTACATATGAACTTAAAATGGAGAGAGAGAGAGGGAGAGAGAGATATAGAGAGAGGGGATTGGTGTGGTCTGTACATTTTTTAAAATATTTATTATTGCTAATTATTTGAACAATAGATAATGTCAAGAGTATGTGTACTTGAGAGATATTATACTTACTTACAAACAAGCAGGTGTTAGTGAAGAGATTAATTAATGGAATTAGTGCTTACATATGAAGTGAAAAAGGCAACAATGATCATAGAAACATTTTTCATTAGCTTGACTGAGACTTGAGACATAAATGCAACTTTCTCAAGGACGATATCTTTCGAGCAGACTTAACTCCTAATCCATCTTGCTCCTGTGGTATAAAAATGATTATCATTTCTTTTTTAAGTGCAGACAATACGATGAGAACAAACATGTATTAGTTTAAAAACTTGAATTCCTTTAAAGAAATTTAGACTTATCAACTCTTCTGTCTGGAAACAAATCTTACACTACTAAACAGAATATCTCAATTCTAAAAGAAAAACATATCAATGGGTTGAATAAATTATATTTTCCTGTAAGAGTAAATTCAAAATACAGTCAAACCTGTCCTAATGGTCACCTTTACTAAATGTTCATTCTAATTTCCCCACAAATTTCCTATATAAATGTCCTGTATGTAATGGTCACCTGCCTTCCATGGCCAGTGGCCAAGTGTTTCCTCACCAAACAATTGGTTTCTCCCTGCCTTAAGCAGTCACTAGAGCATATCTAAATTGACCATTCATTCAGTCTATGCAAACTGAATTTTTGCTTTATGAGGAAAGCATTGTTTAAATAAGGAATATCATGTGAACTGATGTGCAAACATTTCTTCTCTTGCTTGTACTCCTAACTCCTGTCAGGTTGACAGTGTAACTCAAATGTGTCAATACGTCGAATTAAAAAGCAGGGCTGTTCTTAAAATAAGGGTAGAGTGTCAAAGCAATTCGTTTGCTGGAGGGTGGGAAAAGTAGTTGTGTTATTGCAGCAGAAATGGAAGTCACCTTTTGTGCCAGTGTGACAGGTGTGGTTTGATATCTTCATCAATTTGCCTGTGAATTAAAGCCATCTCTGAAGAAAAAGTTCATGTTTAAGAAGAGATATGAGTTACATCCCTTTTCATTCGGGACAGGAGTCATAACGAATAGCCATATACTGCTTCTTTTGATTTTCTGTTCATCACAGGCTTCTCACACAAGCCGACTGTCTTTTGATTTTCTGTTCATCACAGGCTTCTCACACAAGCTGACTGGGTTTGATCTTGGCGAGTTGTGCAAGTGACTAATACAGATATTGTTTCTATAGCGTGAACAAAGAAAGATCGTTGTATATTTTTAAGTTTGTGGTGATTTCATTTATAGGATGGATTCAAGTGAGCAGGATACAGTAATCTTGTGTGGAACATAAATTTGGGTGAGAACAACATATACCCATAATTATGATTTTCTTGTACAGTGAACATAAAACAATCTTGATAATTTAATAATAATAATAACAATAACGATATTCAGTGCATGGTATTTGTTCAAAAAACAATTTTAAAAGGTAAACCTGTGTACAGCGGTCACCTGTGTACAATGGTCAGTTTTGCCTTTTCCCATGAGTGGCCACTATCGACAGGTTTGACTATAGTTACAAAATGTTAGGTTGACATTATTAGAAAAAATTGTTTGATATTAGCTGCTTAATTTTAACATTAAAATAAACTTAAATCATTAAATTCATACCAGAAGTGATGTTCAAATTGGCAAGACTGGGTTTGTTTTCTTTGTCTTCTTTGCTTTTCCCCAATTTGGCTTTTCCTTTGCACTGAGCCTTGTGACCCCCTGTCCAATGCTTTCTCTGGCACTCTCGGGAACAGTAGTACACATCATAGCAACCAGCACATCTCATAAGGTCAAGGTCCTTTCGCTTACAAGTGGCACATCCGATCTGCCAGCTCATGGTGCCTCTATATTGTTTGTGGGAAGTAAACATTATCATAATTTTTTACCTTGGAGAAAACTTTGAAAGTTATAATTATTAATTCTCTCCGATAATTCTCTCCTATGAAAACTTAAAAGTACATTTATTACAGAAGTCTTCATCTTATGAGTATATTCCTCTTGTGATAAACATGTGACCTAATAATAGCAGTGGCCTTGTGTAAGACAAGTCAAATAGAAAAAGCAGTAGCCTCGTGTAAGACAAGTCAAACAGAAAAAACAGTGGCCTTGTGTACGACAAGTCAAATAGAAAAAACAGTGGCAGATTTATTGTGTGTGTGGTGGATGGGCACTGGGGGGATCATGTTCCCCACCCCCCTTCTACTACCTTGGGCTTCAACTTCTGGCACAGTACCAGACACCTCAAAATAAACCTGGAAGTTCATCCTATCATTGACAAGTAGCACCCATATTGACTCACTTCCTCCCTCAAAGTGTGACAAATAGCATCCATATTGACTCACTTCCTCCCTCAAAGTGTGACAAATAGAACCCATATTGACTGACTTCCTCCCTCAAAGTGACAAATAGCACCCATATTGACTGACTTCCTCCCTCAAAGTGACAAATAGCACCCATATTGACTGACTTCCTCCCTCAAAGTGTTACAAATAGCACCCATATTGACTCACTTCCTCCCTCAAAGTGTGACAGAAGCCATGTTTCAACCTCTGTACTAATCCCTCTTATGTATACTAGCAGTGGCTGAGGATAAAAACAATTAATGAAAAGACAATTCACACATCATTTGTTCAAACTCTGTGTTCTAAAAGAAAAGTACATGTAGGTCATTAGTCGAGGCTTTGCAAGTATGATGGGAAATATATTAAATTGAAATTGTTTAACAAATTTCCAGCCAAATAACAGAATTGTCTTGATTTGTCCATGAGAATTATTTCTGAAAATGAAGTGAAATGAGCACAAAACAGTGTATATAGATCTCATCTATACTTTGAATGTTTTTTTTATTTATTGTCTAATTTTACTTATTCTGATTCAATCTATCTCATACTGTATCTCATTTCCTTTATATCAAGATCATAACAACATAAGGTAATTTTAATGATGTTTGTGCAAATGTTATGAAAACATGTAGATCGCATATTTGTTACTACCTAATTTAGTAAATGTTTCTTTAAAAAAATTATCTCTTATAAGTTGGGTCCAACTGCAAACAACATAGACCCTGACCTGCAATTGCACAATGTACCAGATCAGGGTCTATGTTGTTTGTTCTAGTAATCCCACTACTACACAGACCCAGATCTGCAGGTGCATTGTGCGATGGGAGATCTGGGTTTGTGCAGTTTGCAGCTGGAATTGACTTATAAGTGAGTATATATGGTACTTTCTTTTTATTCTAACATTTAATGGAATATAGTAAAGGTATTACGCAGTACGTAAAATAACAGGTTTGATAAAAAGCAAACAACAGGGTTTAGTTTTTCTCCACTTGCAAAGAAATGCAAGTATCAATAAGGTTAAATTCTAGCCCCATCCGAGTACACTACAGTATGTGATATGAATCAATACTCCCTCCATGGGTCATCTCAGATGTAAGGCAAGCATTTTACGAGATAGCATCATGGACCACAATCAACACCACCACTATCACCAGCAGTGTTCTCCCCAGGGCCTTTAACCATAGCGGGCCCACTACGCTATTGTTTCAAACTCTGATACCCCCCTTGCTTTAGAACTTGCCGCTACGCTATCCTGTTGTGCCGCTACTCTTTTATGTTTCCCACTACTCTTATAAAATTAATCTGTTAAAAAAACATCCTGTCATCTAATTCAAAGCCCTATTACTTAAATGACACCTGTTCTTACCTCTTCTTGGGTATTTTATTAAGATAATCCAGGATAATTACTCACTCACTTAACCATTATCTTTTGTACCTGGCTTGCGCGACTGCCGGTGAGCGACCTTGGTGCGGGTTTCGTCTTCATAGAGATAGTCCCGTGATTGGCCAGCGACTATGGAGTCTACTGGTAGTGTGTTATATATATTTCAGTCATTTTCACTACCAGCCAAAGCAGTTACATATATTACATTAAAAATTCTTGGGAAAAATGAACACACCACCTATTAAGAAACGTACCCAGCGTCCGGCTAGCCCCATGTTGGTTACGAAAATCAGAAATTGGCGTCACCAACAGTGGCAGTGATTCCGATTCCGATAGCGTCAGCATGATTTCCACAAAGAAAGAGATCAAGTAACGAAGGATGGGATTTAACAATGAATGGAAGACGTTATACCCTTGGGTGGATATTGCTGGATCAGATGGGAGGTTTTCCATATTGCTAAATTTTTGTTCAGATCTACTAGGTGTGCGTGTGTGTTGTAATATATTTTTTATAGTAGTAACCAGTAATTGTCGTTGCAATTGTTGTCGTTCTTATTAAATTGTGACAAGGAATGATAGTTGCATTTTATTCACAAGTTGTTATTATGTTTACATAGTTTACTCTGAGCAAGAGAAATATTGTTTGGTCAGTAAACCTTAACTTATGTGGGTGCTGCCCTATCAATTTCTCATTTCTCTTTCCTGTCTATACAAGTAATAAATGGAACAATCTTTATCTTCCAGTTTTACCTCTTTTGAAAAGATATAAATAAAAAGTATTCCTTCATAAATATAACTTAAATAGTTTCATCCATATGCTTACTAATTATTCAGTAAAGTCATTTTTAATTTAATTTAAACTTTTGAACAATATTTGAGCTCTCTTGCATTGATTCAGTGAAGAAATTCAACAATAACAAACATTTTGATATATTGTTCTTAATGGAAAGGAATATGTATTATCTTATTCTGTGATAATTATGTGAAAACACATCACTGTCTTTACTCGTGAAGAATTTGTCCTAGGTAATTCACTTAATTAGGATTCAGGTAGTTTTGTCTCTTTTTTGTACATCCATTAATAAATTTTATGTTCCATTTTTTTCTTCAGATTGTGAAAGGTCATTCTCCTCAATGAATAGAATTAAGAGTGTTTTAAGAAACAGGTCGAAACAGAGGGTACTGAACTACCTGATGACAATCAGTACTGAAGGACAAACTTTAAAAGACTTTAATTTTCATGTGGCAGTCAGTATATGGTGAAAAGAAGAATATCATTTATTTAAATTAAGAAACAAATGAGATAGACATTAAGCCTTGTTATAACCTAGGTAAATAAAGCATACTATGTAAATATATACACTTCTTTTTTTATTTAATTGATATTAATTTATTTCATCTTTATGGTGTTAACGCGCACTTTTTAAAACATTTTATGACCCTAACGCGCTTACTCCGATGCTATCAAAAATTTCTGGGGAGATCACTGACTGGCCTAGTCCTGTCCTAGTACATTAAGGTATGTGATATGAATCAATACTCCCTTCCATGGGTCATCTGAGATGCAAGGCAAGTGCTTTACTAGATAGCATCAAGGATCACAATCAACACCACCACCATCATCAGTCTAGACCATAACCACCTCATCTCAATGGACCCACTAACCTCATAGTTTCATTTAAAATGGGGTGGGGTGGGAGTAATGATTTTGCATGGAAAAAAAATCATTTCTGATCAGGTGGAATATATTTGTGTCTCCAGCCTTTTTAAAGGAAGGTTGAAAATCAAAACTTGATGGGCAAATGAAGAAAAATAGCATACTATATAAATTTTGGCATCACATTCATGTATTTTTACCATTATATATATTTTTTATGTAATGCAATATACGTAGGTGATAAAAGCAAGGAAGTGATTACGGTATGGAAAGTAATTTATAGCAAATCTCAGTATAAGATCATAGTAACATATATCTTAACTTGTACAAATAATATTTTTTAATAAATGGTGAGATTATTAATCAAAGGCAAGTTTTGGAGACATTTTTCTGGTAACAACAAAATTTACATGCCAATTACTGATTAGCAGTAAAAAAGTTATTTTTTTTTGTTTTTTGAAATTTGTGTAATAGTCACCAAAATGCTTTATTAGCATATCTGCCTTTGTGATAAATCCATTAATCCACGAGTTCGTCATTTTTCCTTGAAACATTACTTACTTTTGCACACAGAGCGAGTGAAAGTGATCATTTTTGGATTTATGTTGCAGTATAAAAAATAGATTCCAAGTACACGTGTGTGTGTGTGTGTGTGTTAATGTAGGTCAAAATGTAACATATACTAGAGTACAAATACCTGGAATTACTTAATACTACAATTGGGTCAATACACAAATATATCTCTGATTTCATTAAATCTACTCTGATAAATGAGAGGATTGGTAGAGGACTTTTTGTAATGGAAAAGATCAAATATTATTTTTGGGCACTTTAATAGTAAAGGTGGTAATTTCAGAATAGTGAATTCTGCTGTATTGGCAGAGCTGACTTTTGCTTCTTCTAGAAGATAATTCATATGCCAAAATGTGGAATACAATTTGGTTTCTGACTGTACACGGTTTGATATTTTGGGCTTGAAGAAGATATCAAATGCAGGGTAAGATGGATTAGTGGTAGAACGCTTACGAACCAGTTTCATTCACCTCACCGATTACAGGATAGTTTGGCACTACCCTTATGAGCCAGTTTCATTTGTCCAAGATAAAGTGAAATTCCATATGTCTCAACATAGAGAATTTCTAATGGGGAAATTCTAAATGCTCCCAGAAAAATCTTAATCCCAGATTATGTATTGGATCCATCATTTGCAAACAAGATTAGCAAGCTGATCCATACACATCTGAGTCATAGTCGAGTTTAGACCTTACT
The DNA here is from genome assembly GCA_029931535.1 of Margaritifera margaritifera. NCBI lineage: Eukaryota > Metazoa > Mollusca > Bivalvia > Unionida > Margaritiferidae > Margaritifera > Margaritifera margaritifera. The sequence goes on from JAQPZY010000740.1 coordinate 74,826, forward strand.
AAAGTATTTTATTACATCCAGGGCTTCTTGACATATTTCTCTCAAGGTATTTAGTATGCAGAAAGAAAGCTACTTTACGGTTAAAAATAAGTTTAAAAAATTTGGTTTCCTCCACAACAGGATAACAAAACTGTCAAGATAGAATTCTTGTTCATCATGAATATTATGCAACTGACATACTTACATAGTTGGAAACCCACATGTGATCGATTCTATTGCCACCCTATTTGTCATGTGATGAATGTGTCTAGTTTGACCATATGCTCATTTGTGCTTCTCTGTATCTGAATCCACAATGAACCATTTTCATTTGGGACCAACTAGACATTAAAAGAAGTCTTTTAGTGAAAAGCCCATGTCAATGCCACTTTCTGTTCAGAAGTATCAAGATTGCTGTCTTGGTGCTTATATTGGATGTCAGAACGGCACCATTTTCATTTAGGACCAACTAGACATCATATGAAGCATTTTGATGCAATCCCCATGTTGATATGACCATCTAGCCAGGAGGAATAGTGAGTGATACCAAGATTTTCAAGATGGCTGCTGTGTTGGACTTGCTGGATGTAAGATTGGCACCATTTTCATTTAGGACCAAGCAGAGATGACAAGATATTAGTGAAATCCCATGTTGATATGACCAACCATATTGGATGTCCGAGCCATACCATTTATATTTTGGATCAACCAGGCCTTGGGATGAATGTGTGTGTAAAGTTTCATGGTACTCCTTCAGGTAGTTTACGAGTAGCAATAACAAAACTTGTGCAAATGCATGATGAACAACAGATCATCCTATTAGCTCTTAGGGTACATGACTAGTAAAGCTAAAACTAAAAACTAACAAAAAATATCATGGATACTTAAAGAAAAAAATATCTAACAACTTACATTCAAAAATGTCAAAAAAATCTGGACAAGTGCCTCAAATCTGAAGAAAAAAAAAATGTGGAGAGTTTACTTATCCTGGAACAAGTGGCAGTTTCTGAGATTTTCACATCCCTGATTTGCTTGTAAAGTTGGTTTATAATATACGGATGATTGACATTTATTCTGGGAGCTTAGGTTGATTTTGTCTGACTAAAGTTTAATATCTGCATTCATGTAAACAAATTTTTTTTCAAAAAATGATCGTCTTGTTTCCCCATTTTTTATCTTTACATATTAAAGTGTATTATGTTTTTAAAATTTCTACGGCTAGGCGTTTTCATGTGTTACACTTGTGAAATGTGTTTCATTTGTGTCAAAATATGGAACCTGACTTTGTTGCAAAATTTGCAAAAGTTTCACAATATGAACCAATAGGACAATATACACACAACAATTTAATCTAATTTGCTCATGCTTTCATACAAATTAACTCCAAACATGGTATCCATAAAATACCATTAAAAAAAATTATAAAGTGTGAATTAATTTCCTCTTTGAACTAAGTTCAAACACAATATGAATACTTACTCCAATAAAAATAAGATACATGTTTGATTACATTTGGTATTTGTACAGTTTTATGTTTAGCGTAAAAATGGACTTTGTGGGTGAGTAAAAAGAAAAAAAAAGAAAGAAAAAAGAAGAAGAAAAAAAAAAAACCTCTACAAGTCCCTAAAAACGACGTACGCATATTTCTAGATAGTGGATGGTGAACTTCTTGTGCCGATAGTGTGAACGTTAATGATGGCTTCGTCCTTTTGCCAAATGAACACTTCACTTTACCTACAATACACAAATCCATCAAATGACAACTTTTTCAACTAATGCAACATCGCTTCTCCTTGACAAAAAAATAAAAACTTACATTAAGTACTTGACTACTTCGGTTTCAAATGCAGGACTGAAGTACTTACCGCAAATAGTAAAATTATGTCTAGTAGCACGTGGGGTCGATAGCGGCTGGGAATAGTTCAACTGTTGTGGAATATGACCGCTGTGATTTCTTCAACTCGCATTTATGCGAGTAACCCGTGTCGAAATGTATCGAACTGCAAACGAGGAGAGTTGATACATAGGCAAATATCGTAGCAACGTTTTGAAAGAACACTCATGTTTTAATGTTGAATTGATTAGATTCCATAACAGATATGTGCTGTAATTTTGTTTATATCCGTTAGCACAATTTTTCCCGATGATACAAAACCAATTGATAGACTAGGTCTACATCAATTTAAACTTCAATTCGTTGAGTTCCATCCATTGTGAAGTCATTAATGTACAACCAGCATATACTGTAGTCCTACAATGTAAGACGTCCACCCTGGTATTTATGATGTTTGGATGTAGCACACAAACAGTGGCGTACTAAGAGTAAATGGCACCCGGGGCGACGATGATGGCCCAAAGGACCAGAATACGAGGCCCGAATTTTTATCCGCTGTTTTGGCGCCCCAAGACCTCTGGCGCCCGGGGCAAGCGCCCCGTTAGTACGCTACAGCACCCAAACATCATACATATCAGGGCGGACGCCTTAGTAGCGTTTAGCGACTAGGAAAGAGTGAGACCTATACAAACAAAGGTAACTATAGGAGGAATAAAAGGATAAGAGGAATAGTCAGATGAAGCATATCAGGCCAAACAAAAAAGTATCCGTGGTTCTGGTTAACCGGACCGACCCTATTTTTTTCCTGCCCACCCAACATTTATTTTTTTGAAAAAAAAAAAAAAAAAAAAAAAAAAAAAAATATATATATATATATATATATATATATATATATATATATATATTGTTACGACTCTATGTTCTAAGAAAAATGTAACAGAAAGAAAGTGAAACCAACAAATCAAGTAAAAATCAACAAGCAATTTGTTTCTAGATAATTAAAATGAAAAATCAAAAAGACACTTACAGTAATGTGTATTAAAATCCAAATAATCCAATAAGAATTAGTGTTCTAATCACAAGTCCTAAATATAGAATGTTCCGAATTCACGGCTGTATCCTTGAATGTTATGATGTGCCAATGGTCTTCAAAGTCCTGATGTACTAGTAGTCTTTAATGTGCTGATGTCAAAATGAAGAACTCCAAAATATCTCTGAATAAGTTCACATAAATTCCAAAATCATCAATTAAAAATCCAAAATCCAAAAGTCTATGAGCACTTTTATAATCGAATGAATATTCTAAATAATTCCTCTCTTCGAATTTGGAATGACTTTCCACAACTGTAATAGCTCTTTACAAGACTGATAGTAATGTCGAAACTAAAAAAACTGTCCACTAAACATGGTATATATAAAGATTGGTCACATGACATAATATTCTAGAATAATAAATGTACGTGTGACCATTGACAGGTAACTCCTAAGGTATTTCCAGTTTTATCTGTAAACAAAATCAACATTGACCTCAAATTTGGTAAACATTTTGCTTAACAAAACTATCCTTTAGCTCAAATCTGAAGTAAACAACCAGATTCTAGGACACTACTTAAACATATTTTTTTCTGATAAACAATATTAAGATTTAAGCAAATATTAAAGTCAAGAAACATTTATAATTTTCTAATATATCTATAATATTATATAAACATCATACATAACACCTCCCCTCATAAGGAAAAAGAAAGATTTATGAAATAAAGCTTTCTTTTGAATATACATCTAATAATATAATAACCAAAATTACATAATAAAATGTTTTATGATACTGAACTTAATTACATCAAGCAATATAACATTTCTATGCACGTGAGAGTGCATCTGCAATCACATTGTCTTTTCCACTGATGTGTCTGATATCAATGTTATATTCCTGCAATATTAAACTCCATCTCAACAATCTCCGATTTTTATCTTTCATTTTGTTGATGAAAGTCAGGGGATTGTGATCACTGAACACAATAATTGGAGAAAGAGCCGAGGTAACATACACTTCAAAATGCTGTAAAGCCAATATCAATTCCAAACATTCCTTCTCAACTGTGGAATAATTTTTCTGGTGCTTGTTTAGTTTTTTAGAAAAAAAAACACACAGGGTGATCCACACCACTTTTGTCTTCCTAAATCAATACTTCACCAACCCCTACATCACTTGCATCAACAGATAATTTAAATGATTGGCTGAAATTTGGTGCAGAAAGAACTGGTGCATTCTTAAGCATGGCCTTTAACTTGTCAAAAGATTCCTGACACTTGTCAGACCAATGAAATTTGGTTTCTTACTCAATAAACTTGTCAAAGGTTCAGCAATTTTGGAAACATTTGAACAAAATTTCCGATAATATCCAGCCATACCTAGAAATCGCATCAGTTGCTTTTTACAAATTGGTACTTGAATTTCAGAGATAGCTTTGACCTTAGCTTCTATAGGTTTAACTTGACCTTGTCCCACAATATGTCCTAAAAATGTGACACAAGCATGGCAAAACTCACTTTTGCTCAAATTAATTGTCAGATTCGCATCGCTGAGTCGATCAAAGAATTTTCGAATGGTTTCCAAATGATCTTCCCAGGTGTTGTTGTAGATAATGATGTCATCGATATAAGCGTCACAATTATCAAGACCAGATGTTATCATGTTCATATGACGTTGAAACGTTGCAGGCGAATTTTTCATTCCAAACGGCATGACTTTATATTGATAAAGTCCATCTGGAGTTACAAATGCTGAAATTTCTTTTGCCCTTTCCGTCAGTGGAATTTGCCAGAATCCTTTTAAAAGGTCAAACTTGGTGACATATTTCGCATTTCCAATTTTATCAATTGAATCGTCCATTCTTGGGATTGGAAATGAATCTGTTTTGGTGACACTGTTGACTTTTCTATAGTCAGTACACATGCGGAATGTATTATCTGGCTTGGGAACAAGAATACATGGTGAACTCCAGTTACTTTTACTTGGTTCTATGAAATCATTCTCCAGTAATTACTGAATTTCTTTCTTCAAATAGTTCTGTTTGAGAGGATTCATCCTATAAGGAATATTGGTTATACCAGAGTCACTATAGTCTGCTTGTATTCCATCGTTGATATCTTCACTGTGTGGGACAGGTACAACTAAATTAACTGAATAATTAGCTGGGCTATCTCTGTCAAAATATTCCTTTAACATATTTATATGACAAAGTTGTTTCTGTTTCCGTCTCCCAGGAGTGTTAATGATATAATTTAAGTCATTTACTTTCTTTTCAACGGTATAAGGACCATAAAATTTAGCCTGAAGAGGATTCTGAGGTATGGGAAAGAGAGCCAGAACTTTGTCACCAGGTTTAAAACTCATTTCTTGTGTATTTCTGTCATACCTTAATTTCATTTTTGACTGGGTAGTGTGAAGATTAGTTCTTGCTACTTCACAGGCCTTTGACAACTTGTATTTGAAATCAGAGACATAATCAAGAAGATTAATCTTTGAATCTTCGTTTGAAAGAAGTTTCTCTTTCAATAATTTCAATGGTCCACGGACAGTATGCCCAAAAGCTAGTTCAAAGGGACTAAAACCCAACGACTCTTGAACTGATTCCCTAACAGCAAACAACAACAAATGAACACCCTCATCCCAATCCTTTTTTGTATCAAAGCAATATGATCGAATCATTTTCTTCAAAGTTTGATGAAATTTTCCAAAGCACCTTGACTTTCAGGGTGATAGGCAGAAGATTTAAACTGTTGGATGCCTAGTTCATGCATAACTTGTTCGAAAATTCCAGTCATAAAATTTGACCCTTGATCCGACTGGACAGATTTGGGAAGGCCAACAAGTGTAAAAAACTTCACCAAAGCTTTCACAATAGTTTTAGTTTTTATATTTCTCAGAGGAATTGCCTCTGGAAATCTTTTAGATGCACACATGATGGTCAACAAGTATTGGTTGCCTGACTTGGTTTTAGGTAAAGGACCAACAATCTACCATTATTCTACTAAATGGTTCGTCAAATGCAGGAATAGGTTGCAAATGAGCCTTAGGTATTTTCTGATTGGGTTTTCCTACCATTTGACAAGTGTGACAAGATCTGCAGTATTTAGAAACATCACTTTTGAGTTTCAGCCAATAAAAATGATTCAAGATCTTGTGGTAAGTCTTACGGACTCCTAAATGACCAGCTAAAGGAGTTTCATGGGCTAAATTAAGAATTTCCTGTCGATATGACATAGGAACAACAATTTGATAGCTCACTGACCACTCGTCACCAGCGGGTACCTCAGGTGGTCTCCATTTCCTCATAAGGACCCCTATTTGTCACAAAGTAACACACTGGAACTTGTGTGGCTTCACTTTCACTAATAGCTCTCTGCAACAAACAAGATATCTCGGGATCTTGCTCCTGTTCAACAACAAGGGATTGTCGTTTGTCACCCTGATTAGAACAAAGAGAATGAGTTGCCAAAAGAGGATCACTGTGATCAATACCGTTTGATTGATCAATACTTGAGGACAAAGTGACCTCATCAAAAGACTGACCAATACATGTGTCAGCTAAAGGAATAATATCCTGATCAACATCACTCTCAAGAGCTCTTTTTGCCATAGCTCAAGTAACTGCACAAGCTGGGTACAAATCAGGGATTTCGATTTCGACCGGATCCACTTTCTGATCCAAACAAGGCTTGTCAGTTACAAGTGGATTAACCACAACCTTATCTCCAGCTAGGTCATTGCCTAGTAACAAATGAACACCTTCTATGGGTAAAGAAGTCACTGCCCCAACAGTCACAGGTCCAAAAACTAAGTCTGATGCCAAATTGACACAATGAAGAGGAACATTTACAAAGCCGCACTCTACTCCCTGAACAAGAACACTTTCACTTGAAGAGGACTCCTCAGACAAAGGCAAAGTACCTGATAATAAAAGACTCTGAGAAGCTCCAGTGTCCCTTAATATTTTAATTGGGATAGGCTTGGCAGAATCTCCAATAAGTGATATAGAACCTTCTGACATGAATGGTTCGTAAGCCTCCAAAATAGAATCAGACTGGGGTTTGTTTGACCCAACAAATGTATTGCCTTCAATACAAGACCGTGACCTTGACCTCTTTGAAATAAGAGCATTTGGAAAAGCTCTGTCTTTACTCTGTTGCTTATTTTTCAACTTGAAGCAATCATAAATAACGTGCCCTTTCATTTTACAATAAGTGCACGTAGGAAGAGATAAGGATTTCTGATCAGTCTTATCAGATGTTTGATTCCTAACAGTTGTGCTGTTGTGAAATTTGGAAGTACTCGTTTGAGATTGAAATGGTTTTTCTTACCAGAAAACTGCTGAGAGGACGACTAATTGCCAAATGAAATTTTGTGAGTCAAGGAATAATCATCAGCTATACGAGCAGCATTTTCCAAAGTTTCCACATTCCGCTCGTCAAGATAGGTCTTAACATCATTATGGATGCACCTCTTGAACTCTTCAATTAATACGAGCTGTCTGAGGTTATCATAATCTTGATCAACTTTCCTGGCTGAGCACCACCTATCAAATAGTTGTTCTTTTTCCCTTGCAAATTCGACATGAGTTTGTCCAGTTTCTTTTCTACAATTCCTAAACCTTTGTCGATATGCCTCTGGTACCAACTCATAAGCTTTCAAGATGTACTCCTTAACCACATCATAATCAGTGCTTTGTTGTACTGACAGTGAAGTGTAGACTTCACGAGCTTTGCCAATAAGTATACTTTGTAATAACAAAGTCCAATGCTCTCTGGGCCATTTCACGTTTTCAGCAATTTTCTCGAAATGAAGAAAGTATTTATCTACTTCTTTTTCCTGAAAAGGGGGTACTAACCTAATATATCTAGTAACATCAAAACCTGAACTTGCGTTTAAAGGAGTGGAGTGTGCTTTGTTTGCCAGTTCTAATTCTCTTAATTTAAATTGCATTTCCCTTTCTTCTCTTTCTCTCTCTCTCTCTCTCTCTCTCTCTATCTGCATTTGCCTCTCCTCTTTCTCTCTCTCTGCATCTGTATCTGCCTCTCTTCTTTCTCTCTCTCCATCTGCCTCTCTTTTTTTTCTCTCTCTCTCTGAATCTGAAGCTTTGCTAGGTCTAAATCTATCTGGTTCTTTAACTCTAATTCCCTTAGTTTCCTGTCAGAACCAGATACAGGCTTTCTCTTCAAACTTAAAGCACTACTATCAAAAATTCCCTTTCCTACTAAATATTGAATTAAAATAATCTTTATCTCCTGTTTTGTCAATGATGCTTTCGCCTCTTACAGACACTATTTTCTGCAAGTTCGAGCAACTCATCCTTTCTCATACACTCTAACCCCTCCTGGGTAGGTTTTGAAATGAAATTCTGAACATTAGATGCCATTGTGAATGCTTGTTTGTGTCACACAAAAAATTCTCTATTTAAAATCTTTGCCAAAGACACACAAAAAAATTCCAAGTCAAAATCAATATAAATTTCAAAAATAACTTTAATATCTCTAATATGGTTTAATGAAATTCGATCCCGGATGACGAGTCCCCAAATTCTGTTACGACTCTATGGTCTAAAAAAAATGTAACAGAAAGAAAGTGAAACCAACAAATCAAGTAAAAATCAACAAGCAATTTATTTCTAGATAATTAAAATGAAGAAATCAAAAAGTCACTTACAGTAATGCGTATTAATATCCAAATAATCCAATAAGAATTAGTGTTCTAATCACAAGTCCTAAATGTTCCGAATTCACGGCTGTATCCTTGAATGTTGTGATATGCCAATGGTCCTCAAAGCCCTGATGTAATAGTAGTCTTTAATGTGCTGATGTCAAAATGAAGTACTCCAAAATATGTCTGAATAAGTTCACATAAATTCCAAAATCATCAATTAAAAATCCCAAAATCCAAAAGTTTATGAGCACTGTTATAATCCAATGAATATTTAAAATAATTCCTCTGTAGAATTTTAAATGACTTTCCGCTCTTTACAAGACTGATAGTAATGTCGAAACTCAAAAACTGTCCACTAAACATGGTATATATAAAGATTGGTCACATGACAGAATGTTCTAGAATGTGTGTCGTCATAATGGAATTTTACTTGTATGGACATGACTTTTTACACATAAGTCTAAGGATTTTCCAATTTTATCTGTAAACAAAATCAACCTTGACCTCAAACTTGGTAAACATTATGTTTATCAAAACTATGCTTGAACTTAAATTTGAAGTAAACAACCTAATTCAAGGACACTAGTTAAACATGTTTTTCCTGATAATCAACATTAAGATTTAAGCAAATATTAAAGTCAAGAAACATTTATAATTTCCTAAAATATCTATAATATTATATAAACATCATACATAACAATACATAGATCAAATATAAATGTTTAATTGATCTCTTTATGCATTAGCGAGTTACTATCGTGAACACTATATTTTGTACCTGATTTAACAAATTGAATTATATATCTTTATGTAGAAATGGCACGGCTTTTACACTGGTCTTAGTAAAGGGAGATGAGTATATCTTCACCTCCCCAAATTCAGTGGACATCTGTGACTTGGCAATGACTTTCCAAGAAGGATTAAAGAAGAGGTCAAAGTATACGATAGCGTTGCAAGACTACATTTACCCAGGTAAGTTCATGCAGTCAGACAGACGGAGAGTGAAACAGGATATAGAAAGGCTTTACAGAGACAATGGATTCTGCTTTGCATGATAATAATAAATAAAGTCTAAAAAGAGTGTTTACTTTAATGAGATGACCAGAAAATAGCATTTAAATGTATATGCATGAGAATAAGAAACCTTTAATTTGCAGGATCAACGTTAGAAATCCAATAGTTGAGTTTTGTCATGATAACTATGTAGGGGACACGCGAGTTGAGACAGTGACGGTAATTTAGAAGAAAATGGTAATTCTTATTACAGGATAATTTCCAAATTATGCGATCCTGCAACCCCCCCCCCCTCCAGCAAAAAGAAGAGTTTTCAAGAATATACATTGTATTTCAGTACAGCACAACACTTTTAACTCTATTCCGTTCCATTTTTTTCATGTTAATATGAGAACGACATCCAATTAATGATAATAATGTTTCGGCATTTCTTTCGTAAAAATATACCCTCAACAGGGTTTGAAAGCAATTTCCTAAGCTTCAAGAAGGGTGACCTGATCGTTCCTCAGCAGCATATTGGCGAGGATGTCATGAAATATGACTGGTGTAAGGGAGAGAATGTCCGCACTAGGAAGATCGGAGATTTCGCCGTAGAATGTGTCTATGTTCTACCTACCATTACCAAACCACCCCCAGAAATTCTTGTAAGTATCTTCCAAATATGCATGTGCATCACCAACGCTATCGATCCAGTAAAAACTATTAGGATACATGTATATGTTTCATTGCGAGGTATTGGCAGACATGGATCAGCAGAACATTGCACAGTAGCACGTCACCTATTGCACTGGTTCTCATCAAGCATTATTTGTTACCAACTTCTACTGTACATCATTTATATTTTGTTTCCTACTATATAAGCAGGGTGCTAAGTTTATCACGTGTTTTTGATAGTCATTTAGCATAATAAATAAGGTTAAACCTTTCTGATAAAATTTAACACGTAAGCGAAAGCTCGGCGATTTACATTACAAAGGTTCTTCACATCAGATATCTGTTCAGTTTTTGTTTAAAATAAAAAAACAACATGACACAAGTGTCTAAACTGATATATTTGGCTACATTACACAAAGTTTTCAATATGTACCTAACAAAGCATCGATCATTTGTCCAAAGACATTCTAAAATCAATGCCACTACCATATTTATAGTGCCATATTAATATGTGCTCTTACATTTAGTATATTGCAGCTTATTTATTTCACAACGGACTTATAGTTCGCAGGCAGTCATCTTTTTCATCTGTTGCATAGATTATATAAAGTCTACGTTTCATATTATTGAAGACCCTGTTCATCGAATCATCTGAATCAACCATGTGTCTGCTTACTCAGTCATTTGGTGAGGACCGTCAAGGGACAGGAGAGAAACTTTATACTCTGGAGGAATACGCCATTGAGCACTTCGGGTACGCCAAGAATATAGCAATAATCGTTCTGGCACTTCTATAAGATAAAGCGATATAACTTGTTATATATCCTTGTGTTTGTGCATAAGTTTAGAACAGCGATAAGTCTGCGGTATGAAGTGTACTCAGACAAAAGATTGGCGGAATGCAATTAAATATAAGCCAAGAAAGATATGTGTACAACAATTAAATCCTAAATATAATTGTTTTCGTTAATTATTGAAAATGCTTTTTTCTATGCATTCCAACATGTATTATACTTAGAAACAAAAAGGATGAAACAATAAATAAATGAACACACCTCTTTGCTTCGAGACGTCTAGTTCTTATCACCCCATTTATTATTTCTATGATGACAGCTGCATCATAGCTGGTAGCGTGATTTACTCTACTCGTATGGTGCCTATATGTGATATCCATATTCTTATTTCGGTTTCTAAATTAGGAGCTATCTTCACGTGATGCTAAACTTTGAATTAAGATTGAAGTTAAAACAATTGAAAATTGAATGATCCTTTCAAGTGGAACCATGTGCATTTACTTGTTACCATTTTACACCTTCATCGGATTTGCTGTAATTGTTTAAATGAAAACACGTACATTTAGAATGCGTTTTAGCATTCTGTCCATACCAAGCGTTCTTTCTTGTCAGACATAAATCAAGTGGAACCTTGACAAAAACGTCAGGAAAAGCGACTGGAAAAAGGCCAGAGGAACTGTGGAAGTACTCAAAGAAACCACTCAAACAGCCCCTCCTAAGGAAACTTATAGGCAGAGATGAGCTGACCAACGAGGCTTGCATGTGCTTCTTATATATCCTTTGTTTAATGACGTGAACAGTTATCTATTAAGCTCTAGTAATATTTTCTTAACCAATGCGGCCAGGTATAATAATCAAGACAACGTCAGGATTTGATGTCCCTTTTCTCCACATAACTTTGTTGTAAGTTATGTTTCTTCTTTCTTCTTGAACTCTACTTCAATACTTACTGATGAATTGTTAGTATTTGTTTTTGCATATTTAGGCCAGAATCATCTGCTCAGATATATTACATGTTTTTGCTAACACTTGTAACAAAATAATATCATCGTAATAAATGGAACCGTGATCTAAATTACAGTAGAAATCACTTTGTACCTGAAATCAGTAATATTCAACAGTTTGATAATACTCTCCTTTACATATCCTACCTATCCTACAATACATGACGGATCATCTATCCAAGAGAACACATAGCAAATGAGCTGACAGATCAAATATTCGAAGCACCATTGAGAACTGTAAGTTTGTTCTGTAATATAAAATTATATTGTAGGTTATGTCTAAAAAATATATAAAATGTCAATTATTGTTATACGATTGTTTGATACATTATCTGGCTTAATCAGAGTAACACAAAGTTACATCGTTGTTGGCTAGGAGAGTGTCGATTGTTGTGACATAATTGAAGCTATAGCAGACCCAATAATTCTAGGAATTAAATGTTTTACCAATGAAATAGAGATTTGTTGGTCATAAAGCAAATGAAAAAGTGCTTTCTAAACGTTTTCCAATTTTGTTAACATATGCGAAACAATTCTAACGGCAGTTATTATCAGACGGATTAGAATGCTGAAATGGTATGTGTGTGTGTGAAGCGGAAGGTTACATTTATTAACTCATAGTTTGAATTGATGTCAGTCTGATTAAAACTGAGATCTATCTGGAAAAAACAGATCTGACAGGCTACGGCCTTTGCCAAACTTAGGAATTCCTGGTCCAATTAATTTTAGTAATCTATCAGAAAAAGCATTGAATTTTGTGTTAGAAAGACTTATTGTTAGACACGATATGTTGCGAATGAATTTTTTCACTTTCGTAAATGATAAATCTGTAATTGATTGGTGAATAGCACATGACCTAATATCGTGCTCGTAAGATCTTCGTTATGTCAGAGAATTAACTTTCAATTAGATTGACTGGATGTAGACCATTACAATGATATTTCTTAGAGATTAGAAATCATGTTATAGGGTCATGTTATCCAACACATCAAATCATCACATTGCCTTGCAAAGCAAATTGAAAACGTGTTACACATAATATTTTATTCGATGTCAAGTATTCTCAATACGTATTTGATTCACTATTTTGTTTTCGCAGGAAATATTGAGAGATGAGATTTACTGTCAGATCATCAAACAGCTGACAGATAACAAGAATAAGTGAGTCTGACGCCATATTCTGTATTGATTTGTTAATTTGACTTTTGCATTACTTATTTTTATTTACATGTTTTTACTCTAATAAACACACGGAGATTTGGATTAAAAAGACTTGGATTTGGATGACTTGAAAATAAAGAATTCTTGTGAATTGTTACATGTCATTTATGAACTACAGCATGTACTAGTTGTATACACAATTTAAAAACCGTTCAAAATATGTATCCACAACTGAAATAACACAGTTAAAGGATGATTTTGGGAAAATAAATTGCATGACGGCGCCATCAAAGATTTTATTCAAGTTGAGACTTAGATCGACCACAATTCAAATATGTTCTTAAATCCACAACGATTTAGACATTGTGTAACAAAAATGAAATTCAATTAAACTTCAAAACAAATTATAGCCTTTGTATTTTATATCGATTGTACAGCTATATATTATGCTATGCTATGCTATACTGTGTTATGCTATTTGATTATGAGCGGAATAGGGCGAGCTAGGGTGATGGAGATCGAATGGGAGAGGGCGAGTGGAAGTAACATGAATTGATGGAAGAGAGCGAGAATGAGTTTAAAAAGGAAATTGAAGGAGATTCAATCAGTGAGAGAAAAAAGAAGATATGGAAATAATAAAATAAAACAAAAAAGGTAGCATTGCAATTAGGGTAAATATGCCATGAAATACAATTATTTTGAGCGTGGAACCCAAAACCGTGAACTATGAGTTCAACTAACATACAATACAAATTCAAAGAAAGCCCACAGCTGATATCAGTCAATTAAAATTAGTTGTCAATAATACTTATTATTTTTGATTTGATTATTTTTTGGAGAACGGCTTAGCTTTGACTTAGGCGTAATTTTGAGAAATATATCAATAAGTGGGGAAAGTGGCTTATGTGTCTTTAAAAGTACTTATTACTAAATATGGAATATTTTTTATTTCATACTTTTAAATTCTGCCTTGATGAAGAATATATGAGTTGTATCCTAATTGATTCGAGGATTACAATAAGATTCTTACATATGATTTAAATTTTTTACGGAGGCATAACTTTTGCCCTCCACATGTTAACTTCAATACATATCGAATATCATATCAGTATTTTTTGTTTGGCTAGTGGACTTGAGAGCATAATTTTGCAAGAGTAAACATACTTATTTTTAGGATACGACTACTTTCAAAGACAGCTTAATATCTAAAGCAGCGGGGCAGGCGAACAATCTAAATGTTCGGCAGTTTCAAACCCTCTTTTGCAATTTTCGACCCCATCAACAATACCCTCTCCACCCAAACAAATAAACAATATCCAAAAACGCTATTTGCTAAACCTGAACCCCTTCCCTAACGAAGACGGGTCATCTATCCCTCCCCCCCCCCAACGAAGCCGGTTCAAACTGGGAGCTTTGCAATACGGCCATCTCGTTCACTTCCTTTGCCTTTCTGGCGTGCGCCTTTGATTCTCATCTCTTTCTATGGCGGCTTTTCTTCCAGTATCAAACGGCAAAGCGCTCGCAGACGGCAGAGGAATTTGCCACCCCACCCCCCATCCCGTATGATGTTTCCGCAGACCACGCAGCTTCCTCGGGGAGGGGATTTTATAATGGTCAGAGCGATTGGTCGGCCTTGTACATATGCCCCCGCATATGGTCCCATCGATTTTATTATGCAGGCGTACTGGCTCCGCTGATGTCAGTCTCGCTCTATGTGGTTGGTAGACAGCATGATACTCGATTGGTTGTGCGATGAATACACCCGGCAGAAATGGTTTCATACAAAACTAATTATGGCAAAAATTGTCCGAATTGTTTTTTTAAAATAAAAAACATGTCGCGCCAAATATACCGACACAATGTGAAACTACAAAATGTGCGGGTGGCTGCTGTTGGGAGAAACAGAGAGATTCGGTGCGCAGTGTGTAATGGAATACTGCATGGTGCACCAGCAAAGACGGGGAATTCGGTACACAGTACCAGTGCCATGCCGTTTATGAGGAAAGGGGACACGCACAGAGGGGCGGCTGTGCCGTGCATGCGTCAGCGAAAATGTAAGGGCCAAGCTGCAGCGCAAGGAAAAGAAGGTTAGGGAGTATCCCAGGCTGGTGATCGCCGAGCTGTAAATAAAAGTGCGTATATGCTCGCTCGGCAGTAATTATTGTTGTGCCGGAAAGTATGTTGCGTGAGATATACTCGAGCGTATTAGAGACACGTTGCGTATTGTATAAAGTAAAGCTGAACCTGTGAAAGTGCGATAACACGTTCACATCGGGTAGAGTAGGAAACATTGACGGGGTTGGTCCTTTTATTCCAGGAGCAGCGAAGCGTTGCAACAGCTACTGGAACGACTTCACCGCCTTCAGGCTGGCAGTATAACGCTTGCGGCGTGCAGTGCAGAGCTTACGTGCAGGCAGGAGAGAGAGCTCGTCGACATCAAACTCGAGAAGCCCGAAGACCCATTTGACCTCAAGAAGGTAGCTTCACACTCCGCGCCTGCTCCCTAAAATATCCACCGGGTTTGATAACGCAGCATCCCCGAAGCCAAACAAGAATTTGAGGTCGACGCAGCAGCGTACATCTTTAGCACTTTTTGTATCGAAGAGGATGATCCATTAAGGCTCGGGGACATCAACATCATGGAAGACTACATCCTAGCCGCTCTCCGCCGAACAGAGAATCCTCCATCCGCGTCAAGTTTCTCACACATGGATTGTGGTGGACAAGTTCGACCCGGTGAGGGCAGAAGCGCCTAGGGGCGGAAGGATGGTTACATTCACGCGTAAAAATACCCCGGGCTTCTCGCTGCCATTGACGGGCCTTACTACAGAAATACCTACCCGATGAAAGCAGCTGGTGGTGGAACATTATGAAAGTGCCACCCGAAGGTATGGCCCGACAGAGACCCGTAGCAGGAGTCTGGAAGAGTGGGAAAGGCAAGTTCACGAACGAGGAGCAGCCATGAACGACGTGGCAGGTCTTGAAAAAGCCCTCAAGCGCGCGATCATCCTTAGGAACATCGCTGGAGGCGACATTCATAACAGCGGGCACTACAGTAGGGTGGGGCGAACAGTGGAGTTCATTGTCCATACTAGGCATGCCTGGCCATAGGCACGTCATTTCGCGGAAGTGCGCAAGATAGAGTTCTATGAGGACGATGTATAGGAGGCAATCCAGAGGGCCACAAGAGACGAATCAAAGTCTATGTGGGTTATCGATGGTGGAGGCGGCACACAATTGGACCCCAAGCTTGTGGAGAAGTACGTCCTGGAAGATGGTTGGTGCTTCAGAACCCGCGAAAAGCATAAGCAGATTATCAGGATGCATAGCAGTTACACAGACACGCATGAAACTGCCAAAGAGCTGGAGACCAAATTCTTTAGCGAATCTTCTAGGGTGGCCAACGGCGCGAGGGAGCAATCTTATGACGTGACGGAGATTCGAACACTCATTGTCGTCTGTGCTCAAAAATCCATCAGTTCTACCTCTTCGCCACAAGAAGACCTTAAAAAGACTTATCAGGCTTACAAATCAAATCTCCAAAATGCAATTTAGCACCAGGAAGCGAGTTTTAATCTTGCGTGTTGAAACTATAACGTAAATTCCCTATCAGTGAAATAAATTGTATAGTTGTTTAGTCACTATCATTAAATAAAAACCTAGGTAGTAAACTTCCCGCTGTATACTCATTAATATTCTGCGTGCGTCATGTTGTCCTAGTTTTACCGGGATTAGTAAACATTCAGCTATTTGTATATCAAAGTGATGTAATCATTCGAAAAGTTTGGTAGACCATTTAAAAGTGAGTTGCAAGGCCGTCCCTCAGGTCCCTAGCGCCATGTTTGTTGTGGTTTCTGGAAATCAGTATATTTTGGGGTCGTGACTGGACCGACGGAGGTGGGTGGGTGGGTCTGTGGGTGGGGTCGCCATTTGCCGAACCTTTAGTACAGTCGCCCTCCCTGCTGCTACTGCCACGTTAACAATATGGGGGCTACGCGCCTAAGCACAAAAAGGACGTTTAACTTATCAGCGTCTCTCTGACTATCACCATCATCCAACATGTCTTCGTCCATCGTAGCAGTAGATCAAGCAAGAGGAGTGGTAAACATATCGTAGATGGCACTTAGCGAGAGCTGCGCATAGGTATTAATCAAGAAACACCTACCACACATCTTGCCTATGGCATATTAGCGACTCTTTAAATGTTTAAATAAAAATATATGTCACTCTTAGTGGCAAGCTTGCACATTTTTAAAAGTATTAAATGGGAACTAAATCTCGGTCACCCAGGGGTAGGTGTGGGTGGGTGGGTCGATCCTTAATCCCTTCACTTTTTTTGGGGAAAGAGGGCCGGGGGGGGGGGGGTGGGGGGCGATGGTTGGGGGTGTCGTAAATGGCAAACTAAGGTTCAAATTTGCCGAATCTTTGGTTCGTTTGCCTACCCTGCTGCTTGTAATTTATGGATATATTGGCATTTTATGTGAACTGATTCTAGAAAAATGTGTATACATGTCAATGTTCAATTGCCTCTTTGCATCTATACATGCCACGAATGGGTCTTATAATGCCATTTTTGTTCATATATGTATACGTCCATATGTATATTAAACACTGTTGTACTCATCAGTTCAATAATTCAGACTTACTGAATGCATCGCCTGAAGATGTATTCTGTTGTATTTTTCATTTCTGCAATTTGTCTACTTTTAGCACAGAAAATCTGAAGAAAACAAATTCTGTACAAAATCCTTTATAAACATCTGAACAGTGAAATGTCCTTGTCAATTAAATCAGGCACACCACGCCCTCTCACATTCCCTCTTGATTAGTCCATCTCGCCCTCTTCAACTCAATTGTGATTTCACCTCCATCGGTATTGCTTACTCCAGCTCGATTATAATTACAATGTGTTGATCTCGATTACGAAAAGTGGCCGTCCATTACTCCCGCTTGATCTTGATTTGTCCAGTCCGATCTTTATTGCTTCGTGTAGCATTATCTTATCCCACTCAATCTAACTTTCTCCAGCGTGTCCTCTACCACTCGCTTTCGATTACTGCCACTTGATTTTGGTTACCTTTTTTCATATAATATGAACTATTAGACATCCTATAGGCAGTCAGTACCCACTACCCCTTGACTATCTGTATATTATGAACAGGGAAAAACAAGCCTGTGCACACACATATATATTTGTAACTTCAGGAGAAGCGAAACAAGAGGCTGCGAATTGATATGGTTGTGTGCCGGATGTTTTGCACCGAGCACTAATCTTTTGAAGGAGGTGAAATTGTTTTTGAGGTCCAGAACTAAAATAAATCCAATCGCTGAAGGCTGTGTTAACAGACTTCAAAAAACACTCAGATATGTATATGAATCACTTACTGGAATAAATGCATTCCAAGCCACAAATCAATCATTTTTTTTTTCCTATTTAGCACAAGCTTATCTATCACACGAGTTTATGTTAAGTTGCTTTCTCGTTAAGGAAAGCCATTAAACTATTGGCTATAGCAATTTTCCATTGAGAACGATTACTGTCCAGATAAGTCGTTTGATGCAGTTATCTATTCTATGCCAAAATAATGCGATAGAAACACCAGTCACCTCTTTAGACGTTCATCTACTTGTAATAAACGGTCTAATCATGTATATGCTAAAAATTAAGAACTATACAAATGACATCGTACATGTATGACGAATTTAGTTGTTTGCAAATTGAAATAAAAGTTTCTTCCATAAACTATTTTCTGCAATTTAGAGTCATTAGCTGCAAAAGTCCAGCAAAGCAACGGCTGAACGAAGACTTAATTATTTCGTTTCTGGAACAAAAAGATCACTATTTGACCTATCTGCCCTATATGTTGGAGGGGTGTAATACGAACTGTTGCTATTACAGTAGAAACGCTAAGAATTCTAAACATTCTATCCTTGGGAGTTCCAAAATGTAATCATCCATATCCTCTTGATACTAAATTTGACGTCAAATATTTTGAATCACTGCCCAATCCGCTCAACAGATTACAAAGGTTCTGCTGTATTTTCTGCTTGTTTCGGAAGCTTTGGGTTCGAATTACTCAATAACACACCAGTCACTCATTATACGGACGCACATCTATCTTAAAAGATAGGAACATGTTGGTTTGCTTCTTCTTTAAATACATTACCCAATAAAAGTAAGTTGAACGAAAATTAACTGCATCCCAAATCTAGCCCTCCCAAGTAAAGAACACATTTATTTTGGCTTGTTGTAGCAATAAAAGTGCTAAAACGTATAATCTTACAGAAACTGGAGTCAGACAAGCATGGTGTTTCCTTGTTAGAGGGATTGGCGCCAAATCCAATGATTCGTTATTTCCTGCTTCTTCTTGGGTGCTAGAACAGTTCTGGGCAGGACCATTCTGAGCGAACAATTTGGAATGGACAATTCGGAGCGGACAATTCGGAGTAGCCAATTCGGAGCGGACAACTCGGGATGGACAATTTCTAGCAGGACAATTCGGAGCGGACAGTTCGGGGTCAAAAGATTTACTAACTTGCTAAAATGTATAAAGTTTAACTAAAAAAGTTTAACTAGAAAGGTCTACAGAAATTAAATGTTTTATGACTGATAAAATTGATATGCAATGCAACGTTGTAATAATACATTACTACCTCCAAATATAGGTAATTAGTTAAATCATAAAACGTCAGCTAACATGCAAGTATTGTTCAAGTTGAGAAACTTAAAGTTTAAGCGAATAAGTTTATGTTGTGACTGCATCCTCGTAAATAGTCCATTGAAGAGCTATTGTCGTAATCCATGACGACCACATGAATTCGATGGTCGAGATCTCTGTATTTCTTTTTCTTTAGCTAAGGAGCTTCGCCTCCAAGTGCCAGTTCTACGTGAATTATATTTGTGTTCTGTTCCTTCCGTAGCTTAACTACTAAATTTGATAGTTGTGGATAAACAATTTGGACAGATCTTGTAAACGCACTGTGCCATCCTTCCACTGAGTTGTTGCTGCGAGGAATCTTTGACTGAACAGCTTCGTAGCAATCCCATGTCTCGATCGGGAATAGAACGCCAACTCTGGCTATAAGATTTCGTTTACTTCCAATGAAGGTCTCTGTAAAGTAGTTGAGAAGAGGTTCAAGGTCTGGGAAAGAATCCAGATCGATCAGCTCTTCATACAGACGCACCTTATCGCGGTTGGGTACATAAGCTAACAGCATCAGAATGTGCATTGCAAACTGGGAATCGTTCTTGTAGTTCGACGCAAAACTCAATTCTTAATTTTTTATGCTTAAGAAGTCTTTGAGAAGACTGGGATAATTGGGATAATTGGTAGGACTTTGGAAAGAACATGAAACCATCTGAATGAAAATAAAAACTGAAAAGATTTATTGATAAATCGTGAAATAAACATGATAGCTTAATAGGTAGTGTAAACATCAAGCATCAGTTTGAGCAACTGATATTAATTCATCTATGGTTTTGATTTTTTAAAAATTGCTCCAAATTGCTTTGTTCCAAATTGTCTTGCTCCAAATTGTCTTGCTCTGAATTTACTTGCTCTGAAATGTCCTGCTCCAAATTGTCCGTTTTGCTTGCGCCGAATCGTCCACTCCGAATTATCCGCTCCGAATTGTCCGCTCCAAATTGTCCACTCTGCTTGTGCCTCTATCTAAAGGCTTCTCAAATACTTTCCATTTTGTGCCTTTTCTCAAATGTTTTTTTTTTACTGTACTAGATATCATTATATTTTAATCAAAGTAAATGATCTTTTACACAGTAATTAAATCACTTCTTATGTTTACTCTGGCATTTATTCATTTTTCTAAGCATTCACTTCACTGTAAACCCACTATGACTCTAGACTGATTTTTTTTTGTGTGCTCGTTGATTATTGGTAGCAATGGTTAGGACATGCATAATGTTTAAGCTGGTTGAAAATAATTACCCGACTTATATTACATACATGAGGCGTCAATCAGACTGTACATGTGAACTCTGCGCTGCGTAGACGGAAGGCAGATGGACGACGGTTTTTGCCAACAGCATCTTCGGGCTAACAATAGAGCCATATATTAGTAGCAAAGTCAAAGTCACATGAAGTCCAGAAGTTGCCGATCAAAATATGCCCTGTAATCTTTGCCACCGCCGTTTTATTCCTCCGACCAGAACCGCAGCGACATGAATGTCCTCTTTTGCCATCACCCTCTTTCGGGTATGCCAGCAGTTAACAAACTGCAGGGCTAAGATCAACATGGTACAGCCGCCCACATGGACAAGTTCTTTACAACTCATCACCTCACATATATTTCAGTACTGGCTATGGTAATCTATGCATCTATAGACAGAACCAGACTTTGAGACCAGACGTCAGCAGGCTTCATACTTCGTTTCCTCCATTCTTGGCATCGTTTCAACTCACGCTCAAAGCAAACGCATGGGGATTATCGTCTCACAACACGCACAGAGTCGCGCATATTATACCTGATTACCTGCTTCCCTCCAGTTGTGGCTGTCATCGCAAGAGGCTTCTTTGTCATCCCATATTTCTGACTTCCAACATGTATGTTTGCAAGCCCCTTTTTTCTACTCTATCGAATGTTGGCCAAGGAAAATTTAGTTTGTGTGGCATCATTTGAAGAAGTTTTCCAGTGTCTGCCTGGATAGTTCTGATTGGTAGGAATTTGGAAAGAACGTGAAACCATCTGAATGAAAATAAAAACTGAAAAGATTTATTGATAAATCGTGAAATAAACATGATAGCTTAATAGGTAGTGTAAACATCAAGCATCAATTTGAGAATTTAGTTTGTGTGGCATCCTTTGAAGAAGTCTTCCAGTGTCTGCCTGAATAGTTCTATCCTCTGCCTCCAACTCTGTCATTGCCCACTTACATAATTAACTACAGGACTGGTAAAGTTGAAACCATTATCCGTATCCTTGGACCAGAAGCCAATCAATCCAGCATCAATTGGTGAAACTACAGTACAGTAATAAATAGGTTGGCGGTAATTTCCAAACACTTGATAGTTCATCCATGTCAGTAAACTTTACATAGCACTAAACACTCCTTATCTCTTAATCTAGGACTAGTAAAAAGGCTGCCAGTTTTTGCCTGAAATGATTGATTTTGCAGTCTTGCATAATGCAATATATATATATATATATATATTTATATATATATATATATATATATATATATATATATATATATATATATATATATATATATATATTTATATATACTTACACACACACACAAACACTCGCAAAGCCGTCTAAGAGAACCTTACTACCGAGTGAATCTAACAATAACTGCCTGAGGCTAGCTTGAGGTCGATGTTTCCCATGTTTTCAATGACCTCAAGGCAACAGTCATGGTAAACTGAAGGGTTCTTTAACGCTCCAATACCGCAAATAATTTTTCTGTAATGAACGCTAACGATCACACATTAATTTACCCTAATTTCACACTTGCATGGCTTTTCTTGCTTCACATTCGTATGATTTATCAGTATGCTTTTCTAATCTGTAGATATGTTTTTCATGTCATGTACTAAGAAACACGACCCAAACACCTAATACACAGAATTATTCTATTCTCAAATTACTAAACACTTATACATGACAATACTCAGAGAATTCCTTACGTTACGAAATTAGGAAGGGTCCAGTTTACTAAATTAATACGTGCTACTGTTTAGTCTCTTGAATACTGTACTTTATGACGTCTGCTTCTATCAACTGGCTAATAACTCGGTTTGAGGAATATCTTCCCAACATCGACTCCCCATACTCAAACAGATAATCACTAAAATCCAGCAAAGCTATAAACGGAGACGTAAATACAAATAGCATATACCCTAGGTTTGTTATAATATAGAGGCAGCAAGGTACAGTAATTGTCGCCAGATACGGCCATATATTTTTCAAAGTAACAAAGGGTCTACGGCGCATGCACCTGAAGCTGCTAATGTGTACTTATTTCCTGTATCTCGAGATGCGGCTTGCACCTTTAGGCAAATTACTGGTATTTCAAAGAGTCGTAAAAAGTATGTTACTGACACATTTTATCGAAAACGCTGGTAGAACTAATTAAGTCCTACCTTGCCAATCCACTGAAGTAAAATCATCGGTCATGTGTGTTATGTGATATTGTGAGCATTTTTTAAAAATCTGTCGCTAAATGCCTGCCATTGAAGTCAATTAAAAGCATTTTGATCATTCTGTTTCGGAAATATTGCTGATCTTTTGATATTACCTCCGTAGATAAGAGATAAAATTAATAAAGCACGACTTTACTAATTATATCCCTTCATGAAAGTCGATTGGTTAACAGTTTACAAATGACAGCGACTGCTATGTTATCGACTACAGTTCTTTTTTCTTCAAAAATGTCACATGCTGCGGCATTTTAATAAAAAAAAAAGAAAAAAAAAAAAAAAAAAAATTACGGCAGTCTAAAATGTAGGGAATATACAGTAACTCTGATCTTTAATAACTCCGAACGTGTTTATTGGATTTAGCTACATTTTTAAAGTTTGATTCTTTTTTTATTAGCGGCAACAAACCGTATAAGTTTTAAAACTTTTGTACGAATAATAAAGATCTTCCTGTGTAATGATTAGACAAACCCAGGGCAAATAGTGAAACTATTATCCTTACTTTGACACTGAATGTAAAAGGAAAGAAAAATGAAGCAGAGGATTCATTACAAAACTTTATGTAGGGTGCATGACTTGAACTAGGGTTTCTATGAATGACATAGCAACCATGCTGAGTTTGGAGTGAAGAAGTCTTTTAAATTAGTAGATGGGTTTACTTTCACTTTATTCCTTGAAAGTATTTCAAAGTAAGTTTTGCGTTCTTATTTCTACTTCTCCATTTGTTCTCTCAGAAATGAGTTTCCCACAGCACAAATGTCATGTAATAAACATCCGTTTAACTTATGCATTAAAGTGTTCATGTCTTATGCATTAAAGTGTTCATGTCTTATGCATTAAAGTGTTCATGTCTTATGCATTAAAGTGTTCATGTCTTATGCATTAAAGTGTTCATGTCTTATGCATTAAAGTGTTCATGTCTTATGCATTAAAGTGTTCATGTCTTATGCATTAAAGTGTTCATGTCTAATTATTTAATTAGACAGCATAAAGCTTGAACAAATATTAAACTATTGAAAATGACTTCGTATTCTTTACATTTCTACGCCAAGGTTTTCTGTGTGCAGATCGAAGTTAAAAAAACACAACAACTTTAATCTGAAAAAGACTCTTAAAACTATGTGTAATTGTATCATGAAGTGTATAATTTTAGTATTAGGTTCGCAGGTAAGAGATCTTCACAACGCAGCTGATTTGGTCCGAATAGCCGTTATATGTCTCAATTTATGAGTTAACGTTTATAGACGAATGGTGAGGGAATTGATACCTGATGACTTCATTGGAACCCAATCTACAGATGATTGGCAACGTGTAAGTACAAGCCGTATTGAAAATGTTTACAATATATGTCATTTATTCATAGAAAGAATCACTAAAATCTAATAATCTACTGTCGCAAATCTATATACAAAAATATACATTCAGAGTTAGTGGACAGTAAATATTAGACTATGTTATATATTTAGTTAAATAAAAACAAACTCTTATATTTTTATGTCTGGAATGAATAAATTCTTTGAATAGAAAAATATACTAAAATGTTTTATAAAATCCACTGAGCAGTTTTAAAAATATATCCCCGATTAATTTAAAACATCGCATTGATAGTCTGGCTAAGAGAGTTGCAAAGATGAATCTAGGTGTGACGTCTTGGATCGCACCCAGTCTATTACTGATACACGAGTCTGCCGATTTTTACCTGTGGCCATAAAGTTCAACGCTGAACTGTTCAAATATGACACAGAACAAGGGTGATACACTATGTAGGAAATAATGAAAATGAATTTAGATTATGGCGACACACAATTAAATAGTTTATAAGGCTGTCATGTATGTGGCGGTTACTCCAAGAACGTAACACGTTGAACATAGCACTTTGGCGGTTACTACAAGAACAGTAAGAAAACTATAAACGATTAATTAGGTAAACACAAAATTTAATCAAGTTACACTGAGATACTGCTAGGACATGCACTTTTTCACCTAAAATAATAATATATGCTAATTAAAATCAAACTTTCTGCTAACTATCAGCAGTACAGGATATGACTAAGGAAAAACACTTGTACCACTCAAAGAGTACGATGTTTTATTCCTAAATGCATACACATATCCAGAAATTGCAATGACCATGCAATTTTATTTACTAATACTGTAACCCCCAACTATGTAAGTGATTAGAACTATGCCTTGATGGTACAAAATTACAAGTCCCCAAAAGTTGAAATATTTTTCCCAACATAAATAAATACCTCAAAGCTCAATTTTCGTAAAGTCAACAGATTCAAGAGAGGTAACATACATATTTCATGAGATTATTAACAAGACAACAATGCCATTGTCAATAGATAACGTGTTTGTTTACAAGTTTAGATAGGTCACAAATAGACGTTTTACAAAACAACAATCAAGATAATATAAATGGTGATTTGTCAATTTCAAACGTCAAATATATCCTGCGATGTGTTAGAAAAGATGAAGATGTACATATTGCATTCAATACTCGTAATCTCCAGAAAAACAGTATCAATCATGATAGCAAGTGATAAAACATGGCAGACTGAAGAAGGAATACATTACGTATTTGATGAGAGTAAATGCATATGTTTGTATTCGGTTGAATTTACGATACAAATCGAACATCTCGTAAACTTTTTGAGGTCAATCTGCAACGAATAAAAAAAAAAGAATTTATAGAGAACAAAGTTCGATTCAAAACTGCACATGATAATGCAGTGTACAAAGTGGCTGGTTTTGAAGCAACTATAGGAATGGCACAATTTTTGACATAACTCTGACACCATTCATAGGCTTGCAAGAATTCGAACATATGTTGTAAATTATTAGAAATAAAAGTGCTTTCTTAGAAAGTCGTCCTGTTGATTTATTGATAACCCCTCAAGACAAATTGTCATGTGTAAAGGATTTTAAAAGGATGAGAAAGGACAATATTTAAAATATCTTTACTGCAATCCTGCAAGTCCAGATGCTAACACAAACATGAATCAATTGTAGGAAGAAATTAAACTGGAGATAAAAAAAAATGAAAGATTCCGAATTGAAGGAGTGGTTAATTGAATAATTTTCATACACATTACTCAAGTAAGCTAGGAAACGATTTCCGTACCGAAGAATTTATGTTCGTCACATTGATGACCAATGCCATGCAGACAATGTTGACATGGAAACATATGATAAAATACCATGATGATTGCAGATACATTTTGACTGTCATACATGTATTATCAAAAAGTGCCCAGATTGAGAAAATAAAACGCAAAAGGATGATGACATACAGGATTCTTTTAGATAAATATTTCAAGAAAATGCCAGAAAAGATACAATTTGTTCAAGGAAAAGAGTTTAGAACAAAATCGTGTAGGATTGGTTGAATAAGGAAAGCATCTACTCAGCAAAAAAGCATATGTATTGGTCAGTTTAATAGACCTCTGAAGACTAGAATGTGCTGAAACGTCACTCAAAACAAAGCAAGCAAATGGTTTTACTTTTGCCAAAGCTATTTCATTGATACAATAACACCATCACACAACAATAGTTCTGATTACGGATGAAACTAGCAAGAACAAAAACAGAACAAAAATATGGATTAATCTATTTGGTTTCTTGACATCTAAAACGTACGTGACTCCTAAATTTAAAATTGGTGAGACAGCCAGAATTTTCAATTACAAAACAATATTTGCAAAGATATACTCTCCTAACTTTATCGAGGAAATATACAAAATCGGGTTGGAATGTTTAGGTGGAGCGGATGTATACAAACGTGAAGGTAGAGGAGATACGGGGTATGTCTTATGAACAAGAGTTATCTCAATACTACAAACAACATGACATATACAAATTTGAGAAGTTTTGAAGAGATGAGAATGAAGGGTAATTTAGTTCTGAAATGGAGAGAATATGATGGATCGCTTAATAGTTGAGAACCAGCTGACAATATCATTCTATTAAACTAAATTATTTGTCAAGACACACCCATCAACCCAAGACCATCGAAGCACAATACAAAAGAAAGCAGTATTATGAGAACTTTAAGTTTTTGGAGACAAAGGATTTCTAGAATGTAACAGATGTGGAAAAAAACCGCAATATAAATTGAAGGTGTTAAATCAGGTACGTCACACACATCTGTGCTGATAACAAAATTAGAAGGAAAGAAACCACACCCAAAACATTACAGTCAAACAACAATGGTACACCGGAAACAAACGTGGTAAGGCGACTAGAATGTAGGTAATGCCCTAGCTGGGCAATAATTGACATGATAAAGAAAATGAAAAGAAACAACGTTGAAAAAATATATTTGGTCTCGTCTAATGTACATCTCAAACAAGTGTAACACACACATACAACATTAAAGACTCCAAATTAAACGAGATAAAGGCCATGAAGATCACGTATATGTTGAGATAATCAAGAGAACATTTAAATTCCAATTTAATTCAAATACAGAATAGGAGTGAATCACATAAATACACAATCAGCCATGCATTTCTCTTTGAAAAATACTTACCATGAACATTTGTAACACATCAATAAACCTTAAATCACAAATTGTTTACCTCATAATTAAACACAATTAGTTATGGGAAGAATTTGAACACCATATAAGTCAAGTAGAAACTAGTTCACCTTTCGCAGTATGTGGATATACAAACTGTGAGAATTCAGTTTTCAGGGAACTTGTATTGAATCGTCATTGAAATGAACTACACAAATAAATGGTACAATTCGAGGAAGCAAAAGTTGCAAATGTCGCAAATGTCACAGAGAGTAATTTATAGAGGAAACGGAAAACACGAAATACAAAACATCGATGTTGTAAAAATTGTATGATTGAAAATACACAATTATGGTTTTAACGGTAGACGTGATAAATAGATCAGAGTGAAAAATCAACAGAGAACTAGATGTGATTGTGGTAAAACAGTAAATAGGGGATCAATGTATTTGTACAGGAAAAGCCAGTTTCTTATACAAGGTACAGATGGCGAACATCAAACTTTAACATAGACAAATGGGCTTTAGATTTGTTCAAAAAATGAACAAGAACGGTCCTATATCCTTTTACTGCAACACACGTGAACGCTACAGTGAACCCTTGTATTGCACAAAAAACCCCAACAAACAAATACCAACCGACATACATATATAGAACACAGAAACAGATTGTTTTCACATCCAAGCCTTTACACATGTTTGAAAACTACATTGTAAACTATGATAGTGATGACTAAATTAAAAGCTACAGGTCACAGGGTAATACTTTGCTTACAGCATGTTTTTGAATTTTATTTTGTTCATGTTTACGATTGGTCCACCTCCAACAAATGACACTGAAGAAGTTGTCACACTGATCATTCCATTTTTTTTATTCACTTATCAATTGACTACCTAATGGAAAATGGACCTTTACCTCACAAAATTTGCTTCCCAGTAAAGCAATTTGATAAGAAAAATGGTCGTACTGAGAAAGAAATATATTTTCTAGTCTAGTAGTTGATAACATAATTTGAAAAGTATCCGTTTTGCTCTCAAGTTGTCATGTCATGTACTGAAAACAGTTTGTGGTAGAACAATGGTTTGAACAATACAGCAGATTTTTTTTGTTTAGCTTAGCCAAAAGACCAGCATAAACACGCCATGAAATTAATAGTAGTGTAATAGGTAGGTTGCTTAGAACTGCTGGCAAAATTATTTATTTCCTTGCTGAACATGCTATGTTACTTGTTTAGGCATCAGCTCGTAGAGTTGAACTTATAGTTATCTCAGAAAACGTCCACAAGCTTTTAAAAAATCGAAAGCTGAAATATTAAAAAAAGATTTACAAGATGAATACATCAGATTACACGAAAGAAATGAAATAAACTCAGACAGCACAATGTATGATATGTGGTGGTGTGGCTGCTGGCGCATTTTCTTCGTTTGTTCACACGAAAAAATTGCTTCTGCACAGATTATTCTACACACTGTTGTAACAGATGTTACAAATAATAATGAGCAATCAGCCAAAACACAAGAACACTATCTTACCATGACTGTATGACTGTATCATACAACCTATTTTTTGAGAATGCTTTAAGTTTTAGTTCGGTAAATAAAAAAAAAACACTAAAAAAACAAAACAATTATCAACGCATGCTACCAGGCACTTAAAGCTGTTATCATAGTTACATACGGCATGTTTTTGAAAAAGCCGTTTAAGATCTCAACATGTCCATGATCAAAAACGGACACAGGATAAAGTACAAAGATTCTGAATCCATTTTCATTTAGCTAGTTCTCAATTTAATACTTGATAACTTATGAACCTTTAATATTGTTAAAACAGTACAGACAGGGGTCAAATCAAACACCCATTGCTAACTCTTTGGGGTAATAAATTAAAAAATGTCGACTGAAACAAATCGTATGGTCAACACAATCTACTACGCAACATAAAGCTTTGCTCTAGCGGTTGCTTACAGCATGTTTTTGAATTTTATTTTGTTCATGTTTACGATTGGTCCACCTCCAACAAATGACACTGAAGAAGTCACACTGATCATTCCATTTTTTTTATTCACTTATCAATTGACTACCTAATGAAAAATGGACCTTTACCTCACAAAATTTGTTACCCAGTATCCGTTTTATTGCAACAAAGAGATTTTATTGTAGCTTACTATATCGTTTACGATGGTCTCTAAATCAACATATTTACTAACATCAACAACATCAACGAAACAAAGACTGTTTCAACACCTGACTGAGTATACAACGCCGAAATGCACTTGAAAAAAGTTAAAGAGGGAATGACTGCAAATTGTTACAACGAAGAAGGTATTCTTGTTGAATTTTAAAACACAACTGTAAAGTTAACAGAACTATGAGTAAGATTTATAAATGGTATGTAACCATCACTAATGCTAAATTACTAGAATTCACTAACTAAAGAACTGCACAAGAATCAACTGAGTCAGATTACAGTTTTCGGCTTTTTGAAACCAAAATACCTGTGTATATTCCTCAACCAAATTAATAACACCAATAATCTTTTATTGCCCCAGACAGATAGTGATGCTCAGTTTGAGGAGCATTGGACTCATCACTTTGCAATAATTGTTAATTATCTACAATTAACAAACGTACACATATTGATGTATTTTGAGAGATATGCTGCTTATATAATATACTGGATACAGAAAGAGAACATTCAATTGAATAAATTGGCAATAACATATTCTCGAGTTTAGGTAAAAAGTAAAGATAAGAAAGATAGACCAAGAAGAAATTGAGAGAGGAAATTTATAACAAAGGGACTCAGAAGATGAATACTCGTTTATAATCAGTTATTGGAAATTAATACTATTAGCGTCTAATATGGCAAATTTATATTACATACGTTTTGTGAATGTTGATACCTCAACTAAATATAATTGTGCATTCACTGAACATTAGTGGTTTCCATTCCCTTCATTGATTCTCAAAATCAGCTTTCTTATCACGCAGATTTGGCAATATTATTATATCATTTAATAAATTCAACTAATCTCCTTATACTAAAAATTCTGAATTGTGTGTTTTGTTTGTAATAATAAAAGTATGCTACATGCGCAATATAGTTAAGAGGAATATCATTACTTATCTTTCGTTTCAAAATAAAATCGTCATTCAAGTGTAATACCACACTCGTCTCAACGTTTGAGCAAATGCAGGTTAACACTTCTTTCCAAAATGCCTTTTTTCAGTCACATACTCAAAACACGTGATGTAGGGTTTCTTTAACAGAATTATGTATAGAGAAAAATTCATTATTATCTATTCCGGTTATTGTTCTACACGTGTAACTCTTTCTTTCTGTTTGTGTAAGTATCTCGTTGTTCCATGAGGAAGACCTTGCTTTAGGTCGAAATGTGGGGAAACTTGATTTCCCAACTGTGACATTACATAGACGCATACCCACAACATACCCACATATGCATACATATACACATAAAAAGATAGAACACACACACAAACACACACACACACACACACACACACACACACACACACACACACATATATATATATATATATATATATATATATATATATATATCATTAGGGGATCGCGTATGTCAGGGATTGATTAAGATAAATGCAAGAAACTGACAACGAACAGTGCACAAATTGGTTTAGCAAGCTTAAGATCTTTCTCATTGAGTCTTTGTCAAACCCAAAATAGAAGCAAGACAATTATTAAACACAAACAGTGTTGAAATTACAAACGTTTACCTGACTATATCTACTTACAACATTGAGCAAGAATTTATGTGGTATATATTTTTACCACATTTCAATATATAATCAATCCATCCATGCTTTCTATCTCCATAACAAAATAGAGCATATCTGCTTTAAGCAAACTGTTCACGAATTAAAACTTGAATTTATATAGCTAAAGCTTACTTTTTATACTTTAGTTTGTCCTTTTCAAAAGCAAAGCAAGGTAAGATATGCAAATTAACAACATGCAAAGCCACAGGCATACTCCCTGTGTTGTCTATGTAGGACCTACCATCAGAAGAAAAAAGTCTGCAAGGCATTTTGTGTATAGACGTATCTTGCATGTACACTGGGAGGTAAATATACCAATAACAGCATACTCCTATACTATTTTATATTTGTATAAAATAGTATAAATAATAATTGATTAAAACTGTTTCACGGTGACTTCAATAAACTTCACTACATGTTTGCACTGTTTGATCACAATCCCTAGGAGGATCGAAAGGTCATTTAGAATTGTTAATCTAGTATAACCTGCATACATATACGCTAGTTTTCGTGTATCAGAGTCATCACATGCTTGTTTCTATGATTTCTCTCTATGTATAAGAAAACAAAAGAAAATGCAAAGTTATCTAAAAGAAACCCCGTAATTTTCATATAAAGCTAAATCAACAAAACAGACCTCCCTCAGATGATCTCCTACCCCGCCATCACAGTGTGGTAAGAGGGTCCTATTATATGACATTCAAATCAAATCGCATATTATTATACACTATATTTCTATATGCAAAACAACCAACAACGTATAGAAAGACCACAGAATATACAAATTAAAGATAAGCATTTAAAAAAAATCTAGGTATACATACATAGATAAAGTGAACATATTAAACTTGACCTGCATACACTAGTGGTTTGGATATGTAAACAATCGCTTTATTAGTTTATAATTATACAGATCTATGAATCATATACATAAACAGCTACACAATCCCTCTCAAACAAATACAAGTCTCGACATTTATATTGTTTGCTTCTCATATTTCATGTGTTATTCAGTTTGCATTTGTTACACTTCCCTGTCTACCCATGGAACAACATTCTTCCTCATAATCTGGAGGACCATTTTTGTGTACACACATCTTTAATTCTGGGCTGGAGATGTTTGACCTGTCTAAGTTTATTTGTTTCCTAGCCCGTTTTCTAAATTCTGAGCCTTAACGTCCAGGCATTGATTAATACTGTTTCACGGTGACTTCAGTTATAGAATCGCATTATCATGGGTCTTGAACCATCTCATCTCCCTGAGAAGGAATTCTGTGACCATTAACAAAGTACGTACTATTGACATATTCATGGTCTAACTCAAGGTTACCCACACAAAAGTTTCTAACTATGACATATTCATTTTCATTAGAGGATTCTCAAATGCCATCAAAGAAGATTGTATTTTCAATCCTGTTTCTCAATTATGATTAGTTTTTCTTCCAGACTGTTAATTCAACTCTTTAGTTTGATCTTGTATTTTTCAAACTTTTCGATTTCCTGATAACTGATTTTTAAATTCTGAAATTTTACACTTGTTTTAATTTATGCACTCTGTTAGCGACAATCTTCACTTCTTTCCGCACGTCTTTGATAACTTTGCTCACACCTGTTAAGACCAAGATAAAATATAGAGGAAGATGCAGGCAATACATTATTTAACAGTGAACAGTAGTACTGTTGCTAACACTGGCAATCATCCTGTAATTCAAACGTTAAGAAGCATGATCAGACATATTCGTCTAGATTGTATCAGTTAGATGCAAAATATACATGCTTATTCACTGAGCTGAGGAATAACATCAGAAACTATGTTAATGGCTTTTATTCTTCCTTATTTTAATCTTTGTCAGTTAAAATCGTTTCCACGGTGACTTTGTTTCCTACAATGTAAATGGCAATTACAACAACCAACTACAAAGGGAACAATTAGTATACTATGTATTAGCATCACAAATGAAGATGGTAAAGTTAAATAATTTAAGGTAAAGCCTGTAACATATGTATTTTACGTAAAAAGATTGCATTGATTTCGGAGTTATCTATTAGATGCCCTAGTAAGCTCCTTTATTTAACCATGGAGACAAAATAAACGAATAACACTAGATAAAACAACGTACAGTGACTTCAATCCCAAAAATAACGACATGAAATATTTATATGATCCTGTCATATTACATGATGCAGCAAATAAAATGTTTGTATTCAGGAGTATTGATAACCATGTACAAAATGTATTCAATGAGAACAATTTGAAGGATATCAATACACAGATATAACACATTGACAATAACTTATCATATATTGAACTGTGGTACTGAAAGCGATAGCAATGTTTCTGTCCTACATAAAGGGGTTGACGAAAGGAGAAGAAAAGATTTAGAAGCTCGAGACTTTTTCACACAAATATGCAAAACCTTATCTACTGCCATTCAAACCTGGAAAAATTTAGGGAATGAACTGATTATTTATCTAATGTTTTATACAACCGATCGAACACAGGATAACCACTGAGTGATATGCCTTGGAGAGTGACAAGGAAAATTAAACTAGGAGACTATAACACTTTACAATATCACTGAAATAGTTACAGAGAAATTTGAATAATGAGATCCAAGATAATGACGAAAGGCTATGTATGATTTATGGCACACAAACTGCTGACCCAAAGAACAATACAATGGATAATACTAATATATTATAAAAGGTGCAGAAAAATAATGATTTAACACAAATATTCAGAAATATTGGATGTCAACAGCAGGGGGGGGGGGACCTCATGTTCCTTACAATAGAACAAATATGTTACCCTTTTACATTGGCATGTGATTTTGTCTTTTTAATTCAGTCTGGCAAATGTATGAACCAAAGTCTCATCCCCTACCTATGTGCAATGTAAACTGTTCATTCGTATCTAACATGCACCTTTTACTTTCACTTTTTTTCCTGCCCAAATCTGGCATGTAAATGTCTAAAAGAAGTTCAGTGGCGACGTTCATTTCACATCTGTTCAATGTAGTCACAGCTCTTGCCCTGTTGTAAAATTATCTGCATTCACGTGTTCTCCTTCTTGAGTAGGCCTCTTCATAAATCGGATTGTCAAGTCTATTTGTTCGTTTGTATAATTAAAGTTTCCAATATTTCGAACGACAATTATTTTCAAGTTGTGTTCAGTGTCACTGAAAAAATCATCCAAATTCTGATTGTTGGTACTATAAAATCTGTACTCATTTATGTTTCTTCCAAATGACTGTGTACATTTTTCGGTATAATTCTTTTTAAATGTTTCTTCTTTACACTTTTCAATTCTTTTTGAGTATGTAAGCGTATTTATGAAGCCTTTGAGATATGAGAATTACCATTTTTATTGGATAACATATTAATTGTAAAACAACTGTGTTTCAAAGATTCCTTAACACAGGTATGTAAACAAGTAAGACAATACGTGACAACACTTAAGAAAAATAAAATAATGGGCATAAAAGAGGGGGACAACAAAAAATTAAGGCCAAATGTGGGTTGGATACAATACGGGAATAAAAGCAACATCAAACACTAAGATACTGCATCCATAAAACATACTTGTGTTAAAAGATACAAACAAGAATAAAACAATATTTTCAGACTTTACGGCATCTCGAAAATAGCTCATATAACAATTATACATAAAACTAAAAGTTTCCAGAACAGTTAGAACATGGTAATACCATTTATCACATAATGTAACAATTGAGAGATTGTATATATTAGGCACATTTCTTTTAAGTTTTTAAAGTATGTAGTTGTGTGTACATCTTGTAGGATGTTATTCCAGGTCCAGTTCCCCAGCTATGTGAAAGAATTGCTATAATGTACACATCTAGATTTAATAGTGATCTAGTACGGTGGGATATCACAAGCTACTTTAATGTGAATGTGTCTGTTAGGTGTTTGGGAGACAAGCACTACATTACACATTACACTGTATCTCTTGTAGATAATCTGTTCAGGAATACGCTGAAAAATGAGCTGATTGAGCATTCAACAGTGTGTGAACGCTAATGTCAATTAAAACGTATGCGATTTTGAAGTTTTGAAGTCTGTCAATATGTGTTGTTGGTAGACTTCACCAAATATTAGCGCAATCATTGATATGAATGAGAATGGGATTGTTAGATACAAATGTCCTATTTTGGGTTGATATGGAAGGCGAAGTACATTTCATAATTCCAGTAGATCTATTTTATGTGCTAATTGCTTTCTGTAATTGTTGTTTAAAAGTTAAGTTATCGTCTAAAGTAATACCTAAGTAGTCACAATTCTCAATCCTTGATACTGTGTCTCAGTGTGGGGTGTAAGCGATATGTAAGCATCAGTAAGTTTTCCCTCTTTTTGACAGAACACAGCATATAATTAGTGTTGCCAATGTGGAGATTTTGTTTGTTTCATTTAACTTGTCTAAGCTCAGACTACAGAAATGATCTGATATTGTCAATTTGTTTCCAGCAAAGTAAAAGCAGTATTATCTGCGTACACGCCTTAGTTTTGTTAAGAGAAATAGGTAGATCATTTACATGAATGAAAAACAAGAGAGATCCCATGATGGATCCTTGTGAATAATTGTATTGATGATCTTTGAATGTGCTCAAATAACGCAGTCACAAATTCAGTCCAGATTCCATAGGGTGTGCCTTTCTAAAACCAGACTGAGCAGAGGAGAAGAGAGCATTATATGTAACGTAATAGTAAATCTAATAATGAGCCATTCGCTCTAAGACGTTGGAAAGTAATGGCAAAACAGATATTCGGTGATAGTTCCATGGATCTGATTTACTTCCATTCTTACAAATGGCCCAAATGCGTGAATTTTTCCAGTGGATTGGAATTGTATCTGTTCTTGATGCGAGAATAATTATGTAAGCAAAATATAGCAGTGGCACATATTTTCAGGAGTTTAGATTGATAGTTGTTAATGCCTGTGTTTTTTTTCCAGAGCATTGTTATCAATGTGTTATAAATATCTTCTGCAGACAGTCT
The DNA here is from genome assembly GCA_029931535.1 of Margaritifera margaritifera. Lineage (NCBI taxonomy): Eukaryota > Metazoa > Mollusca > Bivalvia > Unionida > Margaritiferidae > Margaritifera > Margaritifera margaritifera. The sequence goes on from JAQPZY010000740.1 coordinate 111,470, forward strand.
AAAATCTAAAATTCTTAGTCCAGCTTGATGAGAATTTTTGCAGATAACACAATGGAGATTTATAGATTTTTTAATATATTTTGCAAGACTTCCCCAATTTAAAAAAAAACAAACATTTATTGACGACATCAGCAATAGATTTTGGGTTAGAAATACTTTCTTTTTACATTGGACTTCAGAGAAGCGAAACCAAAGTTTGTTCGTTTGGGAAGAATCTTTTTTATAATAGACCACATTTGTTTGCTGTGAACTTTAAATTAAATATTGGTAGGATAATGGCATTACTTATTTGATAAAATTATTGGTTTAGTTTTTTAGGTCGAAATACATATATCAATGTTCAGATGTATAATCTCTATCAAATGGTACTTGGTCAATATCATCTATGTACCAGGATTATTTTTGTTTCAATGGTGATCTAAACGTTTACTGAAATTAGTATACCAGGTTGCATAGCAAGAATTAGTACCACAAATTGTATCATTTTCGTTCAGTCTTACGATTTAAATGTACTCGTCCAGCTATGTTAATGTATACAGATGTAGCATAGGAAATTACATAGTCGTAACTGTAATTTCTGGAAATTGTTTGATGCAAAGATTACATTATTTAAGTGATGCAGGTGAGCTTCAGCTCTGTTATTTCCGATACTACTCACAATCCGAACTTCAAATCAGTTTTAACCTATTCTCATTTTGTCACATAACTGGACTAAGCAACATCTCATATGCAGAGCTTACAAATATTGTTATATTGCGTGTAACAGTAAAATCGTCGACATGCTTAAAAGGAAACGATACAATATTCCATACAAAGGTGCTAACAATCAATACTTCGATTAATACCGGTTTTCCTATATATTTTACATTTAGAAAATTGGATTGTCACACATAGCTTGTTTTCTTTAAGCTTGTATTGTGGTAGGAGATGTTCAAATGCACTTCTGTTCTCATGACAACATTGTAATTACTTTAGTTTCCTATACAGAGCATTATTGATCATTACAATGGAGATGGAGGAATGAGTTCGGATGATGCCAAAATAGCATTCCTGAAGGTCATCTACCACTGGACAACATTTGGATCATCTTTTTTTGAACTTAAGGTAAACACTCATATACCTTTGTTAATAAATCTTAACCTCATTCAGCCTCATTTGTACAAGTTCTAATAGATAACACTAGATACACCAGACAGTGCTGGTGGCAATGAAAGATGGTTTTTGAGTTTGAGGAAGTCGCTGTACGCAGAGAAAACTACCAAGCATGTGCAGGTGACCATTTACCATTATCTGCACTGCTTTTGGTGATACAGAGAGGTGCAGTAATTGGGATAACTGCGCCGCTCATTTTATGAAAGCAAAAGTACCCTCGAGTTCCTAAGCTAGAGTGATATTTTAGTCCTGAACCACTTGTAAATTTTAAATCATTACTATCTTTTTGGCGTCAACCATGCACAATAAAATATGATCCACTGATAAATTCAAATTCCGCTCTGTTATTTATTTGGCTTTTGCATAGCGACAGAGCGACTTGTACATTTTTCATTTTTATATTCTCCTAATGCAACCCCTACTTTCCTGCTACTGAAATGTTACTACTTAAATCAATGGAGATGACAAACTGTTACACTATCCCACCCAGTTAGCAAATCACCCATGTGAGGATATAGTCATCTATTTAAATACATAGTCGTGTCTCATTTTCTCATTTAGTTATAAAAACAGCATTTAGTGAAATTAAGTCAGTAGCTAATATTAATTTCGAGTGAGAATAATTAGTGCATGCTTTTAACTTTAGTATTCACGTTTTACCTACTATAAATAGCTATGATGTCTAAGTGGTGTCCTGTCTGTCTCACACTTTAAGAGAGACGTGTTCAATTTGTCAAATCATGCAAGAAACAAACATTAAAATAGCATATATAAATTGTATTCACTGTGCAAATCTTTGCCGGTTAATTCATATGAAAAGATCGAGGAGAGATTCAATAGATTGAGATTAGAGGAACGTTTAGCAAAAGTAGGCATCAAAATAACATAACTGGAAACTTAAAATTTGCTTTCAAAGGAATTGTATGTTCAGAACGAAAAACCAAATAGTCTAATTGAGAAACTTGCAAGATAGAAGAAAGTCTAAGATTACTTAGAATACCTAGAACAATTTGGCGAAAACGTAAAGAGAATTAAAAAACGGATGAGTAAAGAGAAGATGTATTACTCGGTTCATTTCGAGGTGTAAATCTTTTCACCTAGGTCTAGTAACATCATTGTCAAGTAAGAATCAAAGTCAAAGCATGACACAAAGCACGAAGTGAATGTAAAGTAGGAACCATACACACTCGTGAGGATAAATCTGTACAGTAAAATCTTTCATGCATTCAGGAAATACTTTAATTCAGTAGATAACAAACTGTTTCATGTCATTTCAATGTTTGGTTTTGTAGTCTTTGTTGCAATAATCATATTTTAGCGTCTTGCAGAAAGTCCTTAATATATTGTATTTTATGCGGCATTCTACAAATGAATTAGTATATTTATTTTATCTACAAATGAATTAGTATATTTATTTTATCTACCAATGAATTAGTATATTTATTTTATCTACCAATGAATTAGTATATTTATTTTATCTACCAATGAATTAGTATATTTATTTTATCTACAATGAATTAGTATATTTATTTTATCTACAAATGAATTAGTATATTTATTTTATCTACAAATGAATTAGTATATTTATTTTATCTACAAATGAATTAGTATATTTATTTTACAGTTTTAACTGCTAAGGATGTTCTACCAATGAATTAGTATATTTATTTTACAGTTTTAACTGCTAAGGATGTTCTACCAATGAAGTAGTATATTTATTTTATCTACCAATGAATTAGTATATTTATTTTATCTACCAATGAATTAGTATATTTATTTTATCTACCAATGAATAAGTATATTTATTTTACAGTTTTAACTGCTAAGGATGTTGCTGTTATATCAACTGATACAATTTAAATTTTGTCTACATTTGTATTGATGATGTTGATTGCTTTGAGCAACGTATCACAAATGTCATTGAAAGTGCAGGCATATTTGATATTCCCCTTTGATTCATCAAGTATCGAAGTCTTCATCATTGATGTATTTATACAGAATGTGTATTGGATTTATAGAGAGCAAAAAGAGAGCAATATTTTTTTGTATTTGTTTCACTGGAAATATAGAAAAAAATAAATATTCATAATTGTTTAGGTTGTTGTTATGAATGTAACCAAATTTGTTTTGATGATGTATACGCCTTTGTTCAACGGAAAAACAGAAGAAAAAGGAAATATTTAATGCATTGGACACAAAAGTAAATTAAGTACAACCAGAACAGAAAATTTAAAAAAAAAGTGTTTTAATGTGCTCCTTTAAGATTGTACACATTTATTCTTTGACCAGCTGCTTCTTTGCCTTTTGCTTCTTTGGACATTTCATTTTCGTCATAAATGCTGTATCTGTCGAGCAAAACTCTGTTGTTGCTCCCCTTTTAGCCTGGATTATATATTTACAGGAAGCTCGTCCATATACTTTACAAATTTGTCAATGAAATCTCTTTTGAATCCTTTTTTCATGAATCTAAAAGAAAAATATGCACATGTTTGACATTCAAAGACAGAACAAAATAATATTTAACCTTGTCATGATGAAAGTACAACTATGTCAGTACTTTTATGTGTTGTATCTGACGTATTCAACAAAATTCAATAGAAAAATAATCTTTAGCCCTGTGACATATACGTAGAAGTGTTTCAGTACTGTTTGTGTCGTCTGCCTAGCTTATTCAGCAGAATTTTGTTCTCTATTCTAGAAAAGAAAAGAAAAATCTTTAACCTTATGACCTCTTTTCACTTGTAATGTTATCAACTTAGTTTATTCAGCAGAATTCTCTCTCTGTCTTATGCATTTATTTTTATATTTATCTGAAGTTATTAATTTAAAGACACTAAACTATATGACATCTCTAATAACGTATTGTTTTTGAAGATTGTGCAATAAATAACGAGCAACAGTAGCTGTGCTTCTTCATATACATGGGCAAGTGTAGGTTGTAAAATTAACATCTCTAAGTTTTTATAAATTACATGCAAATCGTCGAATAAATAGTATACTTCCTTGTCAGTGCTTTGATATTAAGCTGGATCACGAAACTATAAAAAGTGAGTTAGTTTACTTCAATTTCTAAAAAACTGATAGTGAGATTTGCATGAACTTGTTCACGGTAAAGTAAGATAATTTTAAGTTAATCTTCTAGTCTGTATTATGAATTTGGTAGGAAAGACATTTATTTCATTGATTTTTCTTTAATAATGCCTACTCAATCGAAATCGAGATTACTTTAGATTTGTCCTGCAAATTTACAGGCCATACAAGGTGACATTTATAATTAATAGGAAAGACCATTCCAGAAACACGTACACATACGCTTGGCAGGCATCCTCTGTAGTGGAAGGTTCTAAATTATCCATTTGCCTGACTTCACTCATATCTGGAGTATCTATAGGCAGGTGTGTTTATTCACACTCCGTGGAGAATCAATTAATTATATCATTAAATACTACAATATTTGTAGGTAAATGAATACAAAGTATCTTACAAATGTTGTACTTAACAATTTAAAGGCACATAATTGACTATTTCTCTGCGAACATGTCAACACCATCAAATAAGATGCACAGTATAAGGATAAAATAAGTTTAAGCTAGTTTGGATGGTATGTGTGCATTTTAAACTATAATGTAGCTGTGGTATATTTTTGCGCAACTATTTAAGTTGCAAAAAATTGTTCGATGTATTTTTGAGCCCTAAATGCAAAATTAAGGCAATTATTTATTTTTAAGTGTTACAGCTCTTTCAATATACATTGTCAGGGGTGCAGGAAATTATAAGGGTATTGGGAGAGCAGTACTTAGAATTTATGAGTGGGTCATTTTATTGTTTTTTTGCACGTGGAGAAAGCCTACGCAAACAAAACTAAACTATTTTCAAAATGTTACGTATCTGGTGTAGCCATTCACTATTACTGAGCTTTGGACTAATGAGTGAGTAGCCATTCACTACTACTGAGGTTTGGACTAATGAGTGAGTATCTTAACAATAAGGCCATGTTAGCTACATACTTATTTTTTATATACAGCCTCTATCCAAAATGTAATTAAAATTTCGATCTGAGATATTATGTTGAAGTTCTTTAAAGGTTTTGTTCCGTTTGACATAACCTAGCATTGCCTTACTTACATTTTTTTTATATGGAAAAATTTATTTTGATCTTTTCTTGATATAACCAATGGAATTTTTGGGGGGTTATTTTGACGGTTTACGACACATCAACACTGAGAAGGTTAAATTGGGCCAAGGCAAATAGAGCAAAGTGCCGTGCAAAAGGGTACACCACTGCAGCTGATTGGGGATGATCTGATCGTGGCGTCATTCTGGTCACGATTTAAAGTATTCAACCACTGAGCCACTGCAGCTGCTATGACCAATACAAGAGTTATAAAAAGATGACTTTTGACAAGCATTCTTTATAAAATATTTTTTACAAATATATAAATGCCCTGATTTGTTTTAATTACAGAGGGTGCAAATTAATGCAGTTGTGAAAAACTCTTAGGTTATAACTGTTTTCACATGTGAACACTAAATACAATTCTTTCTGAATCTTTCACCAAATGATTAATGTTAGTAATAGTTATTAGCCTCCAGCAGTTTTTTCTCTCATTTTTAGATTTATATAGCCTTTCAATAATGTATCTGTTATACATTTCAGCAAGCTACTGAACCAAGTTACCCAGAAAAACTGCTGATTGCAATAAGCAAGAATGGGGTTATTCTTATAAATCCACAGACCAAGGTATATGGTACTTATATGCTGCCATGAAATACTAGTAGAGTCTTACTGTGAATAGGCTGGTCACGTTGTGAACAATTTCAGTAAAACATTTGTCTCTCTCTCTCTCTCTCTCTCTCTCTCTCTCTCTCTCTCTATATATATATATATATATATATATATATATATATATATATATATATATATATATATATATATCAGCAAGGTGTGAGATCAGACAACATAAATGCGTCGGTATCAATTTCTTCCGCGCCAGTCAACACACTTACAAAACCCCAAAGCGTATATAACTATACTTTTTTTAAAAGTCCCGTCTCGCCCCTACCAGCAGCATACAATATAGGTATGTTTAACTAATATACTTATCTTTTGGGTAGCCTCTCTAGAGACACAAGGAACGGCATAATCGCCCCTCGCCGGACCGGGTCTCACGAGACTCTCCATTGTTTTGGCTTCTTTATGAGGTTGACTCAATCATCCAGACATCTTTGTTGAACACCAGCAGCCAGCTTTACTTTAGGTATGTGGGGGTACTAGGACCCATTGCTGCTGGCATGATTACATATAAACATGTCAATTTTGAAAAGAAACAGCAACAAGAAATTACAAGCACAACTGACGATGGATACATCAGCATAACAGACAAAGAATGCTTCAGCAGAACCGAAGACGGATGCATCAGCTGGACAATATCAGAAAAGTAACACAGGTCACTAAGGTTAAACACCTTTGTAGAGGTTCTGCTGGTAAAAGACTCGTTGAGGTGGTGAAACAACGGCGAGCTGAAAAAAGCGGATACAGCCGACATGCCCGCAGCTCCAGTACCGACAAGCGCAACGACGGCTCTAGACAAACATCAGACGATGCCATCTTATGTTCTTTGGAGCGGCCTAGCTTTGTATATGGCCTTCTTGACACTTCATCTTTCGCGCCGGCACAAGTTTGCGAGATGTAGATGCAAGAGGCGTCCGAACGACTGCGAGAAGCAACGTCTGGGGATCCGTTGGAACCATAAGCACCGCAGCTGCCAGCAGATATTAATCGACATGCACCTGATGTCTCGCATATGGAATAGTAGTGTGTGTATTATAAACACATAAAAACAAAAAAATATAAACTTGTGACTTGCACAAGGCAGGTGCGTGATGTCTACACCATCGTACACCAAGGACCTCGGAAACTCACCGTCGGTTATTCAATGAAAGATTAATCAAGATTAAACCAGCCAACGTGGGGTAACTCGAACTCGAAGACGTTGCAAAGATCATAAGCACTGTAGCGCTCAGCCTCTGGACGCCGGACATGCAAATTAAACAAGGCATCATTCCTCCTAATATCATCAAGTCTGCCTAATGGCCGCCATTGATATGATGATTAGAGGGGTACTAACCAATAACCTTGCATTCACCGAATAAAACTACTTTTTTCTTTGCTTAATTCAAAAGAAGCCGACGCCAAATGCATCTGCCACGACAGAACATTGGAAAGACTTCAAGCTGCGCAGGCTGAGTACCAACATCTCGATTACCTCAATGAGCGAGCAACATGCAAAACGATTTATGATAATCTTGATACCACGATGCGCGTACTACTGATGACTGTCGGATAAACACAGATGACGTCCCAGACGTTGGCAATGAGCCCAAGCTTTCTGACCTTTGCATACCCTCACTCGAGCAGCAAAAATGTTTGTCGCCGGGAAGGAGTGGGGTGGGGCAATGTTTTGTGCTGTAGAGTTGGAGCGTGAGCTATTTATTTGTAGCTCCATAGCTTATGGAACGCAAAAGCACGGCAAATCGCTAAACTTATTGAAACCACAAAATGCAATGGATACTAAGCTTCCAGAGACATACTACAGCCCGCGAGGTTACTGGAAGAGCGTGGCAGAAGTCACAAAGCTGGCAGAATCCGCCTAAGTCTCACAAATGTTTCGTCGCTGACCATTTGTGATTTCGCCAGTCGTTACAACAAAGATGAGCCTTGGCCACAAAGGAAGCTTCCAAAGTCGCCGACGCTTTGGCACGTATCTACAAGAGGGGGCCCGCTAAAGTGGCCCACTTTGCTGCAGGCTGACCTCATACGGGAGTTTATTGGCGCCGTGTCGCAACTCTTAACCAAACACCGCGTGCAGGTGAGGCGTGGCGAGGCCGCAACCACCACGCACAGGGCAGTGTGGAGAAATTCAATCGTACTCTGTCCGAGCGGCGCTTTTGTCGCCAGAACGCTCAGGAGATGCTGCTATTCATGAAACGGTGGTGCGCACTCCTTCTGAAATATTAGTTACACGTCCAGTTGGTATGGAAGAACAACTCCTGCTCTCAAATACCTTGGTGTGGCACCTATATGCACGGGGATAGCTGGAAGGTGGGAAACACCGCGCCACCGACCCTGAGTGGTCGGTAAAGTTCTACAGGCTAGTTGTTATGACCGGCAAGCCTGTACTATATTATATTCCTAGCACCAAGGATGCAGGCCTAAGCGCGCGTTTGTGCGCAAAGAACTGCAGGTTGTGCCCCTGAAACAACTACCAACGGACGGGTCCTCAGTCAGCATACAAATCGCCGAGGTCGAAACCACTATCTCGCTTGTTCTCTTGAACCACGAGACAAAGCGGCACAGCACTCAAAACAGGCCACACTCACATTGCCCTTAAAGTGTCCTTGAACTGCTGCGTCTCATTTGGCCGAGGCCGAGGACATTTTGATGATTCACGCGGAACAGTGGTTATTTTGCTGTTGCTTTAGGTGGAACACGTCGTCAACCTTGAGCAGGCCTGTACGGGTTACAACATGACCACGGGCCTTGTCATGCTGCTTATATGCAACAAGCTTCTGGACAGTCTTGCGGATTTCCTGCTCAGTATGCGCAATCTTAACATCGGTCCCCTAAACCAGTGGAGCAGCGACACGTTCAAGTTGGGACAGGTACTCCACGTGGGACACAGTAAATACCCGAGGTTGCATCATTGGAGGTAGTCGTCAACAATCCATACCTTGCGCGGGATTTTGATGGTAAGCGCCTGGGAGCTCTGCATGGTAATTGCATAGCTAAAATGACAGTCTATGCTCTTTGCAGAAAGGACAGCACACTTGGCGGCTGCTATATTTACACTGACAGTATCGTTTAGCACAAGTTCCATAACAAAGCTAATTTGGCGCCGGCTACTGTGGGTAGTACAGTAGTGAAACCGGCATGTCTGGAAAGTGTTTTTGTGTGTCGTTTGAATAAAAGTTGCCGGGCCTCTCACGCACCTCTGTGCGGAAAATCAAAACTATGTCATCGGGCTTCCACTTCTCCAGAAATGAACTACAGCCATGACAGGGAGGGAACTACCTTTAGCATTTCCTGGCACTGAACCCTGTCACATTTGAGGTGAATCCTCTTTTTAAGGTCTCTAAGGGCCTCGTCCTTGTCACTGTAGTCAACCTCAACCTCTTCGTAGTGGTCAACATACTTGTGTAGCCAGTAATGTGGTAACTCTCCGGCTATGGGCGGCGGTTGGCATTGGTCACCACAGCAGGCCACCACTTGAACGCCCTACATCTATAGCCATTCCAGAAAGGCCTCAAGAATGTAGCGTGGAACTGTGTAAATCTCGTCCCAAATAATAACCTGCAGAATGTGTTTTTGACCCGTACGTTCTGGTGTCCATTCCTTTTTACCATTCCAACGAAAGAAGCTGTGGTAAGTTTGTGCGCGGTATGACCGCCGTACTGACTCCATATTCTTTTTGAGAGTCAGTCGATGACTTGTGGTAAGAACAAGCGGATTTAGTTCAAGAAAGATGGCGATTGCACGTGTCAACCTGCCAGAGCCCATCCGCCGTTGAGATAGGAAAGGTGGTGCGTTGACAGCGGATCATCTCCCCTTTGAATCGTTGAGTCAGGCACTTGTTGTTTCGATGTCATGTACTCGGGCGTGGGCATTTACTGCGCTGTCATTGTGAACTAGAAGCTTCTCATGATTAATACGATACTGCCGGCAGTTCTGCTAGTTGTCATGATTTTTAAATACAAGGGAAGCGCATTCGTAGTAGATGGGCTCTTCCTTTGTATAGGTTCGCGAAGCGCATCCATCTAGTACGGCCTTAGTAGAAAACCTTCGTAGCATGCTAATAAGGTTAATGCCCACATATCCAGGCATGGCATGGAAGGCCGGAGATGTGTGTAAGTAAGGATGTATCCCAGAGGCGCCTTGTCATAAACAACGAGCGATCAGGTTTCGTGGCAGGTGCGCACGAGAACGTCCAGCTCACCACAGTCGGTGACCAGCCGGCGCGTCATGAACTTGTATCCGCTTGCATTACTGGCTGTAAATGTGCTTATGATAATGCAACCAATTGCTTTGTCCTCTGGCAGCCATATTTTAGTATGTTTCTTGTAGGAGATAATGAACACGGTCACCTCGAGGTGCGTGAGCACGCCCGTCTCAACCATAAACCAGAGCAGAGCAATCGGAATCCAGCCACGGTCGTTGCGGGCAGCCTCACATTCTTTAGGCTTGCTAAAGTATCGTCCAAACCATGCCGGGATAACTGGGTGGCATTCGGGAGCAAAGGTCCAAGAGCGCAGCTGTGCAACTCTCGTGATATCCTGAGTTTGTGGTCCGCTAATAGTCACACAGGTCATTCCGTTTTTGTTGTTTCCTCCGCCAAGAACTCAAACTGCCTTCCGTAATCCGCTGAATGGCGTCCCAAACATCGCCCTCTTAGTACTGACCGCAGGGTCGCACACAGAGCAGAAGGAAAGTGGAGAGTTTTTGGCCAGGCATAGCCATTGTGAACTATAAGCTCTGTTGATCGATGTTCGACATGTCACCACCAACTATATTCTTTAAGGTAACTGCACGCTTGAGAATTGTTTTTCAAATCGGTCACGTCATTGATGGCTACACCTTTCTTTTAGACTGGTCTTTTCCACTCCGTAATTATTTTGACGGCTAAACTTCGTAAGGCCTTCATCTGAGGGTGTTTTCAAAGTGTTCTACCGCACGCTGCGCAACGCAGTTAAGGTCGCCGTCTCTCAAAGGGGCCAGGTTGTCGGGATCGGGCTCTCAAATCGGGTAGAGGCCGTACACTACTGTGGCCACTGGTAAGTTTTCTCATAGTATGGCTTGTCAATACCAGTAAGAAGTCCAGGTTTCGTTTCACACGTAATTTCAACAACCTTTTTTCTTCCGAGTTTTTCTGTCTTCACCCCGTCAGTCTTGTATACTACCATCCACTCACCCTCCTCTCTATCCCCATCATCCTGAACGATAACCATATTGAGAATATGAAGTTTTCCGCTGTCGTAACAGCCGCAAGAAGGATGATCGCGCGTGCGTCTGTCATTTATCTATTTACGATTAGGCTATAACCTCGTACTTAGTATCGTGGCATGTTGTCAAGGTCTCCAAGTATGAGCGGGTCTTTCCGTTCGATGCGAAACGTGCAAAAGATGTGCTCATGGCCGTCGATTTCAAACTCTTTCTTGGCGTCAAGAACATGACGATATTAATCAAAGTCTTGGTTTTTGGTAAGAGGCACATGGTACGGCGCTACCTTGTCAAGGTCAAAGAGGCAAAATTCCTGCCTCACGGTCTCCGCTGCCTGTTCTGCTGTCTCAAGCCAAACAAACTTTGTACGCGTCGCAAGTTGGCGGTTGGGTTTCTCCCAGAACTGCTGCAGTGCTATACGACTCCTGGGATAAGGGGGTTTACCGCTTCAATGCTTCGTATTCGTCACTCAATACACGTGCTTGTTGCGCGTGTGTCATTATGAATGGTTGTATCTTCGAGGACAAACGTTTTAAAATTTGTAAATATTAATAGCAGCGAGCGACAGAAACTCTTCAAGAAGCCGATTTGTTTTACCTAAGGCATGCACATTAAGTCTCCTAGTCACAAGCTCTGCAAAGTGGCTAGCGTGCCTTAATACCAATACCACACCCCGTGCAAGGATAGGTTCCACCACCCTGGTGAAGCCGATGTGTGTATACTTTACAGTATTCATATTACAATTCTTGCCACACTTCTCAGTACTTCCCAGTATTTTTGCCACAACGCATGTTAATAGGTATACATAGTTGGTTAGCGTAGCTCTAAATTAAAAAGTTTAACAAGTCATATATCCTTAAAATAAGCGTTACTTTGATTGGGAACTAAAGTATATACGCTCTAGAGACCCGGGCCAGCGAGGGGGCGGGAGGGTGGGCCGTCTATTATGTCTCTTGAGAGGCTACCCAAAAGATAAGCATATTATATAAACATACCTTATATTTGTGTTGCTGGTAGAGGCGAGATGGGAACGTCGGCCATACGTGGTCCGATCACCCCTCCCCCCGTTACTTATATATATATATATATATATATATATATATATATATATATATATATATATATTGTTTTTGACTGAATGCTCAAGATCAAAATCAATATAACTTTATTAAATTTGCATTAATTATCGTGTTTATATAGGTCTGTGATGGAAGAAAACAATCCTATATTTGAAAACGTTTTTTTTTCAATTTTAGGATATCTTGACAACCCACCCATTCAAACAAATATCCAAATGGAGCAGTGACAAGACATACTTCCACATGACAATCGAAAATGGGATTATGGAAAGAAAGCTGCTGTATGTAACTTCATTGGTAAGCAATCCTAGTTGCTGTGTTTGCCTGATTTGGCAAAACGCATCCTTTGTTTTCTTTTCATGACAATTCTAAATAGGTAATTAATGGAAATTTGATCCTTCTATTGTAACGAATTAATCAATTCTAAACGCATTTAAGTGGAAATAATAGAACCATACAAACTGGACAGGCGGATTTCTATCTCACCTGCATAAGCTTTAGTTATGTGTGGGTATCTTTTTTACAATAGTGGCAGCGTTGCTGTTAATGTTAATGTCTTGTATTGAAGGCTGCGAAAAGAAGATGCGTGGGACGGGGATATAAATGAGTGCACCGATGCAAGTGAAACACGAGGTTCTGCAGAATACTCACTGAGAAATTGAAAATTCTTGAATATTTTTTCATTTGAAGTTTTCTTTTTATGGTATGGCTGACAGTGATATTTCTGAATACGATTACTGGGAGGGTTAAATATGGATGACTCAATTTGGAAAGCTAATGCTATAACTAAATATGCTCCTTTTCAAAATAAGAAAAATTAAATTTAACAAAATTACATTATTTGTATCTTATCTATACTGGTTATAAACCAGAAGAGCTTATGGGATGGTCTGTCGTCAGTCGTCCGTTCATCCGTTAGCACAAGTTTGTTATCGCTACTCCTTCTAGCCTACTTAAAGGATTGCCATGGAACTTTGCACAAACATTCAGCGCATGGTCTAGTTGGTCCTAAATGAAAATGGAGGCTCTCGGACATCAAATATGGCCACCACGGCAGCCATCTTGACAATGTTGTTATCGCAACTCCTCCTGAATGGATGGTCATATCAACATGGGGTTTCCACTAAAAGACTTCTTATGATATCTAGTCCTAATTGAAAATGGTGCTGATCTGACATACAAATATGTCCGTCACAGTAGCCATCTTCAAAATCGTGTTATCAATACTCCACCTACATATGGTTTTCAATAATAACTGCTTATTATGGCTAGTTGGATTTCAATGAAACTGGTGCCGATGTGAGGTCCAATATAGCCGCCACAGCAGCCATCTTGAAATCTTGTTATTGCTACTCCAGTAGAAGTACATTATATGTTTCGGATTGTTATTACTGGGACAGGTGAGCCCTTCTATACCCCATGATTTTAGTATGTGTGATTATGGCCGTTAAACGCTAGTGCATGCGCGGTTGGGTTTACAAAATATAATTTCCCAGCGAGTAATCGCTACGATTCCCTGCTTGCGCAGTAATGTGTATCGAGAGATACTTACCAGTATCTGTTTTTGGTCGCTAGCGCGGTTCTGTATCTGTGCTCGAAGTTGCCTGTGGTTTTCCATTTCCGCAAACATGGTCTCAAACTCCGCCGCGCTAGTGATTTTATCTTCGATAGCAGTCGGGTATAATTTTCTAATCGTATTAAGACTACTTTGTGCTTCCGCGAGAAGTTCCGAATAGATACGTATTCGCGAATGCAGTCGTATCGAAATTATTTTGCTAGCACCGCCTGCGACACCGATTACTATCGATATAGCCCTGAAAACAATTCCGATTGGTGCAAATATAATAGTTACACGCGTTTGTATTTCGCTAGCAGCGCAGTTCTCTTGACGATTTCATCTCGCAGTTCCGCTTCGATTATTTTTTCACGTCGGTTGAGGGTCCATTATAATTCTTCTAATAATAATACAATTGCGTAGGACAATTACTCGACAAGCATGCCTTGTTCAGGTGCAACACGCACTTCTAACCAATTACCCTTTTTACAGGTTCAACTGCCATGCAATCATAGAAAATATCTTCCTGTGGAATACTTAAATTTCCAGCAAGTGTGCGTTCTGGGGTACGACACCACGTTCGTATAGAAACATATTGATTACGCCCTTCGTTGGTGTCTGAAACGATTGTTCTCGTCTTCGCCCAAGAACTGTTACACGAACAAGTGCGTACTTGTTTAATAGCAGTCGAGATCTATCTTTTCTCAGTTGAGTCAATGTTGGCGCAACATAATTAACTGGGAATGCAACCAGGGTGGTATTATCGGTGAATCCCACTTCTTTGTTGTAGAAACAATCCCTGGATGTTTTCACACTTGGCGATACAACCAATGATCGGGTATTTTCATGTGCCAATGAAACAATTCCAAGCTGGCTTCGAGTTTATATTGGAACATCAGGCAGGTGGTCCCAACGGTCGATCTCTATTCGACCCTCATGTAAATTATCTTTGGGTGTATTCGAGGGCCTGGTAACACCATTTTGAAGCAGAACGAAATCACTATCGATGTTGGCATCACTGGTCAGCCAATCACCCCGTCGGAATATTTCGCAACCTCATCACCGCAGTCAGAATCCATCCCTTATATGTAATGATAAATTTAATCTTAAACACAAACGCTAAACACGGTTAAGTATCTTTTTGGATGGACATTGAGTCCTTCGAACTGGATTTCATCTCTGGCGACTAATGATAATACCGTATATATTATATATTATATTATATTATATTATATTATATTATATTATATTATATTATATTATATTATATTATATTATATTATATTATATTATATTATATTATATTATATTATATTATATTATATTATATATATATATTATACATTTATATATATATATATGTATATGTATATATATATATATATATATATATATATATATATATATATATATATATATATATATATATATATATATATACACATAATATTTTCATTAGTCTGGTCTTCTGTAATAAGTGTTAATAATAAATGACACATGGGATTATTTATCTCTATTGTCATCGTACCCCACATGCCTCTATATCCGTATATAATAATCCAATATGATCCAGACTCACGCACCTTTACGATGTGAGATTTAGGTTTATCAAAGCCATCCATGTTATCAAAAAGAAGTCGACCATGTGCTTTAATTTAAAAATTTTTTCAGATTTTCTCTGGTTAATATTCCACTGAATGACCCCCCTGAAGATATTACTCGTGGTGGTGGGGGCACATCAGCAAACTGTTCATCCACGTATTGTTTTGTTGTAGCAGCATCGTCAACATAGCTTTTGATAAAGGCAATCAACGTACCAGAGTCTCTGATTCCCCCGTTTTCAGTGATCGCGGTCAGTTTTTGCGCGACAGCACCTCGCAGCCTCAAAACAACATCGTTGATGTCCACGCTGGATGTTTTAAGTTTGATCCTGTAAAATCACATAGCTCAACCGGGTCAACACCAGCAACAACCTAGCTGGCAAGCTCAGTCAAATCCGCTTAAGCTGGCAAATCTGGTCAGATCCACATGGGCACTGCGTCGGTGAATGTCAATAGGCATTTTGTATCCTATCAACTGTTGTTTAATGTAAAATCAACAAGTGCTTGCGACGTCGGGCTTGATGAAGCTTTGCTTCCCGCGAGTGCATGCAACGCTTCAACAACAGGATGACCACATATTGGTCCGTCCAGCCGAGTTTGCAACGGTAGCGTTGAATAAAACAGCGGTTGCTGTCCGCCTCGGGTTAAATAATCAACAACTTCAAGTAGTGCTGCAAACCCATACGAATCAAAATATGAAAGATGTCGAGGTGTTATCACGTATGCAACCCAGTGAGTCCCAGGTCCTGTTGTCAAATCCAAGTTAACAATGCAGGTTTCCCTTGTGCGGGTAATCATCGATGCAAGTTTATCCCGCATAAAGACACCTCGAAAATGTTTGTCAGATTTTACCATCGCGAGTAAATCAAGATTGGCTAGCGGCGACGCCTTCTGCGAGTTGTACCGTATAGTCGAAGACCTCTGCCTGAGGATATTCTGCGAGTTGTTCCGGGTAATCGAAGACCTTTTCCTTTTTCCCAAGGGCCCTTTTCAGCGCCATTCTGGATGCAGTTCCGACAGCTCCTAACACAGCCGCTTATGCAACCATTGGAACCACAGCCGCTAACAACGCTGGAATCGCCGCAAGAAGTGGAAATATTATATCGGTCTTTTGCAGTTGTGTCACCCCCAACTTTGATAACGTTAATGTCACTGAGGTGTTCCATTGTTTGGCCTCATTAAGCTGATTAAGTTGTGTTTGGGTCAATCACCAGAGAGACAATTCAAATTAATTTTGCAGGTGAAAGTTTTGTATTGCGCTTTTGATTTTCGCAAGCTGGTTTTCGCTAAGGCCAACCTTATCTTCATGGTAGGACATTATTATTTACCAACGTAACAGGTTCAATTACTAGTTTAGACAAACTTTACTAGTTTTCCACTGGTGCGTCAAGAACTCTCACTTGACCACATACAGCCTCCAATATCAGCAGCTTATCAGAGAGAATACATCCTTAATTGAGTGGATCGGGGGAAACATGTGGACAAGTAACACGTGCATGAAAGTGCATGTCAGCCACAGACTGCTTAACCATGCTTAACTATGTCCAGATGCTCGAGGTTAAAGTAATAAATTGGGTACAACCCAGTGAAGTCATTTTGGGAAATCTGCTGACCTGTAGTAACGTTTTGAGCCCGGTCCATGAACGATAACAGCTTGTGATATGCACGTGAGACATGATTGCTTTCGAGGTCAAGAATAATTTCTTCGGTAGGTTCCTGATGACCTTTTATTGGCAGATAAACTTCAGACACTCCTAAATTGTCAAATACCATTTTATTACGGAATTGTCCACATGTGCACGCCCCATAGCTTGAAATGCCATAAACACATATCTTGGTGCGCTGATACCTTGTTGCGTAGTTATTTGCCACGAAAGCTGCTGAACACTGCTTTCTATCGAGTCTGTCGTGAGGGTGTTAAATGACAGCGGTTATGTGCCTCCAGAATTGATCAACGATAGAAAAGATATTTTTCAGCAGCCGTTGAAGGAATTATCACAGGCATCTACAATGTTAATTTTGATAATATAACTTTACCATCAGCGAGACCACCAGCACGCCAAATTGTATCATTGCTGCTGGGCTTTTGGTATAATGTGACTGTGTGTTTGGCTCCACAAATAGCCTTGCGAACACCTCTGAAAAACCCAAATATATCACTGAGAGGAATCGCGCAAGAAAACCTCAATGATGGTTCAAGAAGTTGCTCTCGACGAGCTGCGAATCCAATATTGTAATTTAGGTTTTTACTAGGTACAGCGGCGTCACCAAGACCAGGTCTGTCAGCAAAGTCAGCGGGTTGTGCGGCCAGAAAAGCAACCTGTGTAAGTTGATACCGTAAATACTCAATATGATCAGCATTTTCATTTGCGTCCTTGTGAAACATCATAGATGGGCCAGCAGACCTCACGTAATCGTCGCTGTATCTGGCGAGTCCGATAATAGTCGTAGCAATGTCAATATTGCTGAAACATGCTTCAATTTCCTTTGTTATGTATGATGTTTATATAATATTATAGATATTTTAGGAAATTATAAATGTTTCTTGACTTTAATATTTGCTTAAATCTTAATGTTGTTTATCAGAAAAAATATGTTTAACTAGTGTCCTTGAATTAGGTTGTTTACTTCAGATTTGAGCTAAAGGATCGTTTTGATCAACAAAATGTGTACTGAATTTGAGGTCAAGGTTGAAAATGTTTACAGATAAAACTGGAAAATCCTTAGAGTTATGTGTAAAAGGTCATGTCCATACAAGTAAAATTCTATTAAGATGACACATATTATAGAACATTCTGTCATGTGACCAATCTTTATATATACCATGTTTAGTGTACAGTTTTTCTGTTTCGACATTACTATCAGTCTTGTAAAGAGCTATTACAGTTGTGGAAAGTCATTCCAAATTCTAAGAGAGGAATTATTTAAAATATTCATTGGATTATAACAGTGCTCATAAACTTTTGGATTTTGGATTTTTAATTGATGATTTTGGAATTTATGTGAACTTATTCAGAGATATTTTGGAGTACTTCATTTTGACATCAGCACATTAAAGACTACTAGTACATCAGGAATTTAAAGACCATTGGGATATCACAACATTCAAGGATACCCGTGCATTCGGAACATTCTATATTAGGACTTGTGATTAGAATACTAATTCTTATTGGATTATTTGGATTTTTATACACATTACTGTAAGTGTCTTTTTGATTTTTCATTTTAATTATCTAGAAATAAATTGCTTGTTGATTTTTACTTGATTTGTTGGTTTTACTTTCTTTCTGTTACATTTTTTTAGACCATAGAGTCGTAACACCATCGATGGAATAAAATGCTTTGCTAAACAACGTTAGCATACCGGTGTTAACAAATCCAATCTTATCACCGCGGACGTATTCAGTATCAGTGGGAACGTTTTGTACAATGCTCCATCAATTCCAAGAAAGCTTCACACGCGAGAAAATACCGAGACATGTCATGCACTTGTAATTCTATTCGATCGTTTTTATTAGTGACCCTAGCCAGGTACGAATAATACTTAAAATCGTTTTTATTTCGATCTACCGTCAAAGGCACTTCCATGTCAAACGCGGGATCGGATACTTCTTTAAATATTTCAATTGTTTTTACTTATACATTAATTGGTTCGTCTAATACCTTTTTGTGAGACGGCTTTGGTAGCTTCGCCACTCACGTCAGCGTCCAGGTCTAGTCCACAACCGTAATCCGCTTCCCATTACTGCAATTGCAAGAATCAGCCAGACGTGGTTGAGCAGCTTCATTGATGATTTTATTGACTGGCGGGGGCATTGTCGCTGTTGATGGAAGTGTGACTGTTTTTTGTTCTACCCGCGGAGGTGCTCAAGTCACTAATCGTTGTAGTCGATCTCGAATAGATTGCACTACTCGCAATCCCAGATTTTTTAACCGATCTGCAGCAACGTTTCTGATGCTATCAACGACTCTTATTGCAACTTGCTTCGCGATCGGTGCAGTGCGTGAAGACAACGCCGCTAAAACCTTTGGTGCTCCTGTGAATAATCCCTGGACAACATTACTAAGACCATTTCCGTAATATGTCATGTAAACAGGTTTTCTCGCGTTTACAGCACGCACTGGTATCACACGTCCACGTACAATTGTCATTATATTAAATATCAGGTCGATCTCTAATGTACAGTTGTATCGTCAAGGTCTCACCACGGAGGTCGAACAATCGCCCATCCTGATCCGCAATGGTGAAACGGATATGTGTCAACTGAGGATTGTGGCATGTAGGATACGCTTGTGATGTGGGAATAATTGATATAAAATCACCAGATTCCGCAGTTGGGTAAACCCCAAACAGTATATAACCTTGAGAAGCCACACTTGTGGAAGTTCCTCTTTCATAACAGCCATTGATGGCGTCACATGTTAAATTATTTTGAATCGTTGATGTAATATTAACAATGTCAGGCACGAGATGGTATCCCATAGGTAAAAATCGTTTGTCATCGGAAACGTTTTCGGGCCAACCTAAAATTATTCTTATTGACGACCGTGGGATGTCAACCGTGTACGGTGCAGATTTGATCTCGATGAGAGAGCTGAGTGTGGGCTTGTGTTCAAGTATACAAATTTTAGAATCTTTGCCAGTCACCAATGTGATTCTCTGCCGAATTTCTTCTTTGATCCATTCCATGTCGTTTGCGCCAGCGGGAAGTTCAATATTATTCCAGGTGACGTCACTGGCCGTCGAAAACTCAAATGAGTTATTCGCGTCAAGACCCAGAAAAGGACGTGATCGGATATTGGGCCAACTGTAATAAACTCGCAATGATACAAGTGCGATCTCGAGTGTGCGGGATTCCCCCGCGGTAATTGGTGTAGAGAAAGTTACATCGGATTTTTGTTTCTTTGACGAGATTGTGATCATCGAGGTTACGCTTGGGGTTGTATTTACAACAACGCGCTGCATCTCGACATAGATTTAATGTAAAACGCAAAGAGACGTCTTTTTTAGGTAGGCACATCCTCTATTCGAGGCTCAACCCCATAGATCTTTTTACAATAATGTTTTGTGCATACGGCGACAATTATCCAAGTATGGTTTGGCTTTTTCTGAACCTAAGCTTTTAAAGAGCCCAACAATCTTTTGAAAATTGATCCATATATGATTATTACTTTATATTCTTTTAGATCCAGTCCACCACTTGAATACCCATCCATCCCATTCCTTGTTGATGTAACTCGGGCGCGTATCCGTGGGTTTTTCCGACTCCAACATATAATCTTTTAATTGTTTTGGACCAGGTACCATAGCGGCAAAATATAGGAGATTTTCAAAAAATCGCCTACCGTGCTGTTTCATTAAATCTTTGAACTGGCGTTTTCGACTCTGATTTGTACCCGGGTGGTTGTCGTTGTGGAAGATTCACAAGTGCCTTGACGATATCCTCTTGCATGTCCTCTAACCTTTGCTGAATTTGTGCTAATTGTGCTGGCGGACGCCTGATCGGACCAGGTTTTTGTTGTGTTCCCATCATCGCAGCCGTGGTTTCCGCGGCTTGCTTCACTTTGTTCACAGCTTCCGCAGTCTTGGCTACAATCGCCTTAGTTGGTTTAATCAGTGGTGCAAATGTTTGTTCAAAGCCCACTGTGAGATCTTCCCGTGTTGTTTGTCGCCACTGTGACATATCTTTGACACGTTTGCGTGCATCCGTGTATTCGCGTACTCCAGTTGATCGTGGCGGCTTTGCGACGTCGGTCGGCAGCTACCGGTATGGCATCGCTGGCAGATTTTGTCATTTAATATATTTAGTATGGTTGTTAAATTGGTTCATCTAAACCCGCGCGATATGTTCCACCGGAGACCGATCCACCAGTTAAGTCAATAGTGAGAAATCTATACGGGTCCGAGGTGGTCTTCGCAAACATACTAGGGAATTCATCCCACGAGTGGTTGGCGGCACACCAATTCCAATGAATGTTTGCGAGACCATGTGCGTCAATACCACGAAATATCATCAACATGTTAAAGTTGTCTCTGATTACCTTAGGAATGTGTTCGTATCGTTGTGTTAAATAGATCAGATCTGTGTTTTTTTGGTCGTCCTCTGGAAAATATTCGCGCGGGATTGATTTGGTTTTCAAGACAAGATTATTTTCATTCGGATTAAGGTCATCAATGGTAGGCGCTTCATCGATTGTGGAAACGAAATCTACCGCGAAGGTGGTGACTTTACCACCCAACGACGATGTAAGCACGCCCACAAAATCTTTGAGTAGATCATGACACGGTTGATCATCCGCCGACTGTGCAATCACGTACAACCGATACCGCGTCAGCCATCGCAAAATCACATTCAACAACAGTTGGGTTTTTGCCAGATCCCGCTGGAGGAATGAACACCTGTTATGTATGATGTTTATATAATATTATAAATATTTTAGGAAATTATAAATGTTTTTTGACTTTAATATTTCCTTAAACCTTAGTGTAAAATATAATGTTGACATGTTTAGCTATTGTCCTTGAATTAGGTTGTTTACTTAGTATTTGAGTTCATGGACGGTTTTGTTAAAGAAGTTGTTGATTCAATATGAAGTCAAGGTTGATTTTGTTTACAGATAAAACTTGAATTTTCCTTAGAGTTGTGTGTTAAAAGTCACACACACCATTTAATTTTCTAGAACATTCTGTCATATGACCTATCTTTATATATACCATGTTTAGTCGACAGTTTTTCAGTTTTGACCTTAACATCAGTCTTTTAAATGGCCATTACAGTTGCGAAAAATCATTACAAATTCAGAGAGAGGAATTTTAAAATATTCATTGGATTATAAAAGTGCTCGTAGACTTTTGGATATTGGATTTTGAATTGATGATTTTGGAACTTATGTGAACTTATTCAAAGATATTCTGGAGTACTTCATTTTGACACATCGGCACATTAAAGACTACTATCACATCAGGACATTAAAGACTATTGGCACATCAACACATTCAAGGATACGGTCGTTCATTCGGAACATTCTATATTTAGAACTTGTGATTAGGACACTTAGGATTATTGGATTATTTGGGACTTTAATTCACATTACTGTAAGTGTCTTTTGAATTATCATTTTAATTATCTAGTAATACATTGCTTGTTGATTTTTACTTGATTTGTTGGTTTCACTTTCTTTCTGTTACAATTTTCTTAGACCATGGAGTCGTAACACACCGCACGAACTGAATTTGGAAACACGAAACCGAGCTTGAGTGGTTTGGGCGCTGCCAGCGCGGAAAAGTCAATGACGGTGAAAGCGGAGCTTTTCAAAACGTTGGCATCTTCGGTGCTTTTCCTTTTTCGTGATACCATGTTAAATGTCAAACAATTGTTGTATAATACAATCAAGTCTTCATTTTGTGTCGGATGCCACACAAAAACACGTACTGCGAATCTAACTCGAGTTCAAACACATAATGGTAAATCCGCGATCGCTGGAATTTCCGTTCGATGTGGAGCAAACAGGTTCATATTTGTGGGAATTTGCAGTACCATTGGCCGTAGACGCGCAGGGTCTGAAAAGAAATCGTCGGCGGCGATGTCACTGCTGCGTTAGCGAAGTTTCTCGGGACACCATAGAGTAAAGATCCTGGTGCAAAACACATCCCCGGACACAATTACATTTGTTCGAGAGAAATTCCAAGTCGTTCCCGTGAATACAGAACTGCCACCAAGATCTAGTGCATCAATCGTAAGCTGATTCACAATCGCATGATGTCCAAACGCGTAAATGGTAATTCTGTCGGGAAATATCCATCGTTTGGTGTCCAGCGGTTACAAAATCACCTTGGTGCAATCGCTATACACTCATGTGATGATTTTTACTCCTGATCATGTTGGCTGTGTGTGCAAATTCAAGATGCTCGCAAAGACATTCTATATACATCTCGTGTGTGAGATCTTTTTTCGCAATAACATTGGGAACTTCTTTTGCCCTCTTTTTGTTTTCAGTCCCGAGACCGCTCTGCGGTCCAACCACGATCGAATACATTTTGGAGCGCAGTTCTACGAATTCTTCGATAGGATTACCCGCGCACTCGTCTTTGAATTTTCCCACAACTTGTTTGTTGGTATTGCTAAACAACGAGTGCTCTTTTGTATAATCACTGTTGTCAAATTCATTTATCAAACTTGGCTCAGCTATGTTCGTGTACACGTCATTGGTTTTGATTCAAAAGCGAATCTGTATCCGTGTACAACATCTTGATGTTATCACCGTACCGTTTGATTTTGTCATATTAAAACTCATACATAAGCAGCTTCGACAAGTCCAGCACGGACCCACCAGCATAGATTGGCTTTGTCAGCTTCAGTTTTGAGTTTTTACTATGTACAGCAACAAGCCCACCATCGATGATCTTTCGGGATTTGAATGCCAGGTCCGCGATGAGCCTCTCGAAGATTGTCTTGTTCGGTATCACGGCCAAGGTTAACGCGGATTCGTTTTCGAAGATTTTCCAATGTCTTGCGTATATAGAATTGTTCACGAGTTTAAAGAATTCTTTCTCAAACTAGTTAGTGGCCTTGATGCACAGATCCGTATTCATCTGGATGTAAGGAGCCATCCAAGCGTTTTGGCGAAATCTAAGCACCCGATGAATTTCGCTTACACGCATTCCCAATCGTAGATATAACTGCAGGCTTTGTCCGGATTCGTCCACAATCATATTCTGATACGGGGACAGCCATTCGCGGGGCACCGACAGCGTTTCCGGTACCAGTGGGTAGTCTTTGTGTTCTTTATGAACATCATCCGGGTACTCCAGATCAACTTCAAAAGAAATATCCGTGGTCACTGTTGCTGTCGTGATCGTGTACACAAAAACCCACCAACAGGCAGGGGCCGCATCATTGCACAGTCGTAAAGCGTGTTGGTGATGTAACTGTTTGGGACAGCTGGATCATATCCGTCGACGCACGGGTTGTTTGGGCTCGTGTATCGATGACCTGCCATAGAAATCCCGCCCCCAATACCACGCTCGATAAACATATGCTGGTCAATATCGGTGAGCAGTTCCAACTTGATCTTGGTTTTCAACAGCAATGCATCCCAGGACATTCCCGGGGACTAAAAGTAGTGTGCGGGATTGAACTTGTAGATACTCTTGGCAGTATTGCGAAACGCCTAAAAACAAACGCGAGCAGCAACACATCAGTGCGCAAATACAGATCGTGATAGTCACCGAGATTTCGACAACCAAACGCGGACCAAACATTTATTGCATGCATTTCGTGTATGACACTTAATTTTTCATGCGTCAGTGTTGAATAAAAACAGTTCGATGGGGCCCAGTTAATTTTGTTGAATTTTTCAAAAGAATCTATGTACTCGTATGGGTATACTTCTTTACAAAGCAGTAAGGCTAACCTTTTTCCGTTTTGGTAAGGTCCATACGGGTAACTTCCCTCGGAATGTAATGCTTCATCGAAAGCAACTACGTATTGACAAGTAATTGTAAAACGATAATTGCCATTCGCTGCAAGGTTGTTTACTATTTTGTCCAATGATGAATTCGAAAACTGTAACGAATTGATGTAATGCAGTTGTCCCAGCAGAAATGTCATGTATTTTTCCATATTGTTTGTAATGGCGCTTATTGGCGCCTTTGATACCGTGGCTACTGCCTGCATTATTAAATGGCCATCATTCCCACGCAGGTTATGAAGTATTAGGGGAATTCTTGTCTTGTTTGGGCAAATTCCCAGCTGTAAATTATATGCGCTGTGTGCGGCTCCTCGGTACGCTACCAGTGATATGACAGTGATCACGAACTTGAGAAACTTCGCTTCCGGAGCCATCAGTCTCAAAGAAACCATCACAAATCCGGCAATGAGTGGCCACGGAAAGCTCATTAATATCATCGCCGGTCATGATCATGTTTGCGGGTTAATAGAACCGTTTTCGGATCCATTTCGTGGTCTCCTCAAGCAAATTAATAAACACCTCAACCGAATCCTTGCCATGATACAATATTGGTGGATCAGTTTGTCCATCATATCTGACGACAATAAAACAAAAACACCAACTTGGACGGTATTTGATTGGATTGTGGGGTATTCTTCGGTTCTCACAGGAACATTCAAACATTCAAAATTAGTGTAAATTATATACGGAACTTTCATCTTACGCTGCACTGCGTTGCATGTCACAATGTTTATGCCGGGCTCTGGCATGATTGTACGCTGCGGGTTTTTCACTAATTCCACTGCAGTACAAGTCATGCTTGTCAAGCTCCTGTTGAGAACTAAATAAATGCAGGCAACGTCTCATGGAAACTTTTTACCTGTGTGCTTGCTCTGTCGGTTAAGCAATCGGGAAAGATTCTTTATCCATACGCAATGAAATAGCGACTCTGAACCATTCACGCCGCTTATCAACAGCAGATCAATCTCGGTCAGTCCATGCGTTTTGTACATGTGGAGATAATACAAGCAGATAAAAGACTTGGCCCCAAGTGTACACGTTAACGGCGATACTGGGGTTAAGTTCTTCAAACTTGTTCAGTGTAGCTTTAGTAACCTGCACCAGAAATTAAATGTTGACAAAATTAAGTTCACCCAAGTATTGTTTTTATTTCCTCAGCTTATTAATATTATCGCTTGGTGGATGTAACTTGAATAAGAGCGCCCAATCAAAACATCAATTTTCGTCATTTTTCACATCTATCACCGAGCGTGGCGGAACTTAAGTCTATCCGTGGAATGGTTCGTACGGGGAAGTATGCATTTGAACTTCCTTACATCTCTCAAGAGTCCATCCCGAACCGGTGGTGGTGAATATTTCCAACGTGTGGAGAATCTTTTCAGTACCTTTATCGATTGCTTTATTGATATCCTTGGCGTCTTTGCGGTTGGCGATTATAAGTGGACCGCCATGAAGCCACACGGTTTGTGTTTTGAATCCATCCTTGTCTGATCACTTGCGATTAAGCGGCATAATCAAATGTGCATGGACAACAATATCCGTTTTAACTCCGGAGGTGCCAGAGCGTTGTAACGTAGATATGATTTCCGGGCGCGTATTTGATAACAGTTTTATAATGTCTTTGCTTGCCGCGTATGTGTTTGGTATAATCGCACGGTAATCTTCATGTTTGCCCTTACGATTGTGAGACTTAAACTCGGCAGTTTTTTGTTTATGAACATACGAGGAAGGTTCAGCGGCGTTACGACGGCGGTCTTCTTCATGAACATGCTCGACTGCCTCAGCAGCAATAGCTGCTGCGACGAGTCGACGGTTTTGTTCCTGGTGGACTATATTTGCAATTACCGCACGCTTGACTCGTGGAGGAACTTCGATATTAAATCGTGCTGCTGTTTCATGAAACTGTCTCACGGTCTGGCGCGGTTCGGCTACCTAATAACGTAAGCATGTTAGCTTTTCTTGCACCTCTCGGTATTGGTCTGTTAACTCAAGTATGTCAGCTTTTCGCACATTGCTTGGTATTCGTATCCCACACTGTTGCGTTAGTTGTTTTAGTTGAATCACAGTCGGCATTCTGTTATAGAAGGGAAATTTTTGTTTAATTGTAAATTCCGCCAATAAATTGTTTAAGAAATTTTATTTTACCGGGCTTGGAAACGGCAATTGTTTCAATCGTGGCTATTGTTTCAATCGTGGCTATTGTTTCAATCGTGGCTATTGTTTTAATCGTGGCTATTGTTTCATTTACTTCTGTATCGTTTTCATCAACGTCGTCGGGGGTGTTAACGTTGGGTATTTCCGCAATAGGTTCTATTGATATCGTGCAGTGTAATACTCGCGAACATGATTCGCACGGTCAGTAAAGCTGATTACGAGACTTTACTCCGATACCACATTTGAAATGTGGTCGAGCACCCGGACCAACACGTAACGCAAGAAAATGTGATTTACAGTATTAGTAATGTCATGTTCAGCCGCAGAGTTCATGTTTTCAAGGCATAAACCTTTGCATTGATTTCGTCCTCATGCCATTGAACTCTATATATGTACGGAACGTTTAGTCTTTAATTAAACTTTTAATTGCTTCAGTCTGCTTTATACACAGTGGTATGCGAGTAAACGTTTCATAATTAAGAGGATAGTAGTCAATTTTACAGCCATTAACCGTACGATACTTTTTCTCACTTAAGAAGGGGATTTTTAATCTTACACCAGGCTCTGCTAAATAAACAGTCTCATTTTCTCTAAAACGGGCCAAATAGGTAAGATGCCAAGTCAGATATAATTTTTTTCAAGCCCGAATTATCTTTAATTCATCATTATATAATTGTACACCAACGTCTACACAATCATAACCATAAAAACGATCATATCTAATAATCTCAAACGTTTTGTCTCACTTATACATATAATCCATGTTGTATGTCATACTCATACATATATCTTTGGTAAAGTTATCACACAGAGCCAAATGTTTTACTTTTAGCTCGTTAAATAATTTTTCGCATTACTTTTTATCAAGATCGGTGAGTATGTATGCCATTTTTATATTCATGCTAAATGCATTTCTCTAATTAGTTTGTTCTTCGTGATCTTCGCTATTGCTAAAATATTCGCTCGATGTTTCGGTGTCATCGTCATCATCATCGTCATCGTCATTATAGCATTCGCTTGTTTTGCTATATGTACTAAGTGGTCTAGTCAGTGTTATCGACTTTATTTTTTCTTGGACAATATCAAATAAAGTTTTTTCAGGTTGCTTGTTATATTTTTCTCCAAGTAGGCATCGCTGTCTTTTTTCAGGATAATTCCTAAGTTGATTAATTTATCAAGATGTTCCTGATATGAGTTTGAAAAATCATGCAACATCTTTTGAGCCTCTGTGATAAATCTGTATGATGCATTTAAGCGAAACAATAATTTAATCTTTTCTGTAACGTTTCGCACACTCCACTGGTTTGGTAGATTAATTCCAAACTCGGATATTTTCACAAATTGTTTTAGAACACTATATGCGTCGATCTGTGGAGTTTTGCCATTGCTATATACCTGGGTAAATGTCTAATATAAAAATATGCTTTGAGGCCGTTGATATAATATATTTTCTGTCAGCGAAAACATATTATAAGACTACGCCGGTGTTAAATACTCAGCTTGGAATAATATCAGACTAACTCAGCTGCGGAGAAAATATTTTTCTGCTGCAGAGAAAATAATATCAGCAAAATATTTAACACAGTCGGTGGTGATCAATAATTGTGTTTTCATAGTAGTATAGTTGTAAGCAATAATCAGGGCCTGACTACGGCACTGAAATTGGGGCAGCTGTGTTAGTATAGTAACCCTCGATACAAATCACTGCGCTAGCTGGGAAATTTTCCTGGGTGATCGCATAAATTGTGGTGATTGCCGCGCTGGGACAATTCCAGTCGCGACTTTGATAATATAAATAGTAGCGATTACCCGCTGGGAAATTATATTTTGTAAACCCAACCGTACATGCACTAATATGTACCGTTCAAGATCAAAAATACTAAAGTCATGGGGTATAGAAGGGTTGACTTATCCCAGTAATAAAATTCTGAAACATACAATGTACCTCTACTACTACTCCTGAATGGATGGTGGTATCGACATGGGGTTTTCACTTAAAGACTTCTTATGATGTCTAGTTGGTTCTAAAAGAAAATGGTGCCGATCTGACATTCGATATGGCCGCTACGGCAGACATCTTAAAAGTCTTGCTATCGCTACTCCTCCTGAATGGCTGGTCGTATCAATATGGGAATTTCACAGAAAGACTTCTTATGATGTCTAGTTGGTCCTAGATGAAAATGGTGCCACAGCGGCCATTTTGAAAATTATGTTATCGCTACTCCTCCTACATGTATGGTCATATCAACATATGGTTTTCACTTGAATACTTCTTATGAATCTAGTTGTACCTAAATGAAAATGGTGCCGATTTGACGTGCAATATGGCCGCCACAGTGGCCATCTTGAAAATCTTGGTGTCAGTACTTCTCCTGAATGGATGATCATATCATCCTGGGTTTTTCACTAAAAGGCTTCTTATGATATCTAGCTGGTTCGAAACAAAATGGTACCGATCTGACGTCCAGTATGGCCCCATTGCAGCCTTCTTGAAAATCTTGTTATTGCTACTCCTTCTACATGAATGGTCATATCAAGATGGGATTTTCACTTGAAGACTTCTTATAATGTTTATTTGGTCCTAAATTAAAATGGTACCGATCTGACATCCAATATGGCCGCCATCGCAGCCACCCTACAAATCTTGTTATCACAACTCTACCCGCCAAAAAGATCATATTGACGTTGGGTATTCACCAAAAGAATTCTTATGATGTCCAGTTGCTCTTTTAAATGAAAATGGCGCCGATCTGACATCCAATACGGCCGCCACACAGTGGCCATCTTGAAAATCATCTGAATCGATGGTCGTATCAACATGAGATTTTCATTAAAAGACGTTGTATGATGTCTAGTTGGTCTTAAATGAAAATGATGATGATCTGACATCCAAGATGTGTACCACAGCAGCTATTTTAAAATTGTGCTGTCGCTGAAGAATATCAGAAATGGTTATATGTGGCCCCTTTACCCTTTGCCTTATTACTGTTTTCTGTTTTTCTTCATGGACCATTCTCTTCCATGATTTAAGATAAAACCACTAGTAATATCAGTCCATCATTTCTATTCAAGATGAGAGAGAAAATGCCCAATGCATCTAAAAAGTGTAGCCAAATTATACTTGGGAACTATATTGTACAAGTTTGTTGTATAAAATCTGAGTATGTTTTCCTTAGTTATTTTAAACTTATTAAATTGAATCTTCAATTAGTGTTTATTTCACATAGCATTTATGAATTAAATAATTTCAAAATTTTTGTTCGCAAAAGGCAAATAAATCCTAGAATATATTTCACTTCTTCCTATATTTCCATTTCCTATGAAACGAGCAGCCATATAAGTTTCATTATATATATATATATATATATATATATATATATATATATATATATATATATATATATATATATATATATATATATACTACAAAATTCTGAACATGCCTGGCACGGGTAACGGAAATATTGGACGCTGCATTAAAAAGATGATCTTGTCAAATATGGTATTATTGGAGTGATTTATAATTATGTATATTTTGAATAATGAACCCTTATATATTACAATTAACCTAATAATGTTCTTCAATTTCAATGCAGTTAACATATTTTAACTGAAATGATGATAACCGTATTTGGTGTTAATACTACACACACACAAGTGGAATATAATATAGACACAGGTCTGACATTACATAACTGTACACACTCACTAAAATATTGTTCATGGTAGCCATACAATGTACTGTATTATATGTGAAGACACCTCATACTGGGGTATATTATACATAATATTACTATTACATAATGTAGTGGAATCCATGACTATACTTGCCTTATAAAAAGGACACCTTATAGTGAGGGACCACAGTAATTTGCCAGAAGATCAAGTTCTGTTCATTCTGTTTTACTTATTATTTTAAGCAAGCAGTATAGACCATGATTTGCCAGCACAGCGTTTGACAGTAGACCAGAATTTGCGATGTTTGTGTTAGTTAACATTTCAAGCAAGCAGCATAGTCCCCGATTTGACAGCACAGTGTGTAACAGCAAGTCAAGGTCTACACCACTTGCTGAGGGATGCAAATTATACACAGGTGAATATGGTGATGAAGTCCACCTGCATCCAGATATTTCATTTTCTCCCAAATAGTTATGTCGGAGTATATTTTTAATTATGGAATATTAAACTTAGGTTTATACAGAAGAACTGTTCTGTTTGATTTACCTGGAAGAGCTGGTTTGTATTTTGTTTTTAGCCCAGCATCAATAAAACAAGTTAAAGGTGTTTATATGTGTTTTTATTGGATTCTTTTTACTATTCCACCATCTACCCCCACCAAAAGCTCCCAAACAAATGAAATATTAATTTGGTCTCAAGGATTTTTGATTTTCAGAGGTTTTGTTGCAGGTGATTCTTTCGTTAATGATTTTTTCTCTACGTTCCCCACTAAAAAAGAAACTCTAAAAAATTAAATAAAAAATATTTTAAGAAATGAAGATAGAACATTTTCATTGTATCTCTAATTATTTTGTCCACATCTTTTCCCAAGCTGTCAGTTAGTTGTTTCATAGCTTTGAAAATTGAACATATAGTCCTTGGTAAAACCTTTACACCTAGCATACAACATAAATACATAGTCCTTGGTAAAACCTTTACACCTTGCATACAACATGAATACATAGTTCTTGGTAAAACCTTTACACCTTGCATACAACATGAATACATAGTTCTTGGTAAAACCTTTACACCTAGTGTACAGCATGAATACATAGTCCTTGGTAAAACCTTTACACCTAGCATACAACATGAATACATAGTTCTTGGTAAAACCTTTACACCTAGTGTACAGCATGAATACATAGTCCTTGGTAAAACCTTTACACCTAGCATACAACATGAATACATAGTCCTTGGTAAAACCTTTACACCTAGTGTACAGCATGAATACATAGTCCTTGGTAAAACCTTTACACCTAGCATACAACATAAATACATAGTCCTTGGTAAAACCTTTACACCTAGCATACAACATAAATACATAGTCCTTGGTAAAACCTTTACACCTAGTGTACAGCATGAATACATAGTCCTTGGTAAAACCTTTACACCTAGCATACACATGAATACATAGTCCTTGGTAAAACCTTTACACCTAGTGTACAGCATAAATACATAGTCCTTGGTAACACATTTACACCTAGTGTACAGCTTGAATACATAGTCCTTGATAAAACGTTTACACCTATTGTACAACATAAATACATAGTCCTTGGTAAAACCTTTACACCTAGCATACAACATGAATACATAGTCCTTGGTAAAACCTTTACACCTCTTGTACAACATAAATACATAGTCCTTGGTAAAACCTTTACACCTAGCATACATCATGAATACATAGTCCTTGGTAAAACATTTACACCTAGTGTACAGCATGAATACATAGTCCTTGGTAAAACCTTTACACCTAGCATACAACATAAATACATAGTCCTTGGTAAAACCTTTACACCTAGCATACAACATAAATACATAGTCCTTGGTAAAACCTTTACACCTAGTGTACAGCATGAATACATAGTCCTTGGTAAAACCTTTACACCTAGCATACAACATGAATACATAGTCCTTGGTAAAACCTTTACACCTAGTGTACAGCATAAATACATAGTCCTTGGTAACACATTTACACCTAGTGTACAGCTTGAATACATAGTCCTTGATAAAACGTTTACACCTATTGTACAACATAAATACATAGTCTTTGGTAAAACCTTTACACCTAGCATACAACATAAATACATAGTCCTTGGTAAAACCTTTACACCTCTTGTACAACATAAATACATAGTCCTTGGTAAAACCTTTACACCTAGTGTACAGCATGAATACATAGTCCTTGGTAAAACATTTACACCTAGTGTACAGCATGAATACATAGTCCTTGGTAAAACCTTTACACCTAGTGTACAGCATAAATACATAGTCCTTGGTAACACATTTACACCTAGTGTACAGCTTGAATACATAGTCCTTGGTAAAACCTTTACACCTAGTGTACAACATGAAATACATAGCCCTTGGTAAAACCTTTACACCTAGTGTACAGCATGAATACATAGTCCTTCGTAAAACCTTTACACCTAGTGTACAGCATGAAATACATAGTCCTTGGCAAAACCTTTACACCTAGTGTACAACATGAATACATAGTCCTTGGTAAAACCTTTACACCTAGTTGACAGAATGAATACATGCGTTGACCATACATAGTCCTTTGAACATAAATAAGTGTGCTGACAATACACAATCCTTGGTAAAACCTTTGCTCCTAGTTTACAGCATGAATACACAGACCTTGATAAAACCTTGACACTTAAATACATGTGTTGACAATTATTGTTTTATCTAATAAATGTATCATGCTAATTAAGGTTAGCCAGTAAAAATTAGTTTATAGGGACTAAGTTTGTTTTATTCCTAGTATTATTTCTTAGTATATTTACAGCTTGGATCATAGATTACCCGTTCGTCGTTCCTAGACCAGAGCATCATTTTTCTGAACTTGCGGGTGGGGTGGGGTAGGGGGCGGTGCTGTTTGGGGAGCCCATCAAGTATGTTTTCGCTGCTCATCCCAGCTGTTTTCGAGCATACCGCATTTTTCCAGTATTTTGTCACCTATAACTTTGTCGATGTCGGCGACGTTGTCAACTGCGATGACCGTCTGATCTTTTTTTATTGGAAAGAGGCGATTTGTCTAATATTGCAATGCTGTCTCTCGGAGGGAGGGGGTGGGGGTCCGAATAGGTTGTTGACGTACAGCTGTTCAAAGCGCTTCAGGTCCTTATTGACCACCCAAACGTGCTCGTTATATACGCGGACTGCAGGTTTCGTCTTTTCACCATTTAGGTTATTTTTGAGTCGTTCTGGCTCAAGATGGGCGTCTACCGTGCAGAGGATTTCAATGGCAACGCCGGGAGGGACATCTCCCAGTGTGAGCATTCTACATGACGTGGTTAGTTAGGGTGTGCGACCTTCCACAAACCCTTCCACGAACCCCTGTAGGTGAGGTCTGAGTTGGTCTCCAATCGGCCTTTTTTGTGTGAGACCTTGTACTATCCAAGGAAGGCCAAAAGGAGGCATTGTGGCGAAGTTGAAGCTGTCCAAAAGCTGAACCAAACTATCTACTGACCTGGATCAAACCGCAGGCTGCTCATTGTTGCTTTCGCAAATGAGCTTTTCCTGGCAGTCCAGCGGTTGCCTTTGCTGGCCATCCTTCTTGAGAACAACCACACGCACAGCCGGGTCGAGGCTGTTGCGATTCTCGAGCCAGTCAAGCTCGTCCATCGCCGTAAAGAACTCGTTAACAATCTTAATGTCGGAAGAAACGGACCACTACAGAGCCTTACAAAAGCGTTTTGTAGCCTTCTCGGTGAGGGTCGCGCCGCTTTTACTGTGTCCAATTCCTTTGTCTTTTATCCCTGAGGAAAATCTAGAACTCACGGTATAGAATTGGTCCCAATAATCCGAAATCCGTCTACAACGTTGTCCTGGTGAGGAGGGAGTAAGCATTTCTTTGTAGATTTCGTCAAGAACATAGTCACGGGAACCTCTCTTCTTACCGTGAGCAGGTATGTGATGTTGCATGTTCAAAGATCGATGAGCCGGGATGGACCTTGGTATTTTCAAACTCCGAGGCGCAGAGACGGGCTTGATAGTTTCGAAAGAGAGGCAACAGGATGGGCCTGGGAATTTTCGAGTGCCGAGGTGTCGGGATAGACCTCTATCATGTGACCCATGTGTTCTTCTCAGTTGTAGTCTGGCCCAACTTCTTCAAGGCGTGGCTGTCGATTGCTTCCGATTGATGTATTTCAAGTAGATATCTAATACTATCCACATGTGACATTTCTAAAGTTATACCTAATCGTACAGATGTCTCTAAATGTTGTTTTTAATTTAGAAATTCATTTAGCAACTGCTCTTTTACATCGGCCTGTCGCTGTTTGAAACGACGCTCCTGAATAATATTGACTCCGCATAGTGTGCATATCGCATAGCTCACATTAACTCCACTTTCACACTTTTGTATGTGGCACAGACAACTAATTCAGTTCCCATAGACCGTATTGATAATGTTTGGTCAAGCTACTATACTTGTGTGACAAGACCGTCAAATCACGCTTATATACTATTAACGATCCATCCAAGAGGAAACTTTCAAAAAAGTGAACATGGTATGCTGCATGCCTTATTTTTGATAAAATTTCTTTGGTAGGTGCCTACTATAAAAATCCGGCCTGGTTATATCTTCCCGTTTACATTTGTAGTGCTGCAGAGATAAAAGGAAAATGGTTGTAGGTTCAAGCCTACAATTATGTACAATGTATCCATACGTAGGCTTCTTCTGAAAATATATGTTAATTTGTGACGGTAATTATTTTCAGCCAATCATGGACCTTCATTCTGTTAAATACGGTATTTAATATCAGATCTGATGCAATGTATTCTGTATCTTCTTACCATGAACATATTTAACAAAACTGGCAGACATATTCAAAGCAATTTGTAGCTTTCCGTACAAAAAGTTATAACTTTATAACTCGAGGGCCGCAACATTGTTTTAAAAAGAGTCATTGCGGTTGGTTCCATTATCTCGTGCATGAGCAGAGAGTTAAGGAAGAGAAAGTGCACCATAAATGTTTTGTGTTCTGTATGTAATATACATTTTATACATTTACTCAACAACTATGAATGAAGACATACTAATGACTGATTGGAGAGAGAGATCAACAGTACTGGAACATTACTCTTTTGAAAATGAGATTGGACTAATGAAGTATTAGTATACACCTACGACATATGGAATTTGTCAGGCTATAACGATTTCTTCTCTGGCATTAAATAAGGAGCAGTAATGGATGGTTGGTAAAAATAATAATAAAGCATTAGCCTTCCAAAATATTGTAGGTTCTGCTATATTCATTTAATTGTTTTGTTTGAAAAGAAGGTAACATAAACAAATTGTTGCTAGGGGCGGGAGAAGTAGTCCAGGTAATCAATTTGATGCAGGAATAACTTTAAGGTGTTTTTCATGTCTTTTTATTATTTAGCATAATTAGATTTATAGGACTAAGAAGTCATCATAAAATATCAATGCATGGATTAGATTTCCTCTCAAATAGAAAATGTCGCAGCAAATGTAGCCTAATTATATCCACATACATACACTTTTGGTTTGAGGCAACCAATTGAGTTCGGTTTCCTTATTACCGTCAAAACATGGCTGACGGAAAATAGTATCTAGTTTTGTTTCTGTAGTTGATTTTGTTTTTATTGCGTGCCACTAAGCCCAGAATTGTGACAAGTGCTTTTAGTTTTTCGTTTATTGGCTAATGTTTATACTAGTATACCACTTTAATGTGGCACTGTTACCTTACAAGCTAATTAAAGTGATCGATGTGGATTTGTCCAAAGTGAATTTTGAAAACCACTTATAAATACCTCGCTTTCCTTAAATTTTGACGGGCCATCATTTGAAGAGGTCATACTGTTATTTAAGTACTCTTCAATATATATATATATATATATATATATATATATATATATATATATATATATATAATTAGATTCATGTTGACAGAGCAAGCTAATCTATCATTCTAATATTTCATGACGAAACCCCCCACAAAAACACCCCCAAAAACACACCCAAAAAGACACCCAAAACCACCCCCCCCCCAAAAAAAAAAAAAAAAAACACACACCCAAAAACCAACCAAACAAACATGGATTTAGTATAGTACAAGAGTGCCTTTTGGACAACAAAACACACGTGAATTATACGCATTTATTGGAAAAGAAAGAAACATCTTGACATCAGTTAAAATTATAATCATATCACTGCTATGTATATGGATGTATTAGAAATCCTTAATGTATTACACATGCATAACCTATTCAGTAAAGTTGTCAAGACGCTTTTACATTTAAAGATGTAGAAAAAAAAAAAAAAAAGAAGAATAAACACAACACTAAAATTAAACAAAACCAAACAAAAAGTAAATTTAGAATAAAATTTCAAGTTGATATGGAAGTCGCAAATCAAATCATATATTTATATATAGTGACAATATATGTCCACTTAAAACTGTCTCAATTAGCATAGGTGTTGGACATATATGATTTGTCCTCGTAATGCCAAATCGACATGTCCTCTTAAAAGCCATTATAGTGGTATATAATCATTAAGAAGACATGTATTTTCCTTGTGTCCTCGTAATTCCATACATTATTGGACAAAACATTATATGTTGGGTATTACATTTGTTGTTTGTAGTTTGGGATAAATTCCATTAGTCTTTAACTGTTATTTCTTCACTGAACAGCCTAATTTGTATATTTGCAAATATTTCTGTATAAAGTCAGATACTCTGAATAAGAAACAATTGATTAATTGTATAAACATGTCAATCTTACGAAAACTATGCATGTTTATTGACCACGTCATGAAGAAATTCCGAGAGAGAATAAAGACCATATTCTGTTCCGTAAATGTTTTAGTAAAAATATGTTTGCAACTTAGAGATGTATGTATGTTTATGAACATGTGGGAAATGTTTCCTTTTTCTCGTAGGCCGATACTGCACTATCACTGGGAGACGATTTCACAAAAACTTGGTGTTATATATATATATATATATATATATGTATGTATGTATGTATGTATGTATGTATGAAAATGTGCGAAATGTTTTTCTTTTCTTATTTTCTCTTGTAGACCGATCACTGGCGAACGATTTCACAAAGACTTGGTGTGATATGTCTGTCTGTCTGTCTGTATGTATGTATGTATGTATGTATGTATGTATGTATGTATGTATGTATGTATGTATGTATGTATGTATGTATGTATGTATGTATGTATGTATGTACCTACGTACGCCACCCATGGGAAACGGTAAAATTTGCCTTTGTACACACCTCTGTACGGTTCACCTTTTAAAATTTGGTTTTGAACAAATACCATGCACCAAATATCATTATCGTTATTATTATTATTATTATTATTTACGTTATCAAAATTGTTTTATATCAACTATTCAACAAAAATCATAAATTACGCGCATATATTGTTCTCTCCCAAATTTATTCCTCACAAGATTACTGTATCCTGCTCACTTTAATCCATCCCATGATTGTTATTGTCACTGACTTAAAATAATCACCGATCTTGCATTGTTTTGTGCACCGTGAGAAAAAAATAGTTTCATAATTGATTGACAGCTTACATATGCCTGTAAAACAGGACTGATTCTTTGGATGGCCAACTTGTACCAGTTTCAACCTGAACAGGTGTTCAGGCTTTAAAATACTATCTGGATCAGCCAGTTGTTCAACTCGCCGAGATCAAAAGACGGTCGGCTTATGTGAGAAGCTTGTCATGAATAGGAAATCGAAAGAAGCCGTAGATGGTTATTTTTTGTGACCTATGAACGCAAACTTCGCTTGCCTTACAGAGAAGTTTTAAATATTGAATGACCCGTGACTCTAATGAAAAGGGATGTAACTCATACCTCTTCTCAAAGACGAACTGTTTTCATCAGAGATAGCTTTAATGCTCAGGCAAATAGATGGAGATATCGAACTATATCTGTCACACTGGCACAAAAGCGACTTCCATTTCTGCTGAAATAACGCGGCTACTTTTCCCACCATCCGGAAAACAAATTGCTTCGACCCTTTATCCTAAAGATAAAAAAACTGCCTCGATTTAGAACTTGATATATTGACACCTTCGAGTTACATTGTCAGCGTGACTGGAGTACAAGTTAGATAAGATATGTTTGCACACCGATTCACATGATATTCCTTTATTTAAACAAGGCCTTACTCATGAAGCAAAAAGTTAGTTTACATATATTGAGCGGTCACTGTAGATACGCGCCTGTGACTGCTTAAGGCAAGAAGAAATCATTGTTTAGTTAGAAAACACTTGGCTGATGACCGTGGAAGGCAGGTGGCCGTTCATAAAGGACATATATATAGGAAATTGGCCGGGGGAATTAGAATGACCTTTGTGAACATGTGACCGCTGAGTAAAGGTGGCCGTTAGGACTGGTTTTACTGTATACCTATTCCTAGAACATCAACTTTTAAGCAAGCCATGGATTGAGAGAATTACGATAAGTCTTTTGAGGAAAAAACTATCTGCAGAGCTGGCGAGGCAAGGTTTTACAGTTGAACCTAGATTAACGACAAATTTTTGTTTTATAAAAACGCAAGTGCTTGTAAAAGAACAGCGCTACTTAATCGGTGGCTAAAACGTCAACTAAAACTGTACAAAGAGTGCCAAATGGCAAATGAGATGTTCATTAATAAAATTAAACCTGACGACTTTCATGTTTGATGTCTTCTTAGTATATACGATAGACTACTTGACAGCACCAACTCCGAAACAAAGTTCGCATGTGCCATAAATCATTGCAAAATGAATGTGTTGTGCCTTTATGCGCAAAATATCAATGGCAGCAACATCAAAAGCAAATTTAAGACTCACACTATACATATTTGGTCCCGAATTTCATGCTGCTGCTCGTTGAACCCCAGTTTTGAGCCAGCTTCTAGAGGAGGAGGAGGAGCTCGGTAGCCCTAGTAACCCACCGTTTTTAACTGTTTGTTGTACCAACCGGCTAACCGCTGGTCCCACAACCGGCTGACAGTCGTTCCGAAAGGGCTGACAGCAGCCCCCCCCCCCCCAACCAGCTAACCCCAGGCTGATCCCCTAACCGGCTGACCGCAGGCCCACCATCCACC
This sequence comes from Margaritifera margaritifera, assembly GCA_029931535.1. Classification (NCBI taxonomy): domain Eukaryota; kingdom Metazoa; phylum Mollusca; class Bivalvia; order Unionida; family Margaritiferidae; genus Margaritifera; species Margaritifera margaritifera. The sequence continues at coordinate 151,289 of JAQPZY010000740.1, forward strand.
TGACGGCAGGACCCAACAGGGCTGAATCAAAATTTCCTTCTACATCTACTTAATTTTCTTCTCTTACAACCTTTAATATAACAAGTGTAAGGCTCTATTGACACTTTATTTGTTAATAACTTTTATGCTAGTAATAAACTGGACAAACTTATAACATACAGCCATAAATCCAATATTCAGCGATACTTGGGATTGGAATTCTTCACGGCGGCGGTGACGAGAACTCTGAATACAGATCACAGATATTCGGGGATTTTCTAGTACGGATGATTCTTATACTTCTTCACATTCACAGTTATCGTTCCCAGAAGACGATTTCATTTTTTGAAATTCATGCTGATAATGATCGCTGGAATTACTGAGAGAGAGAGAGAGAGAGAGAGAGAGAGAGAGAGAGAGAGAGAGAGAGAGAGAGAGAACTAGTTCTGTAACTGTTTCCTAGACAGAGAAGACTTGTGTCCCTTGAACTGTATAATACACGACTGCTACTTAAAATACTGTATAGTGGCTGGAGAAATAATATGTTCGCCACACAAACTCACATAAATTTAAGAAATTGAGAGTTTTAGAAATGGAAAGTGTGTTATTTGAATAGACATATATTCATTCGATGATCGCACATACATTTATAGAATGACATAAGTGTGATAGATATAAGGAGATAATATTCTCATCCAATGAACACACACAATTTATAAGGGTAAAAGTGTAGTTTGTGAAGACAAAAATCGATTTATCCAATGAACACACACAATTTATAAGGGTAAAAGTGTAGTTTGTGAAGACAAAAATCGATTTATCCAATCAACACACACAATTTATAAGGGTAAAAGTGTAGTTTGTGAAGACAAAAATCGATTTATCCAATGAACACACACAATTTATAAGAGTAAAAGTGAGGTATTTGAAGACAAATCGACTCATCCAATGAACACACAATTTATAAGTGTAAAAGTGATGTATGTCAAGACAAAAATCGACTCGTCCAATGAACATACAATTTATAAGGGTAAAAGTGAGGTATATGAAAACAAATCGATTCATCCAATGAACACACACAATTTATAAGGGTAAAAGCGAGCTATGTGAAGACAAAAATCAACTCGTCCAATGAACACACAATTTATAAGGGTAAAAGTGAGCAATGTGAAGACAAAAATCGACTCGTCCAATGAACACACAATTTAAAAGGTAGAAGTGAGGTACGTGAAGACAAAAATCGACTCGTCCAATGAACACACATTTATTAAAGGTAAAAAGTGATCTATTTGAAGAAAAAAATCGACTCTTCCAATGAACACAAAATTTATAAGTGTAAAAGTGAGGTACCTGAAGACAAAAACAGACTCTTTCAATCACTACACATAAATAACATGACAAAGATATTCAGCAGTAATCATCCAAACAAGAATATCTAACTGCAACTTATCCAACGTCATCTAGACGAATTAATTTCCATTTATTTAACTAAGGGTTGCATATAAATCTTTTCTGAGGAAAGGAACTACGTCTTGATTAGATTACTATTTCAAACTGAAGGAAATGTATCTTAGATCAATATACAAGTAAAGAAATTAGTAAATTTCAGAATGTTAAGGAAAATAAAATGTATTTAATTCAATTAACTAATAAAATTGCTAAGATTATAATTAAAATTAGAATTATCTTAAAGATGTCAACTGGATCAATTGCAACTGCTAGACAAATAATTTCGGAATAAATACCAAATAAATTACAGAAGTAATTAAAACTTAAAAAAATAAATAAAAGTATTTGTCTCGTTATTATGAAGATTTGGGTATCTAAAATGTAACTCTTGCATTCTGCTATACATATCCAAGGAATCTGGGTTTCCGAAGCTCAGGAGTCCCTTTGCCTGTGAAAACCAACTTGCTCGATGCAAATTCGAAATTTGACAGACTTCTAATACAGGATTGTTGGAATTTAGTTGGAAAATGTCTGGTAAAGGGGAAATACTTTGTTGAAAATTTATCAGAAATTCGTTGTTCAGTCGCTATTTGGAAGCTCATATTGCCCTCCGTACGGGTGCACACAACTTGACCTGTCCTGCGCATTGCCAGTGCGCTGTAAACCGTTACGTTGGTGATCTACGAAGTCCTCATGACACGATGGATCAAATGACGTACAGTCATTGTTATAAGTGGCGACATGCATTAAACACTATTTCTGGTATTTGTGAATCATCTCAGCAATCGTCTCCAATCTATTTAATGTCTCCTCATCATGTTAAACTTGTAAATGTGTCCCTCGAAATCATCAGTAGGTACTGGTCACATGTACATTAGCTACATGTACATATTGTTTGCTATCAGCTGATAGCCTTAGCAAAGCTTTGTGTGCGTAACATTGACTCTTTCCTTCTTATTCGAAATAATATATTAAAAATATTTCGTCTGGTAGAGTAAGTGCAGTGATCTTGCAAAATGAACATTGTAATGTTTGACGAACGATTTTCTTTCTTATGTTACGACTCTATGGTCTAAAAAAACGTAACAGGAAGAAAGTGAAACCAACAAATCAAGTAAAAATCAACAAGCAATTTGTTTCTAGATAATTTAAATGAAAAATAAAAAAGACAATTACAGTAATGTATATTAAAGTCCAAATAATCCAATAAGAATTTAGTGTTCTAATCACAAGTCCTAAATATAGAATGTTCCGAATTCACGGCTGTATCCTTGAATGTTGTGATGTGCCAATGGTCTTTAAATTCCTGATGTACTAGTAGTCTTTAATGTGCTGATGTCAACATGAAGTACTCCAAAATATCTCTGAATAAGTTCACATAAATTCCATAATCATCAATTAAAAATCCCAAATCCAAAAGTCCATGAGCACTGTTATAATCCAATGAATATTTTAAATAATTCCTCTCTTAGAATTTGGAATGATTTTCCAAAACTGTAATAGCTCTTTACAAGACTGATACAAATGTCGAAACTGAAAAACTGTCCACTAAACATGGTATATATAAAGATTGGTCACATGACAGAATGTTCTAGAATATGTGTCATCTTAATGGAATTTTACTTGTATGGACATGACTTTTTACACATAACTCTAAGGATTTTCCAGTTTTATCTGTAAACAAAATCAACCTTGACCTCAAATTCAGTAAACATTTTGTTGATCAAAACGATCCTTTAGCTCAAATCTGAAGTAAACAACCTAATTCAAGGACACTAGTTAAACAAATATTAAAGTCAAGAAACATTGATAATTTCCTAAAATATCTATAATATTATCTAAACATCATACATAACACTTATTACTCAGTAGTGTAATTACCATCAATAAAACATTCAGTCTGTAACACTCTCTTTAACTGACATGTTATTTGGTGCCTATATGTATATGGACATAATGTTGGCACTCTATCTTGCCTTATAATTTTGTTCAGATTGCTTTTTATTTTTTCCCCAAAATGGGGAACTCAATCCGCCATATACATCCGAAAACATTTCTGCTTTGATAGAAAAGGTTGAGGTTGCTCCGATTGCAAGAATTAATCATCACGTATAATGACTTTCTATATATTTGATATACACATTTTGAACCAGCAGATCTATTCTAACGTACACATTTAGACGTTTGTGAGCGGACTTCGCTATAGTATGTAGAGCACAAATAAGGATACTTTATGATGTGTCATATTGTTTTACATTTTATTCTTCTATATAAATATTTTAATTGCACTACAGAGACCACATCGGTGGCGCATTCGTAGTGCTTAGAAACAATTTTATCTAATTCCTATTAAGGTCTATTTCTTTACGGGTGATTTTTTATTGTTAAAATTGCGATTGCGGTGGCATAGAAAACAAATACTAATTTTGTGGTTTTATTTTCATTTATTTCTTTTGTTGACATAATAATTTTCATAATTGATGATTTTGAAAATGTAATAAATAGTGATGGTGGCGGAGAATCATTTATAAAATGTATGTTTTCTTGAAATTTAAGACAAACAAATCATGAATTTATAGCGTTTCGAAGCGCACATAATTTTATGATGTTTTTCGAAGTATTAAAGTTCTTATGATGGCGATCAAGATAGAGCTGAATGACTTTTTTTCAAGCAATAAGTAAAGTAGTTGTAAGTCAAGTCATGAAAATACTTCTAACCAATTAATGTAACCAATTAGCTATAGTGATAGTCATCCACACTCATCAATTCAAACATAAGTTTATCCATCGCCAGTCAGACAAAACGTCTACACATCATACATAGATAACAATCTAAGAAGAAAGCAGCTGCATGTAAAATCACTGTCGTATTCCTGGCTATTACAAAGTCCTATCTTTGTATAGAAACAACAGATGGTGAGAACCAGGCAATACATTTGTATGCTCTTGCACTGACACGTTATTAAACATATCAAGGCGTTAGGGACAATCGTTTGATTTGTATGTCGTAGATAACACATTTGCAAGAACTCAAATTACCAATAATTACGCAAATAAATGCATGAACCGCTGACTTCGACGTTTTCAGAAACATCACCATCTTCCCTTGAATCAATAATTGCATAGCATAGCATATTAGAATTCGACAAGCTGACAAGAACAATTTGCTTACTGCTATCACCACGAGCTTAAACGTGCGCTTCGGAACATGACAGACTTGAAAAACAACAAGAAGAGACGTATACGCTACTTTAGTATTCTTGTGCAAGGAAATAAGAGAAAGACACAGGAGCAAAGAACAACAAACAAACAACAAACTCCGAGACAAATGGCTCTTTATTTGCTGCCGTACACACATTAATAATACTCCTATAGTAGGTTACCTCCCCTTACATCTCATATGGACTCGGGTCACAGTTATTACCCACGAATGTAGTCCCAGTCTACTTTGAGAGAATTTTTCCTCTCTCATTTTGGTGGTGATACATGCAGTAGACTTAGGCATTCTTGCTATTGATTTAAAGGAAATTGTTTATTCTTTAGAATATGAACATTATAGTGTGGTTGTCTATGTGTATCTTGGCGACAGCGCACAGTGAGTAATGAAGCATTGATGCTGATCCGGAAGTGAAATATGTGGCCCATTGCACGTTGCTTTGTTTACACCCCAGCCTCTAAAATGAATGCCAGTTAATCTATGACAAGAACTTCACCGTGAGTTCATCTTTGAAGATAATTTAGATCAACATATGATTTATTAGGATTTGGACACAGTGGAAAGTTCAGTACTGGCAAACAAATACGGAGACTATATATATAATTGTGGTCTGAGGCCTGTAACACCACTGCCATCACAAGTTCAAATCTCTTAGAAACTTGCAGAAAGGCTTTTTCTCGATTTAATTTTGCTTTCGGAAGAATTTGTCAAAAATAACGGATAACATAGAAAATAGAATGCTTAGGCGAGCAGATATAGCGCTCTCATAGTGCATTTATCGATCTTTTTACTAAAAATCCATAGCTAAAATAACAGAAATCACTTTTCAAAATCAGGCTGACATGGTGTTAAACGGTTGGTGTTGGCAACGGAACTGTTCATGACGTCATCTGGGCATCAGTTGGACTTTTATGGTGAGGACTTCCGTCTCAAGAGGGATAACTCTTCTAAACACACAGTTTAATTTCGGTCAAAAGAGCATCACTGTGACATGGTACCTTTCTCTACCTCATTTCACTAATGCATTAAAATATTTTACACACACCCTCCACGAAATAAAGAATTAAATGTTGGTCACAATGCCGATATAACAAAGGTATCTCATTTATCTTTCAACCTCGTTTTTGACGACCGTCTTCATTGTTACAAATTATTCGACACATTGAAGGGAATCGTTTTTGACGACCGTCTTCATTGTTACAAATTATTCGACACATTGAAGGGAATCGTTTTTGACGACCGTCTTCATTGTTACAAATTATTCGACACATTGAAGGGAATCGTTCCTACAAGTCACAATGTAACAACGATAATTACTCTTTAAAGAGCATCCGTCCCTTTACTTTTAATTGATCTGAAAAAATATTTATTTTTCTCCCTTCGCGTTTAAAAAGTTACACAATTTCTTTTATCTTACTTCCAATCATCAGGTATTCAAAGCTTCCTAATATAACGTTCTCATGGTGGGAATACATTCTGCACTTTCTTAAACGCCGAGTTAAAAGTAATGCAGCAGGTTTGATGACGGCTTAATAAATACGAAATTAACGTTTGTGTGTTGGTTCGTAAAATATGTTTTGGAGTACTCTAATTCTTGTATGCAGAGAAGTTGTAATGGAATGACACCAACACACATATCTCTGCCTGTCTCTATGTCACTCTTAATAACTCATTCGTTAGGCAAGCGGAATTTAACTAGGAGTAATATGCACAAATTCACTGAATTTCTATTAAGAATGCATGGTATAAACACACACACACACACACACACACACACACACACACACACACACACATATATATATGTCTGTGTGTGTACGTGTGTGTGTGTGTAACCATTAGACACTGGACTGGTCTTACAGCACACGTCACATATGGAATATAGACGGATGCCTAGATAGATAGGTAGGCTAATGAGTTTGACACATAACATATCATATTATTCTTCGTGCCAACAGCGGACGATTAAATGCATGAAGGAAGAAATGAACATCGGAATAATATTATGAATGAATGAATGGATAGATGAATAAATTTATTTTATATAACAAGCAATAACTTGATTAACTAGTTAACTAGTTTATTGATTTCTTACTTTACGAATGATAATTATTATAAATAATCGAAGAATAAACTAAAAGATTACAAGACCAGCACCGTGATTTAGATATGGTATCGGTTCATCTTTATTCAAGGATATTTCACATGTCTCTCTATAAATTGTGGTTATACACACAGTTTAAAAACAATGATTTATGTTTTGGTCTCGTGTATACAGATGTAAAAACAAAAATAATATACAAGTGCTCACCTACTCACATATTTCTATTTATTTTCACTTTTCTTATTGTTTGTATGTCTTTTGTGTTTGGATTTGATAAAAGGACCCGTTGATGCTGAAAGTGCTCAGACTACTTTCACACTAGTTCTGCACTGTACTTTCTCAGCTTATTTGTGTTAGATTTTCTTTTAGACAAGCACAGTCTCTAGCGACAGGGAAACCTCTAAAAAGGAAACCTGACAAGAGCAAATACCCCTTGAAAATCCTGGTAGAAAATGTCGCACATATTAATAAAATATCTCAGTAAACCCTAGTTTTTTCGACACCGAACTTTTGGTTTTTCGTATGTATGTATGTATATATATATATATATATATATATATATATATATATATATATATATATATATATATAATCAATTTTTGTGTCATTATATGTATGTATGTATGTATGTATGTATGTATGTATGTATGTATGTATATATATATATATATATATATATATATATATATATATATATATATATATATATATATATATGTCAATTTGGAGGCTCTTGTGAAAATGAGCTGATTGCAGTGTCACACATAAAACATAAAAAAAATATTGTTTTATTTATGTACAGTAACTCATATTACCAGTTTCAATAAAAAAAAACGTGCCTCTAATATCTTCGGGTATTATTAATTAAAAAAAAGTTAATTATGATTTGTCTCCACCTGATCCAAGACAGAGATATATTACTCGCTCTGACATCGTTCAGATAAAAGACGTTAGGAATCGATTGTTAATGTAATATCCGCTTTTATTTATACACACAACTAAAATTCATTATTCGTCTTCAATATATCATTTTCAAGCATAATTCTCAGATGTTGTCTCGCTTAATTTCTATGGTTAATGAACACATCTCAAGAACCTCTTAAGCAGGTAGACATCAAGAGTCCTCTTTTCATTTTACAACTTCTTCACGTGCTTGCTTTGTTTGACAAAGTTAAACTGTTTTATTAAATATACCTTGTCTTGAAATAACAGCAACCCAGTTGATATAATTTTACGTCGTAACACCAATAATTATTGGACGGTTCTTATGCTCCTCTTTGCCCCTCTTTATTCTCATCTCTTTCTCTCTTGGCCTTTTTGTCGCCATTTCTAGTATATACGAAACATTAGACCTCTTGATAAGTAATATGTATTAAATATTATTTCAATTTAATTAAACAGGAATAATGATATATTTATAATTATAATATGAAAAAGTGAAAAAACAAACAATGCACATTCCTAGTGTATAAATTGACGATCAAAATAATTATGCACTAACGTCTATGTGTTTCGTTTAAGATGAGATGAGATGAGATGAGATGAGATGAGATGAGATGAGATGGGATGGGATGGGATAAGATAAGATAAGATAAGATAAGATAAGATAAGATAAGATAAGATAAGATAAGATAAGATAAGATAAGATTTATTTAAAGTCGGCATGATTTAAAACAACAATTTAACATAAGCTCTAATGAGCTTTTCACCGCCATGACATAAAAAACAAACAACAAAGACGTTAAAACAAACATGATTTGCAAGACATACAAACACAGAATAACACATAGATAAAATTGGACAAAACACACAACTTATAACTTAAATGTAAGCAAGCATATAATTTTAAAAAGGCAGTAACTAAAAGTGAATTTAGTATTTAGGTCAATTAAAAACTAGAGGTTGATTTGAAGGATGCAAAAAAGAAGCATAAAGCTATGTTACTAACAAATTATAGGTTAAAATCGAAATTTAAATTAAACGCAAAAGCACCATTTTGGGACTAAAAGCATGTTGTGTATGCAGATTATGCCTTACTTAAAAAGAAAGGAACTAACAGTAACGCACTGGATAGTACATATGACAAGGACAGTAAAATAAAACGGTAACACATATATTACTTGTCGTCATAATGGCATGAGAGTTTGGAGGGTGAGGGTGTTATTATTTGTAGATGTTACATTTACAGTCTTTACCATTCCAGGATAAAGTGAATGATCTAAATGATCTATAGCTCATTCCATAGAATGGCAGCTGCATATCTAAAGTATGTTTTACCATATGTTGAGGGTTTTATTTCAGGACATCTACAATATTTGAATATCTAACATTTTATTTATTGTGTTTAAAACATAAAAATCATCCAAACATTTGGAAGCACACTTATTCAGAATTTTAAAGGTCTCTAGAGCCATAGCCTTAAGTCTGCGCTCAGTCAGGGTTGACAGTTTGTGACCTTAAGTAAGATTTTATGATAACAGCCTGTGTAATCAGCATACACAAATCTCAGAGCACGTTCGTGTATTTTTTCAAGTTTAGTAATGTTCCTGTCACTGCAGAAATGTAAGGATGAGAGACAGAAGTTTACATTGTGAAGGTGAAATGTATATAAGATTGTCACTTAGTTGAGTCTAGTTAACTTCTGACGAATACGTTGCAAGACAGATAGTTGCCTTGAAGCTTTCCTATAAAGATGTTTTACATGTTAATCGAATTGCAGTTTATAGTCAATGTCAGTTCCTAGAAATGTCCAAATTTCTTCACAGTTTATGACAGCACTGCTAATGTTAAGTACAGGATTCATATTGAATGTCTTTTAACTCATAGCTAGTGCTTGAAACCTTTCTGCGTTTGTTTGCATTTTGTTCGAAGTTAACCAGTTAATCAGACTGTTGGACTCTGTTTCGAGTGTGTCAATCAGTGTCAAAGTCCGGTGAGGAAAAGGACAAAGTGCTATCATCAGCATAGTTATATAAAGAGCCATATTTAATAAAGTAATACATATCAATGATAAAAACATTAAAGACTAAAGGTCCGAGCATTGACCCCTGAGAAACCCCGTTTTGAATTTCAGTCCAGCTTCTCAAGACAACCTGCATCTTAAATTGATGCTTTCAATTTGACAGATAGATAAGTAAGAGTCCTACTGAGTCGTCGGACATACCGTAAGCCCTTATCTTGCAAATGAGTATGACATGAGGGAGACAGTCAAAAGCCCTGGTTCAATCCATCAGAACTGCGGCTACATATTTGTTTTCGTCAAGACCCTTCTTCCAGTTTTCAAATAAACGTAACAGAGTGGTCTGGCATCCATGACCTTTACAAAAGGCGCCCATATATGTGTTGAAAATGTTCTCAAACAATGAAGTCAGCTGGGTCTCAATTGATTTCTGAAACAGTTTGGATATGATAGGTAGAATGCTGACAGGTGTATAGTTAATCTTTATCAAGAGGTTGTTCTTTTTGAAAATCGGAGCTATTTAAGCTTCCTTAAGACGATCAGGAAAAATATTTGACTGTAAAGTTTTGTTAATTAGATCAGTAAGATGACCAACAAGGATTGGTACCCCAGCCTTTAACAGTTGAACAGGAAATTGACCCCCCTCCTCAAGTAGATATTTTCGAATTTAAACTTCTTATCATTTTATACACTTCTTCATGGTTAACTTGCTTAAATGCAAAGATTGTATCTATGTTATTATTGTCCTTAATAGCCTTGATACTCTGATTGGTTAAAGGGTCGAAAGGAACGTCCTCTCCAATGTCTAATGTCACATTTACATTAACATTATTGAAGATTTCACATATTTATCTGGTATTGTTAACAAGTTTTGTACTTTCAACAAGAATGATCTTATCTTGACCATCTGAACATTTATTAGAAAATATTGTTTAATAGTTGACCAGAAGTTCCTAGATTTAATGCCAAAGCACATCGTTCTAAAAAGTATGTTCTCAGAGACTTATTCTTTAATTTGTTTACCAAATTTCTCTGCTTTCTTTAGTTTTCTCAGGCTTTGTATGATCTGTAATCATGATATCAAATAGCTTTCCTTGTTCTCTGTTTATATAAGATAATGGTTTCCCACGTGGATATGTATGTTTCATTTGAGCATGTTTGTCTATAACATTTAGCAGAACTTTTTCAAAATTAACGTAGTCAGAGTTGACAGATTCTGAGTCAATACTGGAAGACATGTCAGTAAATGAATGATGAAGAATCACTATGGAAAGCTCGTTCGTTTCTTCTTTCACAGTTTTGCATATGTGTAACGACTCGATTCTTCATCGTTCATTTGATTATAGATTATAGATACTAGTGCTTTTCATTCATATATTCTGTTATAATGGGAAATACAAGACGTACGCCAACTGCTATGACAAACAACAGCGGTCTCGGCAGAGAGTACGTTCGGATACAGTATGGGTTTTCCGCTGAACCATCGTCATTTGTTGAGACAGTTTCTCGTCAACTCTTGGAAACATACTAGAAGATGACCAGGTTTCTCAGTTTAGCTATCAGTGTGGATCACTAGCCAAGTTTATGCGTTGCACCAATATCAACGCAGACTTAATGATGATCAAATAGACAATACTGATAAATTATGGAATGAATCCATCAGTCATGTCACAGCCAGCACCTATAATTCAGCACTGTAAAGTTATCACTTTGTGTGAAATATTTGTTCCACAGGGATCTTTACTATTGTTGTCCGGAAAGTTGTTTATCCAGTTTGTATTCTAATGCCACCAACATCTGGGGTTAGAATTGGTAACTATTAAGCAGGACCTTGTGTTATCCGAAGGCTGGACTGAATAGTTCCTTCACTCACAGTCAGAATTTGGATTACATTTTAAAAAGGTTTGGACTCTTGCAAAGTGGTACAGACTCTAAAAAACGTTTTCTCATAACATTTGACATTTGAGGCAAAATGTTTGACTTATTGGACCATGGTGTTTTTTTTCTGCTTTTTTTTTCTTCTTTTGTTTGTTTTTTATTTTTTGCATATTAAGAATCTTTGATGTCTAGTGCGTGTCTCATGGCATTCTTTGGTTTTCTACGCTGTGGATAACTTATTGTAGAAAGTTAGGTGGCTACAGCACATATGATTCTCATGAATGAAATTTCAGGTTGCACAGAATAAATCGTATTACACATTGACCTTACGTGCCGTTAAGTCTTACCCGTTTTATCAGGGCATGCGCATTCACATAATTAGAAACAACCCACCGTGTCCTGTTGCAGCTATGGAGAAGTACAGTATTATAAGAAATAAGCACAGTGTTGGTGCAAATTCACTTCTAGCTTGGACTGTGATCACTCTTTTCTCACATGTGACAAATGTATTATTTATATGAGGCATTTTTTTTATCTGTGCTTGGGTTGATTGATTCTAAATAATGTGGTCACTCATTTAGAATCAGAGTTACTGCCGCAGCTGCAGCAGTTGAAACTAAAGACCATATGATACAAACTCGCAGACGTTGGTCTTCCAACTACTATGTAAGATACATCAGGACTTCTGTACAATCATTGTGAACGGCTCAGATAAAAATGGATTCTGATTAATTGTGCAGTGTTTGCAATTATTCCTTGGATGTGTGATAGTAATAAGACTTTTTGGGTGATATTTGGAATTTCTCTTTTATTTTATTCTATGTTTTTTTAAAACTTTCTGTTTTGGGGGCTCTTGTTCACAACATTAACTAATTGTTCTCTCGTTTTGGCTTTTAATTTATTTCTTTCAAATATTGACCCAATCTGGTCAATGATCAAGAGTCTAATTATAATAAGCATTCTTGTTGGTTTCGGTAAATGCGGTAATTAATCACGCTTGAAATACTGCTCAGTCCACCTGCATGGCTCACCCCAGGAACATTATTGTGACATAAACCTGCTGGATTCAACCCATGTACAGTAGGGTGATATAAACCTGCTGGGCTGTACCCAGGTTCACCTGGAAATTCTCGGGTTCCTTATGGTTCTGCGTATTATGCTGGCTTTCACCATCCGGACTCCCCCCAGCCCCCCACCCCACACATGGAAACCAGGATTGATATGATACTAAGGTAGCGTGTCGTTGTAAAAACAACCCCGAGCGTCACCTTGATGATTACAATCTCATCAACGAAACCAGAATTTTCTGTCGTCTTTCCGACAAGGCAATCCCACACATTCGAAATCGCCTAAGCGTCGTTGCACGTTTATCGCAGTTAGCCTAAAATTAGATCGTGGCCATTTGGGGGTTTCCTCGCTAACAAGTCCTTCATGTTTTCGTCAGACGGTGGCACCACCTGGAACGTTGTCGGACTTCCCATGTAAGCGTACGACATTGAATCAATAAATAATGAGATCTGAGGCGTACAACAGGCCACACTCAGCTCTGCTATCTCGATTAAATCTCAAGAGTACGAGGTTGTTATTACACATTTGTAGTTAAGAACACTTTTGGGTTGGTCTGAAGATATTAATGACATTTTCCCACACGAACGAATTTTGCGTGCAGGACCCGACGGTACCAGTTACAATATCGCGCCTGACAGTGTCATTACTACTCAACGATTCAGATTAATCTGACCTGTGACGCCATTAGCGGCAGTTACGAAACGGATCTTCCAGGATAACATATTGTTTGGGTTCGTCCCAAATGTAGCCCCGGGTAATCCGATATCAATTACTCCCCGGGCACCTGCGTATCTTCCTTGTATCAATCCCCGGTTGACGAACCTTCGTTGTACCCTTATGCACCAGGACAGGTACATGTTGGACCTGCGCGCTGAGACACTGATGATGCAACTGTACATTAGAGATCAACCTATTTAATAAAATAACAGTCGTACGCGGACGTGTAAGATCCAACACGAGAAAACCCGTTTACGCGACATATCACGGAAATGGTTTTGGCGATGTTGTCCGTGGATTGTTCACAGAAGCTCCAAAGACTCTCGCGGCAGTGGCCTCGCGCGCTACACCGATCGCTAAACAAGTTGCAATGCGAGTCGTTGATAGCATTAAAAACATTGCTGCTGATGGGTTAAAAAATCGGGGAGCACAGGTGGTTCAATCGATTCGAGATCGACTACGACGATTAGTGACTCGCGCACCACCAAAACCAATTACACTTTCATTGACTGCAACAATGCCAGCTCCGGTTATTAAAATCATCAATGAAGCCGCTCAACAACGGATTTGTCAATAACGGCATAATGGTGTTGTTTAACAGAGCACCTTATCTCATCGATGGAAAAGAAATCGAAGTCTGTTTGGATACATTTGACATTGCTACAACAATTCTCGGACAGCGACGATTATGCAAGATCCACTGGCGACGATTTTCATCAAAAACACAACGTACATTCTGATCATATCCCATATTTCTTTAGTCTACTTACAGAGTCATCTTTCGTGGACCCACAATTCGCTGGAATGATTGCCAGACATATTGCTGGCGGCGGCCCTACACTGTTTGGCGCGAACCCGAATTTTAATCTCGGCGTTAGCGCGACAAAAACAGCTTAACGAGAGCGGGGCAAATATGGTAAACTGGTCTATGCACATAGCTATATATATATCTGATCCTAAGCTACTTGAATTAGTAAATTCAGTATAAACGTTTCAAATATACCATCAGTTTTGAAACGTTTCTCAGAAGCCGAAATTCCAATACTGGGAGAGATAGCAGCTCTCGCTGTAATCCAACCAGTGGTTATACATACAATATGAACAACTATCATATTATATTACAAAAATATCAGCTAATATGTAACAAATTAAGACTTTCACCAGATACAGATTTTAGGTTTTGTGCTTGGAAAAATAGTATATCCATTAACATATCACTAACCACGGCAAGAAATGAACGATGAGGATGAAGGCATAACGATGTGATGAAACATATATATGTTCATAAAATAAATCAGATAGATGAAAATACAGACAACGAGGCTGGCAATACTGCCAATTTCCTGCCGAACAGCGAGGGAATAACAGAAGCTAATATTCCCAGATTACATCAGAGTACCAGGACATATGTTTTATCAATATATTCCGTTTAACTATAAACCAGAACATCAATATTATCCAATCCAGAAGAAGTCAGAGCAAATTGTTCAAAACTGGTTGAAAATTTTAATGTTGGTCGAGAGGAAATAAAATCTTATGAACAAAATGCTTCAATCATACCAAAATAGTATGCAATCAACTAGTGGAAGACAAAAGTGTGCTACTGGTGCAAATAGTGACGTAAAACTAGATAAGGATTTATTGAGAGTTATAACAATAATATAAAAACAGGGTGTATTGAGAGTTATAACAATAATATAAAAACAGGCTCTGATAAAACTTAAGTAATAGCTTTGTTGATGTGAATAAGGAAAAATACAAAACCCAGCAAAACCATTAACTGAGATAGACGTTTATCAACAAAAAATAGACAAGGAATATAATCAACAAAAACAACAAAAGTATATAATATACGATCAAAACGAGGTACTGGACAGCCAGTTCCTGGACCAAAGCAAACTACTACAGAACCAACAAACATTGTAAACAACTTGTTATTTATGCTTTTGATAACTGCTGCTGGGGTGTGAATTTTATTTAATTAGTAACTTTTTTCTAGCGGTATCAGCAAAATAAATTTTGACTAAGAAACCTAAACCTAATTATTGTAATAGCACTATAATTACATTATCACCAGCCGACTTTAACAAAATCCAAAAACCGACCAACAACCGTTGCTATTGCCTATCCTGATCAATCATATAATCAATCAGAAACCTTTTCATCGCCCTTTTATTGTAGCAGCTTTAGCTGATGGAAAACGGAGAACTAGGTGACACAGGACCAGGAATTGGTGGACTAGGACTAAGAGTTAATACATTAGGTTTTGGATTAGATAATGCTGGTCTTAAATCAGATTTATGTTTTGTTCCAGTTATATTATTGAACAAACAAATAGTTAATGTTAACTGTGAACTCAATGACAAATCCACGACCTAATGTCGCAATTGTTACATCCATTTGTTCTTACAAATATTATTATAATCAAATTCCCAATGGCAATTTTAAGCCGATTACTGTATTTGTTATCTTTCTGAGGACTAATTGCATTAAGTCATTTAATGTCTTCCATCCAAATATGTATGTCTATCTCTCTATTTCTGCAACTTTAATAGGGTCTGTTGTGTTTCATTTTTCTTTTTCTTGCTGTTCAGTAACATACTCGTAGCGATTTATTTCATTATTTAGGGCATTAATGTTTTCCATTTACCACATCAAGAGTTTCCTGGCTGTCTAAAAGTCTGTTCAGTAAAATATATTTTATGTTCCTCTGGTTGCTGAACCTGATCACACATTTCGTTGTTAATTGTTGTTATCTGAGTTAGTTCATTAGTAGTTATGTAATTAATCATCCAGTTTAGGTGGCAGAAGTAAATTACCTACATCTCTTTCAATAAACCAATCTGTCGGGGATATTGAATTTTTGATAGATCTATATCTGGAGTATCCTGATTAGTAACTAAATCAGATGGTTGTTTTAATGATTCGTGCATAACATCAAACAGTGACTTAGGTGCAGAGGTAGTCTTAATTGCCTTTGACTGTTCTTACAGAGTTAATCATGCAGATTTATCACTACCCATCAACACATCTCTACTATATGTAGTACCAGTTTTTTGTGCCAGTGTACTTCATGCATACAACTTCATAACATATCTGTTTACCAACATACAATAATTCTTTATTACACTTTTATCATCTTGATCCCTAAATACATTTTCAGTGTGTACACATTAGCTTTGATACCATTTTTTCGTGAGTAGGTTATAAAATTGTTAGCATAATCAGACTATTTATTTTCGTAACCAAGTTTTTGTGGTTTTAAATGGATCCGTTGTAGTGTTTTACTGGTATCGACATTAAACAAATCAGATCTTAGTTTTGTCAAGCTTAGTGAATGGAGTTTTAACCTGACTAACATCCTTATCATATAAATCATCAACATCTTGCTCTAAAGCCCTCTTAATATTCTGTCTCATCTGCCTACGTTCTTGCACACAAACTCTGAAAATGCTCTCCATATGATCCCCAATAAATGGAGATTGATCTAGCTGCATATCTCGACTTCAATAATACTCAACAATCATCCATAGCAGAATATTTGGCTTCCTTGAAACAGGACCTCTACGTGGCAATAATCAATGAGACATACCAGAAGATTATGGGGAAAGTATTAATAGAAAAAGAGTTATACAAACTTGATGAAAAGAGTTAATCAAGACTGATGAAGTATTCACAGAAGCTAGATCAGCAAAAATCTCAAAATCGATGGCCGATGTTATAATGTATGATACACCTAAGCTGATAACAAACGTGTTACCAATTGATGACCCAGAAAAGTTAAGAAAAATCTAGTTGATAACTTGATAGTTGGTCAGAGAATTAGATTTATAATAGGATTCTTTTCGATAAAGCTTGGACTGCCACTATCGGCACTATCAACATCAATTATAAAAGTCAAGCATCTAATGTTCAAGAATAAAGATGAAAAAAGACAAACGGGAACCAGAAGTGGATATCGCGGAGATACTTATTCCTGATAAAGTTGTTAGGTAAATGTGGATCAGATGTTATTACGGAGTAGAGATTACCCATGTAGGTTGAACAATAATAATAATTCTAGTGACTGGAGCCAATATATAGAGCATGTACAAATTTTGTAGCTCTCATAATACTTGGTATTTAATTCACAAATCTTTTGAATCAGTGGTAGCTGTTAAATCTGATTGAAACACGGAATAGTCTCATTGTAGTCATATTATCCTTTGCGAGCATGTGTACGGTGTTTCGCCAGTTTAATGCAACCTTAGATTCATCAGCTTATACTTATTAATATTTAGTTTTCTATTACCATTATTGTCGTGCTATTTTGTGAAGTTTAGCCACTTCTGGTACCGGAGTGTTGCGGGGGTGTGATTTAGTGTTAAATCGTAGAGCGTTATGAATTCTGGTTCTGGCATCAAACATAATCCTGCTGTTGTACTTTGTATTTGTTATAATGTTTATTGTATCAACTTATACAATATCCCGACCCATTTTTAACAGAACAAATGGGCTAAACAAGCTTGCATAAATAACACTTTGCCTCAGTAAGTTTTTTTTGTTGTTGTGTTTTTGTTGTTATTTTCTTTTCCACTGTTTAAAATATTCCCTGTTACAGTTTAGTCAGTAACTTTGTTTACCATAACAAGATTTTGGTATGTTTTGCTGACATCGAGGGCAAGTTTTATACTCAGAATCTGATGATTCGAAAGTGTAATATATTTACATGACTCTTTTAGTTTAAATGATTTTAACCCTTAAATGAAACTTCATAGATTTTACTTTAAGGTTTACTTGCCGACCTTCGGAGCATCATGTTGACCATGTTGACTTATGGCTTGACTTATGGGTTGAGATGACTATATTTTTGCTAAATTCTCTTTGATACATGACTCAAATAAAATGACTGATAACTTAGTCCTACATTCATACACCATCAAAGTTAAATGGCTGATGTCACAAATGAAATCAAACAAAAACCAACAAGTGTTAGAGATAGCCTACAAAAACCAAGGTCCCAAAAATAGTACCTTTAGGCCCTCCTCTAGGACTTAAGTCTCAGCACTACAAAGAGCTAAAAGGTGTAAAGAATGTCCTAATATTTTCAGAGACTACTCTCAAGTCATATACAAGTTATTTGATTACTGGTTGACTGATAAAGGGACTAGTACTAGGATTATATTACTTTTTAAAACTAAAAACATCAACATACAGCAACACAACCTGAACCACTACCACCAGCACTTGTCGAGAAACAACCTAAATTAACCAGAAGTCTTGTCCTTCAGAATTATTTTTATCAAACAAATGGAGAATTTGGCACTTATGCTTGCAATGAAATATACAATGTTGGAGTTTTAACCACACTAGCAATACTAATCACCGTGTTAGACAAAACAATGTTTACGATAAAATTAAAACAAGTACCTCAACACTTCTACAGCACTGTGTTTGACACCATAACTGCAGGAGTACCAGCAGGAATCATACACAACTATTTGATCTGTATTGGGGTACGCTTTCATTCCTTTTATGAAAAAAGCTTAAACTAAATGATTAAATGGACACAGACAGGGGTTGACGTTTCGCTAATGATATCCTTTTATCGTTTTATTCTTATGAATTTAAACGATTTGTTTGAAAACGGTTTTAAGGTTGGTGCTGAGGTTCTTTTTTTGTCTCAGTTTGCTAAACAAATATTATTCCACTTCCACAACTACAGATGCAGCCAGCTAAGTGGACAGATTAAATGAAACCAAGAATATAAAACTTGAGCTGAATAATGATATACAATACTATAAGATTGTTTCAAAAAATACTATTATGCTTATAAAATTGTTAACTGGCTAGAGGATGTTACTGCTGCTATCGATAGAAGTATCGGTATTGTAGTTGCATGAACACCTGCTCCTGGAGCAGCTATAGGTTGGATAATACCACTGACTTTGTATCTGTTAGATGTACAGCCCTTGGTATGCGTTCAGAAGACTAAAAGAAACAATTGTGCTTAACCAGGTAACCAAACACAATGAAATACTATTCACAACAGCATCTAAAGTAAATGATGTTGAGGAGTTGATATTCAAGGCATTATCTGTTAATGAGATATCACATGAAGTGTTTTCTTTGATAATTGATGTTCTCATGAATTATAAAAGACTAAAAGAGGAGAAAAGACGGAAATATAAATAATTAAATGGCTGAATTGATAATTGATAACATACCAAACACTAATTTTGATATCAGATATTGTGTCAAATAGTGATTTAATAGCTGGGTATTATAACATATAAGACAAATTTTAGAAAAACAGTGCAATTTATTATGGCAACTCAAAATGAGATAGGAGACTAATAGTAATTCCTGATGGGTATTACAATTTCGATATTTATATCAGGGTGATACAAATGGAGTGGGACAAGAAAATATTGATAATGAATGTTCAACGATCAACTCATTACTGTTACTCCTCACAACAAAAATGTTTACAGAACAGAGCATACCATGAAAGAACTGTAATTATTAGGATTTATTGCATCAGTAACAATCCAGGCTAAAACGAATCAGATCATATTTTTTTTCTAATCCCAATTTTTATATTTTGTTATGTCCATGTTAAGGAAATCAGTGACATACAAACACAGCACAATGGCAAGCCTAAGGATATACTAGCAGTAAATCACCAATGTTAAGCAAGGAGATTTTGTATCAATCACAGTTGAAGGATTCCCCAAAAGGTTGGTTAGACACTGTTATGAGCAAGTTGATAATATCCATTAGCGAAGAGGTCTCTGTGTATATTTTTCGTTTTCTAAAAGGAAAATTCATATAATCCATTCTGTTTTTATGATCTCTGTGCGAGGTTATGAAATAATTAGTTTTTGGTCGAAAAAATCAAATGTTACTGATGTATAGAATAATAGTACTGTTAACATCAACAGAAATAAAAGTAGAATAAAGCAAATAGATCACCCAGCAGACAAAAATGATGCCACTAGGAGAACAAAACAAAAGAGTTCTTTAGGCGACCAAAAGAACAATGAATTCCAACTCTCTCTCTCTCTCTCTCTCTCTCACACACACACACACACAATATATATATATATATATATATATAAATATATATATATATATATATATATATATATATATATATATATATATATATATATATATATACATATTCTTTGTTTTGCTGCAAGGGATAAAGGAACTATAGGATGCCAATAAAACAACAGATACCAGAATAAATGAGTTGCAGAACCAAATTATTGAAAATTAACGATTAAAAAAACTGACATCAGATACTCAGGATTTATTTTCTTTAGAGAACAAAAATATTATACCAGGCTTTTCTGGCGTTACAAAATCTAAAACCTGGTAATGACAATATTGAAATTAAAAGACTGCTAAATCAAGAAGTTGAGTTATTGAAACAACATTTAACAAAATTAAAAGATTCCAATGAAAGATTTACTACCATTCAAACACAATTGTGAGTTAATAAAAGGTTTAGAGCAAGACATTTAGGATGATTGAACAGAAATAGAAAGAGTGAATACTAAATAGATGAACTAAACAGTTTAATATCTGCCAAAACTAATACCCTGAAAACATTACAAGAAGGACACTATGACTATGCTTAAATCAACAATGTGATAACAGATTTGGCAGCTAAGCAGGACCTAGACAATTATCTAGCTCTTAACACAATCAACTCTAGAAAAAATGTATCATCCCTAGTAATTTCTGAACTAAGCTGTGTTAGACAAATAGCATCTCTTGCAATTACATACTCACATAAAATGATAAAGTTATAAACGTTGTGTCTGATTTAAAAAAAATAGGGAAAATAAAATGTTGCATTTTGAATAAAAAATAAATAATATGGGAAAGATAATTTAAAAAATCCACTGATGATATTTATGAAACATTTACCATAGAATATGCAATTAGTCATCAATATGGATTTAAGATATTAAATAACTACACTATTACTGGTAATCAAAATCTGTATGTGGTGGAAAATATAAAAGAACTGTCACTTACCAACAAAAGTTCAATAACTTGGTTTGATCCATATAAGCCTTTTATTTATTCTGGTTATAAACATGTACAAGGTAATGGTACTTTATCAGCTGAACAAGATCATCACTTACCCATCAAAGCAATAAGTTTAAAATTAATATTGCAGGTACATACTTTGCGATGCAGAATTAAAAAACTGTTGCCAAAATCTCGGGTAAATAATATAAGTTTTACAGCTCAATCTTGTTAGAAAAAAATAGGCCTTATAGTATTAATTATTAAAAGGGAAGTTTGTTTTTATTTTTAAAGCGTGGGGATAGCATGTCAATTAATTCTTTGCTGAGGGAAACTATCCAAAGTACGAAGTATTATATACAGATCCAAATAACAGATAGCCACTTACTGAAAATTGGGTCAAGACTTTTTATTCTTTTCAAATGGTTTCTGTTGCATTATCAGCATCTTTAGCTGTTGCATTTTCCTGTACTTGATTAATTGGTGAACTATTTGATATAGGTGGACACAAAGAGGACATTAAAAAAGGGATATGGAGATATTGGTATATGAACAGAGAATAAATGAATATCACGACCGTATTAGAAGACTAATGGATTTCTGTATCACAGACACTTAGTGGAACAATTGATTAGTAAGCGAATATATGATATATAGTATGCTGATGAACTATATAGCGAAAATTGTTCTAACGAGGATGAAAGAGTAAGACTAGCATTAAAACCAGTTGAGACAAGTCTGTGTTACCCTTTCAGACAAAAATAAATGTATGAACATGCTTTTATATATGTAATAGTTGGATGAATAGCCACAATGGTTTTCATTAAATGAATAGTGGAGAATATATATATATATATATATATATATATATATATATATATATATATATATATATATATATATATATATATATAATATATATATATCCAAGGAGACAATTAGAAACACTCCTTTGTATTAAAACCCTAAATCAAACTCATCAATATAATATAAAGGTACCTCGCACAGCTAAACATAATGACATCCTGCAGGTATATATTCCTAAGTTAGGGCATAGCATGTTGATAGTGCCTGATACACATGGAATATTATTTCCAATGAAGGTAAATGAAGATGCTATTTATTTTGTAGCGAATAGTATTGGTAATGGAGTAGCTATCGATGTTAAAATGGATTATGGCAGTGATACAGTTATAAATGTATCAGACTATAATAATATCGCTGTATATAAAGAACCATGGATGACCGAGCAATCAAGAAACAACAAAATCATACAGGGAATAATGTCAGAAAAGCTAAGAAAAGTGAAGAGTGGAATTGCCTTAGCAGCTACGCAAGTAAGAGATACAGATCCTGAAACCATCCTCAATTAGTGTAGGCTTCGTCTTGACTTTGACATTATCAAGGATCATGGACCACTCTATCCATATCCTCTACCACAAAATATCCTGCTTACAATTATCAAATATGACATAATTACATCCACAGAGATAATACAGAGAGTTCGAGGAAAATATAACTTAATCATTATTTTTTACGAATATATAGCCAAATGAAAATATACTGAGATATCAGCAACTTTTTTTATCATCCAATCAGATATTAAACTGTCGTAGATCGTCACTCAAAAGAATATTTATTTTGTTCAAAAAGGATGGCACCAAAAATAAAAAAATTCTGAATGAGTTTAGTATAATCAGTATATCAGACCTTTATAGCAAGTATAATTGTAAATAGCTTGACTTGATATCAGACTTTTATAGCAAGTATAATTGTAAATTGCTTGACTTGATATCAGAATTTTAAAGCAAGTATAATTGTAAATAGCTGGACTTGATATCAGACTTTTATAGCAAGTATAATTGTAAATAGCTTGACTTGATATCAGACTTTTATAGCAAGTATAATTGTAAAAAGCTTGACTTGATATCAGACTTTTATAGCAAGTATAATTGTAAATAGCTTGACTTGATATCAGAATTTTATAGCAAGTATAATTGTAAATAGCTTGACTTGATATCTACTCATGATTACGAACAATATTGTTCAAAACTAAAACTGCATAATGTACGATAGGGGATATTAATAAAAATAACTAGGAAGTCATAGATGCTCATAAAATTCATGCCTCTTTGTTACTGATGGGCAGGTAAAGTTAGAAAACAATCAATTAAAAATCACTAGCATTTAAAAATGGAGGAAGCGACTGCGTTAGAGGATTATACATATCAGCAGTGTGCTAGATGTATGAAGAATGGAACTCAGGAACCTATAGGATTAAACAAGTGTAAAACTGGTGGTTATGAGGTTATGCTATATCCTGACGGTAGAAACACAATTAAAAAACCATTACATTTCAAAATAAGTCTACCCACCTACAAATATCCTGAGTATATTAATGACACACTGAGTACCTGATGCGGTGATAGATGAGTTGAGGAGTGGCGACATCAAAATAAAGTGCTAAACAAGTTCAATATAAAACGTTATAAACTGTTGGCTGACATTACCAACAGAAAAAGAGACCAAAATCTAACCAATAACAATATGCATGAAATATATAATCTATTTAACACTTTATAATTGTTTCTGAAGTAAATACAGCGGAAGTATCAATTATAAATTTTATTAAAATTAACTAGTTAATCGTCTCAAAATAAACTGTACTATATCCACTGGTTAAATGTTTGATAAAATTATTATAATATGGAATGAGGTTGTTTACTTTATTGAAAAATACAAGCTATTTAAAAAGTTTGATTTTCAACGCTGAATCTGTTGATTATGAAATCAATATATTAAATGTCATCAAAACTATATGGCTAAAAGAGCCATTCAATATGATAATTTATGAAGTAACTAATTATGGCAAAACAAAATATGTATTGGATTTGCTCGAAACAAAGTATAGATATTTTTTTCAATATGTTGTTATTTTTTACACAATGTATGTCTATATCAAAACATATTGCCGAAAACGGTTAAGAGATAGTAGTATATGTGTTATAGATCCACATGATAAACCAAACGATTGGCTGAACATGTTAGTGAAAGTATTCACCGGGAGTAATCAACTTTTAATTATTGATTATTGTGCTACTCTAGATTATGTTAAGATGAAAGCTATCAGTCTAATTAAACTGTCATTTAGAGGTAGACAATATGGCATTAGGATTTGGATATTTGTACAAAAAGATCATTCTGTTGTAAAAGAGTTTAAAACAAATATCACGATGGTTGTTGTATTTTACTCAAAAGATAAAAAGAAGCCTAGAGAGTATACTATATGAAAACAGCATCGGAAATGGAAAATGAAGTTGTTAAATAAACTAAAAACAGTCAGATTATTATTAGGATGGAGCATCCTTTTCGGACCAAGACTTCTACATAACAAGTAAATAGTTAATTCATAATAGGCGGGAAAAACTTAGCTATACTTTATTTCACAAAAATTACGTAATCTTTCGTCAGCACCTGTTTTTATGTCATTGTTGGATATGTTAACTCTGTCCGTTTATTATTATTTTATGTTTAGATATAAATTTATCCATAGGGTTGTGTATCAGTTTTGTTTGTCATATATCTCTTATCATCAGTTGTTGATAATGCTTGCTTGTTCATTGTTATTGGGTACATTTCATGTTTATTGGATGTCAAATAATTATCCCACTGATAGTTTTCTGTTAGGTCAAAGAAAGCATTTATTTGTCTCAAACGGAAGATTTTGCTTAACTACACGTTTTGTTTACACCCTTACACTTTTTCGTTTCTGCAGGATCAGTTTCAAGTACATATATTTTTTATGTCAAACAAATTCTTGTATTGGTATTCCATCTATTTTATCTTTAAACAAACCAGGAAATTTGATGTTTACCTGTGGAATCTGACATATATTATTTTGTGAATAATCACTGGTATCAAATTGGCATTATTTTTCCTATCCTCATTAAAGTTATCTCTTTAAATACTCCCAAGGAATGAATATGTGTATCTGATGAATAGTTTTATATTTCTTTTGTATGTTGTTTTCAGTATGTTGTTGTAAATTTCATACATTGATTCTTTGGCCCCTTCTAGTATAGTAAATCAACCATATATAGGTTTGCTGTGTTTAATGGTCTGTTATTCTTCTTCTCCTATAACCTACATTCTTGTGTATTTTGTCAAAGTTTCTTGCGTTGTTACCGTCTTAACTTTTGTTCCTTCTCAGAGATTTTTAATCTGTTAACAAGCACAGGCTTGTTTATAAGCTTAAAATTTCTTTTTCATAATTTTTTTTGGCCTTCGTTCTATGTTGGGAATCTAGCTCAATCAGAATCATCAATTTCATGGATTGATAACAGGCATTTGTTATACCAAGACCTAAATCTAACAAGATCAAATGTGCGTGGTATTAGTGGAAAACTGGAGATAATATTGATTAAATAACATACAAAATGCATATATGGTCTTGATTATGCATATCAATTCAAGCTTTTTATGCTTAATCCAATCAGCTAAATCTATATAGATAGATCCTCCTCCTGCTTCCTGATCTGTGTTTATCTAAGTCACAAGTTCAAAAACCCGCTTTTAGAAACTCAATTCCCAGTTGTCAATTATTTTATCGCCAATCTGAAATTTCACAAAGGAATATTCCAAATCATAAGGACATATTCCACATCTCAAGGGAATACTCCATCACAAGGGCATAAGCCACATTATTCATTTTTTGTCTTTTTAGTACTCTTATTGGTAGTACTGTATCTATCTGTTTTTCTGCTCATGCTCATAAAATACTCCATCAATATCATCTCTATCAATATTTTCTAGTTTGGATACAACCTGATCCTTAATAACAATCTGCCCAATTTTAAAAATTTCGTCTGAAAAATGTTGCTCAAACCCGTTTTCAAATCTTTTCTGAACCTTTGGTCTCCTCAATAAACTACCAACCAAACATTTTGGCTTTGTATACATACTACAGGCCTTATAACCATATAAATTGATCCATACTGTTTTCTTACTGGCTTATATTGGTGTCATATCTATTGATCGATAATGGGAGTTATTGTATCAGCCAAACGTTCATAAAGATCTATCCATTTTTTGTTTGTAAATTATGATGAAATATATTTAAATATCCTGGTTTCCAACGATTTGTTAAATCTCTCTACTACGGATCTTTTCGTTTCGGAGTTTGTTGAAAACTAATCAATATCATTATCATCCAATATTTTTTTTTACATCCTTGTTATAGAGTTCTCTGTTTTTACGGAACTGAATCTTGTTTTGTTTTCTGCCTTTGGCCACATTTTTTATAAAGCACTGGTTAGTTCCGGTCCGTCCTTTGATTTCATTTTATTTAGCCCAGACAAACTTGGAAGAAACATCAATCACTGTTAGTAAATAGTAATGGCTCCATTCTTTTGTTTTTCATAAGTCCTTATTAGGCCAAATCATCTTGCCATTGTTCATCTATATTCCTAACATCATTTTTTAAAATATATATTTTGGTCTGCAGTCATTCAATGCATGTTATATATATATATATATATATATATATATATATATATATATATATATATATATATATATATATATATATGTGTGTGTGTATGTGCATGTGTGTGTGTCTGTGTGTAATTTTTTTATAAATAGTCCATGACCTTTAGGTCTTGGTATTTAATATCTTTTTGCATGTTGTCTTTTTTTATATTTGTTCCCACACCAATGTTCTACTGGTGAATGCTACCGGACTATCAGCAGTATAGCATAGATATCTGAGATATTTTAAAATTTTCGTCATCCATTAAAGCAGCAATGTCTGTAATTTTCGAGAATTACAACATGCAATTTTAACACTGTTAAGTGTTTCTTTATTGTATAAATATTCCCGTGAGACATATCAGACAATATACACTGACGTAATTGCATCATTATAAGCGGCCGAATATTCCTTTCCTACTAGGTATCGCGATCAAACATCATCTTGATTTTACTGCTTTCTACAAATCTATGTTCTTTGAATTCCAATTCATTTGTTTCCAAAACAAACAAAAAAAATTATTCAAATGAACATATCAAAACACGGCCAAACCAAAAGACGTGACATAGACCGCATTATCAAGATGTCAACGGTAAAGTGTTTACTGTTCAGGGAGGTTTCGTTCAGATTATTTAGGAATAAATATTTGATAGCAAGTTATAGATGCTTGTATTGAACAATGCTTTATGAATTACTTCTTGTTGTGAACTATCGTATGCCAGCAAAGCAACTTGGCAATGTAAACATAAATTGACAAGGACTTTGGCAAGCAAAGATAAGGGGTTGGGGAGGTTTGCATTCATATGTTACATTCTGGTATGTTTACAAGGACGATTTACTAAAATTACATATCACATTTTTAAGTAATATGCATTATGTGTATGTGGTTTTAACAATATCATTATCATCTTATAACTAGAACAAATTTACTGGCACATGCAGCAATCTCCTACATCCCTTAGAGTTTATTGCAGTCTACGAGTATAGTATAGTCCTACAACGTAAGAAGGCGACCCTGATATTTATGATAGTGACGGGTCGACCAGTCCCTATCATAAATACCAGAGCGGACATCTTACATTGTAGAACTACCAGATGCACAAGCTTATCAAGGGAGCAGGAGTATTGCAACTCATACTAGTAATTCATTAATTTTAGCCCATGGTACTAAATATCATATATCTTATAAACGTTTTCCCACCAGCAGAAAATTAACATACCTAACTCCAGTTTATTTTCAAGAAACCCTTATATAGGTCATGGAAGGCACAAGGGCCCCCGAGTTCTTCTTGTCAAACATTTGCTACGCTTTCATATTTTATTTTTTAATGTTTTCATACATGACACATATTTTGGTACATCTTATATTAGTATATTTTTTTTATACAATTTACGACTGTCTTAACATCCAATTTCAATAACCCAGTAGCAGTTTATTAAAAAAGAGATGGACAGACAGTGAACAAACGATTTGTAGGATCCTACTTTAAACAACACACTATGTTTAATCATACCTGTTATATATCATGCTTTGAAGGAACATATCACAGAATCTACAGCCAATGCAGTCTCACTTACCAAGTCCCATTTCACACATGTAAAACAAATTCTTATTCAAAGATCTTTTTTGTACTATTTTACCCAAATGGCTATGCTGTACTTTGCAAGTGTTTTTATAATAAGTTCCATATTTTAGTAAACCCGTGGGTGTGAGAAAAATAGTCACTTCATTGTGACTATATGCATAATTCCATATTTCCCGCAACATAATAATGGTAAAAAAGGAACCCCAGAACAGTTTGTTTGCATTTCACATCAGTGCACATGGACAACCCCAGGGAGAAAAAAAATTCAAATCTAGCAGACTTTTATTTTGACAAGATATCAGACTGGTGCTCTAACAATACCACAGGTTTGCATAAATATTATGCAAGTAGTTAACACTTTTATTTATGCGGATTTTTTGTAATATATACAATATAGAAGTTAGGACGACTTTTCTATTTTTTTATTTCAAGTGGAGTTAAATCACCAGTGTGATGTATAAATATTGTTACGAAATTATATATCATTTTCTTTTTAATAATGATATAGTTTATTAGCTTATGATCTCTGTTCTTAGTCTAAACAGCTGTCGTCTTGTGAGTATAAATACGGTAGGCTCGATCGATATTTCGAAACCTTAGTCATATCACGTGGTTTTAAAGCATGGGAAGAGGGTGAACTTCTGACCTAGATTCTACGAATCAATACAATATTTACTGTTTAAAACACTGGTACTCTAGCACTTTAGAAATGTCACGCATAACCTAATTTCTGATTGGTTCGGAGAGGGTTGCAATGTTTCGAAATGTCCTGTTGTTTATCAAAGACGCAATGGATATTATTTTGTTTCTGCACAGTGAGAGACTATATTATAGGAAATAATCCTGTGTTTAAGGATTCTTCATAGTTACATTGAATTGAGAGGTCATAACGAATTTGATTCAGTTTGAGTGTGGGATATTATTCTTTGGAGACCCATTTATATTAATACAGTGCATTTTGGATCAGTACTGTATCTTCAACTTGATTATTATACAGCTCCGTGGAATTATCGGAAACATTTCTAGAACTTGTGAGATTCCATATTCGCAAGGATTACTTGGATATAACTAATTCTTATTTACACATTAGTACAGTGCAGGTTATTTCATTCGGAATACTACATTCGGAATATTTGGATTGACTTCCGGATCAGTGAACTTTAGAGCAATTTAGGACTTTGAAGGATATTCTATACTGTAAAAATTATTTTAAATTCTTTCACTTTAATTGTTTGTTGAAATATTTTAATATGTTAGGAAATTAAAGATTTGTATTTTAAATCTTGAAAGCTTGTTCGAGTCTTTTCTTTTGTTACATTACCCCTAGTCGTAATAATGTTTTCTTGCGCAGTTTTCAATTTAATTGAAACATTTTGGTACTTGCATGTGGCTCATCGTGATATATCTGCATCACTTTTGATTCAAAATTCCCCACAAACTGTGAGCCACGTGTCACAATCCAAAATGCATAAGATACATTTTGTATCAGTATATAGTTTTGTTGAAAAAATATATAAAATGTATCTGAAACTGAAATTGTTCTATATTTGACCTTTGACCATTCCCAGCAACCACAAGTGAAGGTGCACAAAAGCCCTCAAGCTGATAGTTATTATATGTACAAGTGATTTATCAAGTTTGGTGAAAATTACATCCCGAGATTTAGGCAGAGATAACAGACAAAACTATAGACCAACAGGAAGAGGGTTTCTTATTGGCCCAGACACTAAAGTGTGAAAATAACAAATCTAAACAGTTTATATGTCACAATCTGTTCAGTTTTATACTATAACAGAATCATTTCATCTCTTCATATATAGTTTATTATATGTAAATTCATTAGTGTGGGATTCAAAGGGAATGAAGCCTACTATGTAAATTATGTTCGCACATGTTATAAAGGAGAACGCCTGTTGAGATAAATAATTACACTTGTACCATACAATGTCTTTCAGACATAACGAAGTCAGAGTTCAGGTTCATCAAGTTTGTTTGCGGAGTCAAAAGAAGTTATGGATAACAGATGGGGAAGATCTGGAAGAGGGAGAGTTGCGAGGGAAAGAGGTGGTAGAAGTGGTATTGGAAGGGGAAGAGGAAGTGCTGCTCCTGGAGACAAAGCTGATGAAGCCCTTAACATTGTTTAGACCCGGAAATCTCGAATGCAGGTATGAATATGTAATTTCACTTGCACATTAAATTAAAGAAATATCATGCAAAGACAAAATAAAGTGAAAAGAACCTTGTTATACTGGATAAATGGTTTACTGCATATAGCTCAGCATTTAGAAACATTCCACTTTCTGATTAATGGGCAAAAACTTTACTAAAGAAACTATAACACATTGAAAGCTGTAGTTGCAGTGTTATTATTCATGTTCTGTACAATATCACAGAAATCAAGTAACACCAAAATGCAAATGCAGATGAAATACACTTATGTTTATAGTCATGTATTTATGTTACATTATTGTTATTGGTAGAGATACATGTGGCCGATAAACTGAGATATATATAACATTTGGATTCTTACAAACATACAAAGTTCGTGCAGAATTTATTCTTCCTCCGAAAATGTCAAATATTTTCTAACTGTTAATAAAAGTTACAGTTGAAAGTCTGAAGACAGAATTATTTCTAATGGAAAACAGTTTATTTTGGTTAGACCTTTTGAGCTCCAATAATTATTATCCCAAACAAAACACAGATTTCTTGTTATCCACACACTTTATAAAAAAAATTTCTAAGACGTTATGATTGATTCTATCTGTAATGCATAAAACCTATTAGAATAGTTTCACAATATTTTTGAAGTGGAATGACATATTATGTTGTTAGTTCCACACACACACACACACATCTGAACCCCAGGGAGGTGACCAAAAGGTCAAAAAGTGACATTACTGCTACAATATATGTAAATGAAAATTTGATTACAGAACTGACAACCATTGATATGTTTTTAGACATAATCAGATATGCAGTTGAAATTTGCCCATGGATTTAACACCCCACCCCACTCTCTTCCATGGGACTTAACCTATTGCTCTTAACTTCAAAACTATAGAGATATAGAAATTCTCACCCACTAATCATATAAACACTTACTGTGCATGAAAAAACAAATCAGATGTGCAAATTATATTGGTCCCTACTCCCTTGAGTTAGTCCCTGGGTCATAATTTCGAAACCATTGAGATGTCCACATCATAACCATAATAGCAGATCTTATTTGGCACGAAGATACAAATTCATATGTGTAAGTAACATTTACTTTAGTGTCTATCCTTACCAATACCACCCACCCATTTGCCCAGCTCCTAACATGGAGTATATTGGTATCCCCATATTATATCCATATTAAAATGACAGGGCATGGAGAGGTGAACTCAGAGATGAAACTGAAATAGGCCCATTGCTCTATTCCTACCAGCACCACAACCACAACCACACACACACACAAACACACACACACACGACTAAGCCCCAGGTCTGTAAACTATTATGAACTGACCCTATAATAATTTGTATAAATACAGAACATGAAAAAGACAAAATGCACATATGCAGCTAACATTAGCACATACAAAGGCTCAAATTTGAGATTGGTGTCAAAACTGGCAAGTGATAGAATATGTATTTCACAAACGAAAGACTTTTAGTTCAATGTGAATTAGAAAATGTACCCAGTAAGAGAATAAAAACAGCTGATGAATTTTTTTTAAAATAGGATTTCTATTTGACCCCACGGGGAATTTCCTGGACTCTTTGAAATGTTACAAAAGTCAGACTGAGACTAAGATTTTTCCTTTGAAAAAAAATCTGTTTATATCGCACTTTGACTTTTGATTGGACTCTCCGCACTAAAATTCAGGAAATGCCATGTTTCCAAAAAGACTGTTAATCTTAAATATAAATTGAAACCTACATACAGTTTGCCCAATTTAGATTTATTTTTTTGGCGTCCATGATCAACTATTATATAACTACAATTCTGTACAGATATTTAATATATTCTACTTTGTAGCAGCAGCATCTGACAAAACTTGTTGACATTCTTTATTCTGTAAAGATATGCCGTTATTAATATTTTTTGTTTTTATTTTTGCGTCGGAAATCATATCAGGAGTAAGAGTAGAGAGAGCAAGGGAACTACTTTTGGAAGTGCTAGAGAACCAGCCAGCCCTCGTATTTGACACCAATGAACCAGCAGAGAAGAAGGAAGGTAGATATCACTCCTAACCATCAGCAAACATTGCAGACGGGTGTGTCAACACTAAATGCAGACAAATGCCCACTGAAAGGGAAAGGCAATAGCACAGAAAGTCAAAAGAATACTGCATTTCCACATTTCCGGTAGGAACTGCACTTAAACAGTACACGCTAAAATCTTACACACTTAAATCTATCTCAATTTTTGATATCAATCCATGTACTTTACATTTGTGTTCCTATGTACTACCAGATGATTGTGTGCTACCGTCATTTGAACCTCGATATATTCTTACTCCACCCTAAAACGATGTAAATGTTCTACCTTATACACTTTCAACATATCCCTAAAACATCATCAAATCCATGTAGTAAGCCCAATCAATATAAATACACAAACCCAGTTCCATCGTTATTTCTGGGTTTTTTCTGGGTTTTGGTCACATATAACTTTTTCTTCACTGCCATGCATAACAAACAGCCTTCATAACAAAATATTGTTTTTCGTGTATATTGCTACTTGTATCCTATAAGGAAAACTTTTGAAGTACTGAAACTACTATGCTAACATGTGATAATAAATGAAAAGCAACTGTTTACCATCAAGCTGTGCCGTCTTCATAAAGCACTAACAAACAATTATATACTTCAGTCTGAATGCAATCTATTTCTTTTGTTGTTGCCTCAATAAAATTGGATTTAGAAAGCAACAGCTTGTCAACATTTCTCAGCTTTATATTGATTAATTCCTTGATTAATTTAGAATCTAAGATATAAAAAGAAAAGATAAGTTTTGTTGCCTGATAACATTAGGTTCAGAAGAACTGAATCTTTTTTTTCAGGACTTTAATGTAATGGTGCTTGATGAAACAGTATTAGCACTTGCCAGATTTTATAGGAATGATGTGTTGGTTCTTGATGAGGAAGCTGACCTGATGAAAGCAAACCTGCTCCAAGCATATCACCAGTTTATCCTATGGCTGTCTGGGTGCTTGGGAGAGACGAGTTATTCCAAGCTGCTGTGTTTGGCAGATCAGGGACAAGTACTTTAATTCCTATGGGCTGTACAGGGAATTCCTTCCAGACAGACTGGCATAATATATTTTAACTTGTGTACAAGTGTGTTACAGAACCCCCCAAAATACAAGATCATATGAAAATAATAGAACATTCTAAACTGCATCTATGGAAGACTAATCCACATTTGAAAGTGCCTTTCCTGGGTCCCAAGTATATTTTACTGTACCAGACATAATAAGCAGTGTTGTACATTCATTAGAAAACATTTCCGATTAAGAAAAAATGACAGATTTCAAACTTCTCCCATAATTTGACATAAAATGTCACTTTGAATGATATTTTCAACTTCTTATCCATAATGTATTTTTGTTAATAGTACATAAACCAAAGCACTCATAAAATGGACTAAATTCAGGAAAGCATTACTAAAATTAGGAGTATTGTTTCACCATCTAAACTGTGTGCACACTACACGTGGCATGTTACATGCATTTTTAGTATGAACCTTTGAAAAAGAAGTGGTTCAATGCGCTGTATTTGCAACAGAAGAAAATAAAACCTTTGCTACAATCCTTAGATGAGACACAAATAACCTGAATTAACAAGGTAACAAGTAAAAACTTTTCAATTTATACAGAAAACATATTATATGAAGAAAACCTTCCAATTTTTCAAAGATTTCTTCATTTTTGTGCATGAATAGCATGACCTTTTAAAACAAAGTTATTCATTTAATGCCTGGATCCTTTGTTATTTGGGGTTTATTTCCTTCAGAAGTGGCTTGACAATTGTGAAGATTGTATGTTTCCTGATTACAATGCTGAAATTGGGAATCAATTATGAAAGACAATGAAACAAGTTTATTATGGGATTGTTAAGCCATGTACATTGGGATTAGAGCACCCTGAAAACCCTACAGAATTCTATTAAAG
The DNA here is from genome assembly GCA_029931535.1 of Margaritifera margaritifera. Lineage (NCBI taxonomy): Eukaryota > Metazoa > Mollusca > Bivalvia > Unionida > Margaritiferidae > Margaritifera > Margaritifera margaritifera. The sequence continues at coordinate 185,959 of JAQPZY010000740.1, forward strand.
TTTAACAATTTATTTGCTTTTGTATCATTTGATTCCTCACATAGTTTAACAACAGCACTACACTCATATGAATTTTGTTTTATCCTTGAAACCATCTCAGCTGCAATTTCTTGCATTGATTTGGTGCTGACTGGAACCAAATGGATATATATTCTTCTTGGATCCTGAGGGTTTATCTCCTTCCTTCTCTTCATCCCTAAATTGTCTGCTAGCCTCTTGAGGATGATCTTTTTGTCTCTGTAATGTATGTATACACCCTTTCCTTCTTAGCTAGATGCACAGCCCAGCATGCACTTTACTTTTTGAATGTTCTGTGATACCTGTGAAAATAGTATGTATTTATTACAATAGAAATGGCACCACATTATGGGTACCGAGAGAGGTTAAGCATGTTTAATTATATTAAAAGTACTTAGAAATCTCATGAACAATAACAACCATTGACAAGATTACACTATGATAGGAATGTTTCAGTTTTATTGCAGAAAGAAGTCATTTCCTCCATACACTTGTATAATTGATACATTGATCAATATTTTCAATATGCCACCATGAGCATCAATATATATATATATATATATATATATATATATATATATATATATATATATATATATAAATCTTGATGATAGTTCTATCGGTGGTTGCAGACGAGTAGTGAAGATAGAGCAGTCACAATGACTATATTCAATGTCCAAGTAGCAGATTTGAATAACAAGCTGTTGATTGGTTTTTAATGACACATTCAACGTATAATTGGCTACATCATGCAGATGAAGTTGGAGCTAAGTGCCTTTTCCGTGTATACTGAGGCAGTTGACCTGGCCTGGCCTTGCTTAGGTATCAAACCTGTGACTCTTGGTTTACAAGTTTGACGCTGTACCAACTGAGCTACTGCGTCTTTCAGTGGATAAGTAGCATACCGAACAAATATCATTGGACGGAATATACATGCTACATGACTTAAAACTGGATAATGAAGTAGTTTTCTGGATCATTGAAAAGTAAAGCTAAATATTGCTCTTTATGATAGGTAACTTTCATGAACTCTTTATAAAACATTGTATATGAAATGGTATATCCATAAAATTTCACAACACTAAAGAAACAGATTTTGTTGTAAGAACATTTGACTTGCTAGTACCATGATACTCTGGGATATAATCTACATTAAAAAATAAATTTGAAATATGAAAATATTATTCACACAGTCTCTACTTTCTTGTTCAGCTGAACAGGCCTGTTGACACGCATGTTGTTGTCAATGGCAACCAAGAGATTGCAAATCCTATATGTAGGTAGCGAGTGCAAAACATTTGGCACAGCAAAGCAATATCAGGCTGTGGAGCACTACTTTATCAGCTGCGTTCCAGTAACATGAAATAAGACATATGCCTAAAATGAAGTTATATTAATTCTAATATTTTAGTATGTAATAGAAAGAAAAAAATATTTACCTTTGACTTGTGTTTAAAGCTTACAATGCCAGTGTACTAAGAATATATCTACCTAACAAATTACAATATAGCTATCTGGTAACTGACTCAGAAATCCGAATTAATCTAGACCTGTACACTCAATTACTGAGAGTACATCTTTATAATAATTCAGTCTAGCAAGTCTATTATGTGTAATTCAAGGTGAATATTATTGAGTACAAGGTCATCACACAATTTGAAATTATCAATGATGAACGTGGTGCAAAATAAACATCTCCATAGCAGTACAATTTATCAGATCAGTGTTACAGTGTGTGCATGACAAACGGTCACAGAAATGTGTTGAAATGAATGGTATATACATAAAACTGAATAGAATTTGTACTTGTTCCTCAGATTCTCTTCAGATGCTATTCAGTACCTTGGCTACTCCTCCACCATTTGTAGTCACTCTGGTCTGTCAGGATTCTCTTGGAGTTTGTCATGTGAACACTCAACTGGTCCCTCCCAATCAGAAAGGATCCACTGGTATTTGTTGCACACAGGGATTCTCATCTGATCCCATATATCCTATTTTAAAAGATGGGAATGCTGAGTGTAGTGGCAATGCCTTATCATGATTTAGGATTACATAATTTGAACTTGTATCTTGGCAATTTTTTTAATGAAAAAAGTAAATATTATCACCATTTAATAAGAATTTTGTCAGTGCAAGAGTCTGATTCATATACTTAGAAATATGAGCAGAAATTGTATCAAGTTACGGTGCCTATACATGTAAATCTTAAAATTACTTTGCCCTGACACAGCAATTTATATAATGTCTATATTATCATACATTCATGAGATTTTTTCATATTTCTCACTTATCATGTGCTGTCAATTTGCGTTAAACCTATAACAACCAACCAAGTCCTCAGAGTTGTTCATGTTATAATGTTATAACTGTTCTTTTGTCATTATTATTATTATTATTAGTAGTAGTAGTAGTAGTAGTAGTAGCAATATAGGATGAAAGGAAATTGGTATAAAAATTGACCATTTTAAACATTATCCAGACAATTTATATTATTTATGTTTATAGACAGCTTGCTGTATTTCAAAGCATATCTTTTTACACTTACTAACATACTGAGTGAATGCAATTTTGTTTTATTTAGTGGAATGAGCCTAAAATAAAAGTGTAGAATTTTGCATTACTAACGTCTTATACTTTTTACATGACAGATATAAAGTATTTTGAATACACACGTAAACACTAATAAATAGGACTTACAATAAAACTGAGGTAGGTAGTGGCTGCTCTACACGAATACCAAAAATGACCAATGATGTGTCTTGTCCACTTCAAAAGACCTTTAAATATTGTCTTCAGACCAGCCTGAAACAATTTCAAACGCCTGACCACTAAGTAGATAAGTTGATTATACCTATTCTACAGGACTGTACATGCCGGTATATAATATTATCATACGGGTTAGAGAATTCTAATTCGTTCTCTATGGAGATTCGAGCCGACCAACCCCTATACCATATACACCATGCACACATCACCAAAAAATGATGCTACAAAGTTGGTGGGTATAGGCATGCGTGCGTAGCAGACATACCCGCATGTCGACCCAGTAATGAATTCTCATCAAAGTACACAGACCATCTGGATTCCTACTACAGAAATCAAGGTGTATGTAACTAAGTATGAACCAAATGGACCTTCTGAACCTGACCATTGTTAGCAGGTGACTGCTATATGGAATAGCAGGTCTAACAGTATTTTAGGAATGTGTATAATGTAAATCAATTTCCCCCCCAAAAATGGTAATGAAGGGACTATATCATTTATTTTTAGGGAAATTAAAACATATGTATTTTTGTTTATAAGCCTAGGGCTTGTATGTGTACAACTTCGAAGTGCTCAGTGTCTAATAACATGTATCAAACTTTTTCATCTATTAATTTCATAGTTTACTCAGTTTTGTGTAATTGTGCAAGGAATGTGCTAACAAAGTTCTTACTTTCCAGACTCTTCCTAGATCAGATAGAGAGTATATCTATATTGAGAACAGTTGAATATGTATGAAATGTAATCGAACATAAATTAATGAACCTATTTCATGATAGGAATTCACATACAAATGACCGTTCTGTGCATGCTACAAATCATGAATACTCCACTACTCTGCCCCCACCCCCATAACAATACGTGGGGGAACATATGCCATCACGAGCGAAATATCGATATGCCGATCGTGCAAGCTTGTTTTTAATCTTTCAAAGTCAATCAAAACAAATCCTTTGCCAGTTATAATAAAACAAAAAACTACTGTACCAGTATATTTCAGCATTGGAACTATACAGTACTGTAAACTTCTATGACAAGTGAATGAAAACTTACATGGGCCTACCTGTCCAAAAACAACTTGGCCATTTCAGTGTCGGTTTAGAGTCCTAGCTCCTTCGCCAGTGCTCTCCAGCGATAAATTCAGATAGGTTTCTGTGGCAGCTCTTCGACGTTTCTTCCCGGAAAGCGACAAACAACGTGGGCAACCTTCACGTTTTTCACTCTGTGGTACGTCAGCCATTTTTGTTTTGATAGATATTAAAATTGCTACCACGTGACTTCTATCCCGCCTACTATACGGAGATGACACGTTGCAGTTTATGTGGTTATGTGAGATATTCGTACCTATTCGTGACCTAAATTCTTCAATTAATGCGGTCCCGTCCTCGAAATAATTTCTCTCGTTTATTTTGCAGTTTATTGATTGAATCTGGATAAACCCAGGGCCATATTAAGACCTTTAGAGGCCCTAAGCACAGGAAAAAAGTATGGTGTCCCCCCCCCCCAATATGTAATTCAAAATAAAAACAGTACTAAACCGTAATTTCTCATTTCTTTGGGTTTTTTTTTTTTTTTATTTTGTTTTTTTTTTGTTTTTTTGTGGTGCCCCTGCTTTGCTGGTGCCCTAAGCTCATGCTTAGTCTGCCTATTGGGTAAGCCAGCACTAAATATACCTCGTATTACTGTGCATTATTTCGGGTGATAAGTTGGTACATTAAATTAATTTAATGACCTGTACAATATAAGTACACAAGTTACATACATTGCTGCTTTGAAATTTGTTCAATTAATAAAAATGAGTGAGAGATATAACAGAGATAAAATAAATTGGAAAAGTAACCTCGAGCAACCACTTTTCGTTCACTTAACGTAAATTTTAACGCGTTCGTTATAATATTATTATAATCTATTCAAACAAACCATAAAAAGTGTTCAACTATATTTACTTGATTTAATCAGCGTGAAAAAAATGTGACATTCATGTACATTAGTTCATAATTACCGTTTTTCCGAGCGTGTGTATTTTTACTTATTTCCGGATGTAACATCCATGGTTCGTGACACTGACTAAAAAGTTACGTGGCATATGACCGGACCGTGCCAGTTAGACCAAGGTATGGATATTATTAGTTTATATCCTCTCCGTATTTTTGAAATTAAAAAAAATTAAATTTAAAAATGAATAATTTTTTTTCCGTTAATTCTATATGCAGTTTGTGCACTTACATTACTGCTTGCTTGTTCTTTACCATAGAAATACATGACTCAATAGACTGAGAGACAGACAGACATACAGAGAAACAGAGGGAGAGAGCAATTTAAAAATAGACACTGGTTGATGGATACACATTTTATTATAATAGATTCAATGTTTTTTTATGTAGAATATATGTTTATTATGAAATAATACTGAAACGAAAAAGTCCATAGTGAATATACATTTCGAGTATAAATTTGTCTTACGTTGTATAAGAACACCACATGATTAAACCCAAATATTCACATTGGCTATCTAGTTGTATTAATTCCCAAAGTTAGTTTTCCTGTTCAAAATATGTGAACAAAGTAATCATGTGATCGTTGGCGCTATCTTTAGCATATAATAGAAAATTCAAGACCAAAATGTCTGACACAAAAAAGGCATTAGTGAAAACATAGATTTTCATTATGATTTATTTTAAATTACATGAAATTACCTTTACGAATCTCATTTTGTTTGATTTTACTATATAATTAAATTTTGTTGCTCTAGAAGAACGCTGGTGACACAGTTGATGACGTCATTATCTCGAAAAAAGACCGAAACTAGTCTTCAGCAGAGGATACTGTGATGTTGTGTACTGAGGTAATTCATCAAATGGGAAACAAATGAACAATAATGGTAACACATATTGAATTTTGGATTTGTTCAATGCTAATTTCAGTACTTTCATAGCTTGTATGTGTATGATTCACATTATTATCTCGTATTCTAAAGACGTCTGTCAGAGTTCATGATTGCGATTTCATACAAAGGTAGAATATAATCTACAAAACGAATTAAAACAATAAATACTATTTAAAATGATCATGGTAAGGAAAAGATACGCGGTTATCGTTATTTCTATCATCAGCCATTATCTTTCAGATCCCATTAGGACAATCATAAAATCATAACTATAAGCTGCTTTTGTTGTTGTTGTTGTTGTTGTTGTGTCGGCGTCCTTCATGTGCCTCTTTTATATTTAACTACCCTCATCCCAATATTCAAAATGTCACAAAAAGCAAGCAGAAAAAAAGACAAGTAGAATACAAATGACAATCAATATTTGACTGTTAGTTATATTTAACAGAACAAAAAATAAGGGGGGGGGGGAGGGTAAGCGGTATCTTTTGTAATACTTTGTAATTGAATTTTTTGGCCCATATGGTGAAGGACATAAAGGATGAGCTAAGAATACGGTTTATCTTCATTTTTCTTTTCGTTAAGGACAAACACAAACGAGAACTAGCATGAAATTTGCATATCTGTTAGATGGTTTTAAAAAAGTGTTTTCTGTCAAAAAATAAAACATGTTCTCAATTGCGATGGTCTTTGAAGATGCGGAAATACGGCGAAATTTGCGAATTTTGAGGAACATACGCCTATTTAGGAACAAATTAAATGTTTATTTCACAGTGTTTCACAATACCATATGTATATATGAGAGTCATTGTGGTATAATCATAAATATGTTCTTACAATCACTTAGATTATTCGCTGATTTGGGGGCCTAAATCGGCCGTTATATCTCCAACCTTGTCCTTTAAACTTTGAAGACCTAATCGTAAATAATGTAATAGCTGTTGTCACCATGTAATTCTTAAACATGTCGGTACAACTTATTGTCTGTAACAAATTCTTCATCTATTACCATGGTTACTGCATAAAAATGTCCTATGTTTATATTTGCTATGTTATTAAAATACAGATAAATATTTTGTTAATGTTGTTTAAACTCTTTAGGTTTTATGGGTTGTGGCACTCGGTTGGGTTTTTGCTGATAATTGTCAGTTGGATGTTGATAGCTGACAATTATCACTGTTTTGGTGCTAGCTTATAATTTTCAGCTGGGTGTTGATAGCTGATAATTATGATATTTCTGTTGCTAGTTTATAATTGTCAGTTGGGTGTTGATAGCTGATAATTATGACTTTTATGTTGTTAGTTGATAAATGTTAGTTTGGTGCTAATAGCTGATAATTCTCAGTTTTCGGTTGAATCTTAAAACAGGCTATTTGAAGGTATGTCATGGAGGATGGTGATTGTTTTAGAAACTACTATATATATATATATATATATATATATATACTACTGACGTATTTTGGTTCATTCCTTAATTTTCTTTCTTTTAAAAGTACAAAAGAGTAGTTTTATCTTTGTTATGTGAGACATCACAATTTCATAATTCCAAATGTATTATATAACCATGATAATGTAATAAATTTTATTTCTGTTTCGTATTTTTTTAATTACTATTATAATCTATTATTATTATTATTATTATTATTATTATTATTATTATTATTTTATTATTAATATTATTAATCATATTAATCTATTATATGACCATGATAATGACATACATTTTATGTCTGTTTCATATATGAAGGTATGTATTTCAAGACAATAACAACCAATAAAGTTTAATGCATAACAATCATTAAAATATAATTATAATCCCTGTGTGATACAAATTTGGATGAGTTAAAATGACATAAAGTGACAACAAATAAGACTAAATAAAGCATGGCACAAGGTTAAAACTCATTTAATACTATGTAGTTATATTTCAACGAGTGCATATTTAATATAAAAAGCAATTAGACCGTACCGAGTCAGGAATGAGTACAAACACATATGTATAATTTCTATACTTATTATTCTTGAGAATGTCATCACTTTATGACATTGTGCTAACCTTATCAAAGCCACCTGGAGGCCTGCAACACCACCAAGAAGTTTCAACATAATACTCATCCTAGGGTTTGGTGCTACGCTTTTTGACAAAAATCATTCAATAACAGTAAATAATGATTTCGAGTGCTATGCTTTTGACAAAGATCATTCAATAACGGTAAATAATGATTTCAAGTGTTACAATAAATTACAAAATATATAATTTAGCAATAAGTAGGTAAAAATCTAAAAATCTACAGGGACAAAAATCACAAACAAAAAGTAAAAAAAAAAAAAAAAAAAAATCTGGGTACGATATATATAAATGTTAAATTGTTACATTAAATTACAAAATAATCATTTAGCAACAAATAGGTAAAATCTTGAAATCTGCAAGAAAAATATCACAAAGAAGTAGCACAAACATTGCACGATATGTATATATAGCCATCTTGCTATCTTTATTTCGTTCTAGTAATTAGAAAAAAATATCAAAACAATAGTATACGTAAACTAAAAGCATACATTTGAGATGATGACAGAATATAAAAATAAATAGAGTAAGCAGAATGGCTAGCCATTGCACATTCCCACGCAGTTTACCGCATATTCCATATCTATACACCACTCACACACCACTACCCCTCTGATTAATGCATATTCCATATCCCCACCCCCATTAACCATGACACACCCTAACCCCGGATTAATGTAGGATCAGTCACTTGTATACTACGTCTTCCTACCATGACTGTTCAATTGAAATTTGGTCAGAAGATATTTAAAAAAGACAAGGTAATTGACATTTTATTATAAATTTGATCTTTGGAACCCTCTGGAGTAGTAAGGGAAAAGGCGGATCTCGGCACATTATGTCCGTCCTCCGTTCAAATCCTTCGGACTTTCACTTCGTCCTTCCATAATATGCTGAGATCACGCCTTTTCGCATACTACTTAAGTCTGAAACCAACTTTGTAAACTGTTTGTTAAAGAACAAATTTCCTCACCCCTATAATAATGTTTAGATAAAATTGATATCCTTTTATTTTAAATAGTTAATTCAGCCAAAGATTATATCGAGAACATCCTCATTTTCATTATAATCATGATTGTACCCAAATGCAAATGTGTTAATTCCATCATAACAAATTCTTTTATCATCGAGGTTACATAGTCCAGTTTTATTGATCACATTTGTTTTAAGATTATGGTGGTCTGAGTTGATGGTTGTCATGGAAACAAAATTATATTCTCCTTGAAGCGCATGAAGATAATCGTCAAATGAGATACACTTATTAACGACGGTTTTAACAATACCTTTTGCTTTCTTTTTTGTTTTATTATCATCTGTTTTAATACTGTATAGTTTACTTCTTAATCCGACAAATTCTATGATGGGCATAAAGTTTGTTTCATCTTAAATTTACCAATTACTTTTTTATTTTTGTCACACTTAAATGGGCTATCTTTAGGATAATCTGATAGGTCAAATAGTGTTCTGTCATTGTAAATATCTTGATACAAGTCTTCTGTTTCTACATGATAGCAGAGCGAGTCTGTGTCTGTAAACAATAATTGCGAGCTGGGATACTTTGGTTTGAAATAATCGTAATGAAATTAGTATATTAATATTTTTGATACATCCAGTATAGCAGATCCGACATAGATGGGTTTATTTAATTTTAGATCTGTTTTACGTTTGTGAACTGCAACTAAGTTTTCTCTGAAGATCTTCATTGACATAAATGTATCTTCTGCAAGAACTGTATCTCGCCTAATAGGGTCATTAATCAGCTCTATGTTTCTTCACTTTCTGATATTTTCAATTTTCTTACCAAATACAAAATTGAAAATTATTTTTAAAAAGTCTTTTTCAGAGTCCGTTGTAGCCGCTGTTCTCTTACTTGTATTGAAATCGATGTATTCTTTAAGCCAGCAGCACTACCGAAATTTTAGTGCGCGATTGACGTAAGTTATTATAATGCCGTGTTCTACAGCTTGTTTTAACGCGCGATGATGAATTATGTATCTCGTTTTGTTCATTAGATTTGGGACAAGCTTATGTACGACATTTTTTCCGAGATTATATTTTATTTTTAGATCACGTTGTTCTTGAGAAAGCATGTCATCTGTAATTAATAATGATTCTGCGCAGAAAGGGTAGTCGTTATGCAACTTATGAAGGTGGCTGGGATACATCAGATCGACTTCAATGAAGTACCCTACATCCTCTGGAACGGTTTTATTTGTTTCTGTTAGGTATTGTTCGCCTGTTATCCAATGAAAATCATCAACAGGCATCGGTTGTGACATAGCCCAGTCGTACAGATTATTTGTAAATAAATAGGTTATGTAGCTTGATGGTTTGGTAGGATCGTATTTCTTCATGTACTTGTTATTGGCAATAGCGTGCTTCTTGGTGATAACACTGATTCCACCTCTTATTGATCTTTCTATAAAATAGAACATGGTCGGATCCGTTAACAATTTTAGATTAACTTTTGTTAGTTTTAGTGCGGCGTCCCAGGACAAACCTGGAGATGAATAATACCAGCAAGGATCAAGCTTGTAGTAGTTTAAACAGATCCATCTGAACTCTTCAAAGATATCTGCTAGCAGCAACACATCCGTCTTAAGATAAATATCATGATAATCTCCTAATGTACGGCAGTTTAACGTGTTCCAAACTCTTTGAGCATGCGCGTAATCTTTGTCGGACAGCTCCTCCATTTTAAGTTTAGAATCAAATTCTTTTTGAGGAGGGAGGCATGTTTCATCAAATCTATTCCAGCTGTCCATGTACTCGTATGGGTAAATTCCTTTTTGTTTTAGTATGCTACTATTTTCCTTAAAATGTTCTTCGAGGTTAGTAAACTTACCACAACCAGCGGCTAGTACGTCTAATGGTGCTGGTTTGAATTGCAAGCTGTCGATAAATCTAAGAGGACCTATTGTCACGGACATGCATTTCTCGTCTGTATTTGCGATGCAACTGATTTTTTTATCACGTAAAATAGGATTATCAAAAGCTTTTACTATTATATGCGCGTCATATCCTCTGAGATTATAAAATACTATTGGGACAAATTCTGGACACTTAAAATGTAAATTACATTTATCATTTGCTGGGCCGCGATATTTTCCTGTGATATGGCAATGATCTTTAACTTTATCCGTAGAGATTTCGCGTTGGCAAATATGACATATGTTTGATAGATTAAATTCTTCTTGTTCTTGTTTTGTAAGTGGTATCATATTTTTTGGTCGTTTGTACATCGACTTTATCAAATATGCCTCATCCATTAGGTTTGATAGGAGCCACTCTGCCGGATTATCCCCGCGATATGATATAATATCTTTTGATAATTTTGGATCTGTGCATACTACCTTATACGCGACACTGCAAGGAACATGATCTTGTATTTTTGTAGCTGATGATATATCGGGATTATTGTATACTGTTGTAATGGGCACAAGCAACGATTCGAAATCTGGGTATATAACAAAAGGTATTTTGAGTTGATTGTTATAGTGCTTAAAGTTTAATGTTTCTTTTCCTTTTTCTGGCAATGTCACTTTTTGAATTTCTGTACAATAACCGAGATGTTTACTTAGAATCTCTTGTGTCTGACAGCCGTGAAGACATCTATAACAAAAGTACATGTTAGATTTATGTTTGTTATACTGAGATGCAACGAGCCCATCAAAGTTCTTAATATAGCAGTAGTGTTCTTTGTAATACAGAAGATTTATTGTATTTTGCGATGCTGTCTTGCTTATTAAGCGCGGATAATATTTTATTTTTGACCGGTTTCCTCAAGACCAAATATGTTAATACTTATACTATTTTGTTTTTCAAATTTTGGTATTTGCGATTCTGCAACAGGGAACTCGATACCAGTAAAATTTAACGCATTCTCATAATTTTTGTATTGTGATACTCTGTTAGGATTTTTGCCTGGTGTATATAATGCTGATAGCACAGCCCACAAGTAGCATCTATTGTCGTTGTTTTTAACCTTTATAACGCATCGGCTATTAGCAGTTTTTTCTGGTAATTCTACATACGATTTTCCTCGTAATGGTGTAAATTTATGCTTGTGAAATATGACAGACTGTATTCGCTGCAGAACCCATGCAGAACCTGATGAAATGTATTCCGCGATTTTATTTTCGAGCTCATTAAAAATTGTTCTTGTTATTATTTTATTTAGATTCGAGCCGAGCAAAGCTGTTTTTGATTTTGATGAAATATAGGCTTCAATTTCTTGATGATCTTTACCTAATCCACTTGTGGATCGCTGTAGTTTTGCGAATCTTACCTTGTACTGTACTAAAAATTTAATGCTAAGATGTTTGACTCGCTCGCTTATTATTGTTGGTGATATCATGTTGAAAAGTTTTACTGGAGATAATATTCAAGTATTGGCTGGTAAATCTATCTGCCATGAATTATCAAATCCGGCAGAAGATGACGCAATTTTTTTAACATGTGTTGATTTCCGCATTATTATTATTATTATTATTATTATTATTTATTTAATTGGGCAAGCGATTAATTAGACATTTAATTATGCCATAAGAATAAGCATGAAGTTTTCAGAGATTATACCAGAATATGACGAACTTAATGCACATTATCCTAATCCCGAATTTGATGGATTTTATGGTACTATGGCAGGTTTAGTTTCTTGCGATGAAGACATTGATATGGAAATTATCAAAACACCAGCTGGACATAAAATTTTATGTGATGGAGCGGAGATGTTTGTTAAAGATTTTATTTACACCTGCATCGTTGGAGAGATTCCAGTCGGGCAACGAGTTTATCACTTTAACAGCTCAGTTCTTGATAATAATTTTATTAACCTAAGCTTACAAGATGAATATCAACCACATCCTGTTTACACAAACTACGAGGCTAATGACAAAGGAATTATACGACACGTAAAAACACAGAAATCTATTGGTAATATAAGTAATACAGGTTATTTGAGGATTACCGTTAATTCAGTCTATCATAAAAATTTATTAGCACACCGATTTGTATACGAGGCTTTTTGCGGCATTATTCCACCAGGGCTTGTGATAGATCATATTAATAATATTAAAACCGATAATAGGCTTGAAAACCTAGATCTTGTTTCCCAAAAAGAAAATACAAGGAGAGGTTGCGGTGGTGTAATTAATTTTAAGTCAGCTCGACCAGTAATATCGTTAGATGAGGAAACTGGCGAACAAATTACTTTTGATTCAACTAGTGCCGCAAGTAGACATTTTAATATTCATAACAGCTCTATACAGTATGTTGTAGATGATAATACAAGATCCGCCTTCTCGAAGAAACTGCAACATAGAATCAAATTTGAATATATTTAATAATCGACCACATTATTAAGATTGAGCAGATCGTAGTATTCTTAGTAAATTTTCTTTTGAAATACAGTTGTGCACGTATAAAATAACAGCTTCGACGTCCCAGTAAACAACGACGTTTCCGTTTTCGTTATAGTACTTTAATTCTTCTTGTGTTAATAGAACATTTTTTTACCTGGTTTTCTGCTCCGGATTTAATGATGCTAATTGCAACACTGCCTCGAGTATCGCTATTAGCAAAACAATATCTTATTGCGCGCTCGAGATCGGGCATATTTTCAATAAAAACTTTTGCGTGATATCTTATTGTTTTCGTCATTATTATTAATTATTAGATAATAATATTAACAATAATGTTAGCGAAATTAAAATTACTTCTCAGCATGGCAGTAGATTTTGAGGATCCCCCACCACGTTTGCAATCGCGATTGCAATCGGATATTAATGATGATAATACCGTGTATTATACTTTACCATACGACCCTGAACCAGGCGAATTTGTCGATAAATACGATGCGGTAATGGTAGCGGATTCACGTCCGTATAATAATTTTAGAAAACGGAGCTGTTATAACGCAAAGTATCATGTTGCTAAAAAGATAATCAAATTTAATTTTACTTTTGAAGAAAATGAACAATTTCAGCGCCGACTAATTTTTTTTAAAAATATTAAAATTCCAGCTCGTAAAAAAAATATCAAATTCGATTATATTTTTGTTAGGATATTTGAGCTGCTTAATACTACGGAAGAGCGGCACGAACTGATTAGTTTGTGTAGACCTGTTAGATGCAAATACATTTTAAATAATTATGTTAAGATTTACCAGCAGATTTTGTCAGCGTAAATCAACGGTTGATTCACGGTCGTCGGTTTATAACCTTTGTCTGCTCCGATCAACTATGAACCTTTAAGTTGATCCTATCAAAGACCTTGTCGGCACCCAGCTGTTAAAAGCGTCGCCATATCCTCTCCAATTTACTAATGATTTATTACTTCGTCGTGATATTACTTTTTCAATTACAAATACGTCTTGATCCGTGTGTTGAAGTTCTTGTTCGTAGAAGCTTCCTGTGATCTCTTCTTTATTTTGATCTTGCAGCTTGTATGTGACAGGAATCGTGGTCAATACTTCATCAATAACATATACTTCTTCAGTCCCGTTGGGTTTAAAACCTATTTCAAACGGTTTTTTAGATAGTGAAATTCTGACGCGATCTCCAATATTAAATTTGTGTTTGCGATATAGACTCTCGTTTGCAAGTATTGGATTAGTCATTGCTTCCGCAGGTGTCAGAGATCTATCTTTGGTAGATCCACTGATGGATTTATGTTTTGTGTTATTGTAGTCGGAAATGATTTGCTGCAGTTGATCAATATACCTATTGATATTATTTGATGTCATCCATTTATACAATTTGTCTTTAACGCTTCTATTAAATCGTTCGACAATTACGCTTTTACCTTCATTACCGGTGACGTATTTTGTTATATTATGTTGTTTTAGTCAGTTTTCAAATTGTTTATTGTAAAACTCTGGGAAATGATCAGTCCAGATTTTGTTTGGTTGGCGCGCACTATCCGCAACAATTTTGTGAAATGCGGTTACGATCGTGCTGCCCATTTTATTTTTTATTGGTATACTAAAAGCGAAACGACTTTGTATGTCGATCACGTTTAATAAAAACCTGTTGCCGTCGTTATCGTCTGCTAGTGATGACATATCTGCGAGATCTACGGCCCATGTGTCGTCTACTGCATTTGCTACAACACGTCTTCGGGGAAACTTTTTCTTTTTTGGTTTGTGAAGTTTTGCGGCGAGCTTGACCATTTTGTGGTTGCGTGAATTGCGGCCTTGTCCCAATCCAAGTTTATACTTTGCTCCGATGATACCTTGCACGAATCGCCGATCAACTCGCTCTCTGATATTTTTTGGTTGCATTTCTCTGAGTTCATCTAACATTTTATTATCACACATATATGTTTGTCTGACGGATTATCGCGATAACAGATGTCATGCCGCATAGCCGTTGAATCGACTTGATTATAAGGTTCTTGTCTTGGTAGTGGTTAGTTGAGTATCTAATGGATTCCAAGGTCCAGTATATTTGTGTCCTGGTAGTGTCCAACCTCCCTTTGGTCTTGGCAGCTTTCCTATGATGCTATGTATATCAATTGCTCCGCCAACAATTTTACTTTGTTTACATTTTTTACAGTATATATGTACTGCAGCTCCTTCTACGCAAATACATTTTGGAGAATCACAGTTGCAGTTCATTATTCTTTAGTCATTTTATTAAACTGGAAACGGAAATGCTAACATTTCTTAGAGTTTCTTCGAAGTGTTAATTTGTGAACAAATTCAATTATTAAAAATCCATTTCTGTCGAAATTCAATTGAATCTACGAAACTCTAGAGTCGAATTTCATAGAAATTGAAACAAAGATTCAATCTGATAGTTCGTACAGATTATCATGAATGTCATCAATATCATTATCAATTACAATTTTATTGTAGACAATTTTATCATTTGATTGAGGCCTGCCGCTGATAAATGTGCTTTTTCTTTGTCAGCATACTTCACATGTACCTTTTACCATTAATCTATTATTTTTTGTTGTTATGGTTCGCTCGCCATCACTTTCCGTTTTAGTTTTACACTTGAGGCAATATGTTAACATTATTTATTTGTTTTTAGATAAAATTAAATTTCAACGAAATTTATTTATTGGTTGTAAACGATTTTCAAATGAAATTTAAATTGACTCATTGTCAATTAAATTGATTTGTGAGCAAATTCGTTCAAGCAAATCGCGTCATTTTTTAAACTAGGCCTTGGTTCGAACTTCAGAATAAAATCTAGAAACGATTTCCGCGTTCGCGAGCTCATCCATCTTATAAAAGCGACGCAGTAGTAGCCGCACGTATTTGTTCCAGTTGGTTGAATTTGTTTTGATGAGTAATTTATCGGTGTGGTTTTGTATTTGGGAAAACTTTGAACATATCTTTTGATGGCGTCACTTGGAGGGAGGCCATACGAATCAAAGTAATTGTTTTTGTGTAATGCGACCCAATGTGTTCCAGATCCATCACAAAAATCTTGTATATTAAAAATACAGTTCATTGTTTTGGTCGCACGTCTATCAAGTTGATCCTTGCTGAAAACACCGCCAAAGTCCTTAATATTTTTTAAGTGGTCCATAATTTCGAAGTTGCTTAATGGCGGCAACGACTTTAATGTCTTCTTCGACGCCGGCGTAGTCCGTATCCTGCTCGTCTTGTTCCTGGAAGGGTTAATCCGTGGCCGGTTCGTGGTCGCCCTACTCTCCTATTTTTAATTCCTCGGCCGATACCTAACAGATTTGATAAAAGCGAACCTGCTATTCCTGCTAACAATGGTCCAAGAAATCCACCTTGTTGAGATCTGATTCCACGTCTTCTGATCATTATTTATTGATTTTAGATAAAAATCGCTTAGATAAAATTGAAATTTCAATGAATGAATTTGTAAACAAATTTACTTAGATAAAAATGAATTTCTCTAAAACTCTAGAGTTTCCAATTTAAACAAATGTGGATCTTTTGATTCCGCATCCACATAATTTACGTGTCTCTCCCTGAAACATCTTTAAAGGTATATTACGTAAATTCAGTAATCCACCTGATCGTCTTGTGGTCGATTGTTGTTGTTGACGTCGTCGTCGCCGTCGATTTCCAATGCCTGATCCGCGAGTAGCTTTGTTTGTTGCTCCGGATATTGCTCCAGATGCTGCCGCTATGCCTAATGTTCCAAGTATCGGTAATATTTTTGGTAGTAAGGTTTTTGCTAGAACTGCTAATGCGGGACCAAATGATCCACCCGTTCGACGCAGTACTGATCGTCTTGGCCGAGGTCTTCTAATCATTATTTATATGATCTTAGATTAAATTGAAATTTCAATGAAATTCATTTATTAAAAATCATTTGAATTGAATTTTACAAGTTGATTTGTAAACAAATTAAATCGATTACAAATTTACACTTTGATAGACATTCTGCCATTAACATCATCAAGGACAACATATCTGTCAGATGTGATTAGCGCATAAATGTTGTAAGCTGCTACAGGTCCAAGTACTACTGGCGGTCCAACTGCAGCAACAGGACTATATCCACCAGTTGTTGCAACTCCACCAAATACTTTACCACCAGCAGCTGCCGCAGCTGTTGCCGCAGCGCTGTACAGCGCATTGTCCAGGTTCCACTGAATTTCAATATCTGCTGGTGTTCCCACTAATCTCTCAGAATGTGATGTAAGATCAAAATGGAATATGGGATATAATCGCGCGAATCCGTCAACAGATAATTGCGAGCCATCAGCTGTGTCCTGGTACTTTTGCATGGCTTCCATCAGCGTAAAGTTAGCACGAGAAACGTTTCTACTGGTTGGACTAAAATTGCATTCCAAAGCCCGTTCTGGATACTGCCTTGATGCCATTCTAACAAGTATTCGAGAAACGAACATGTGATCAAATATCATATTATTTTGCGCTTGATTATTAAGTCGATCCGCCAGCTGAAAAACAACAAAGATGTGTCGCGGTAATCGTTCCGATGGCACTGTATCTATTCTCCATGTGCCGCTTTCACCACCTGTCGACATATTGTGCTCGTATGTTCTCCACTGTTCAAAGTACAATATTCTGGTGTATGCGGTCAGCGATTGTTCAAGTTCTAATGTCATTAACGTGGCTGGACAATCTTCGGCATCCAAAGAGACATATAACGAATAATAAACCTGCCATCGGCCACACCTGCGCCTCTGAGTATTGTGTCATTTACGGGGTTAACGGTAAGCTCGATTCTATGCCGCATACTTCGCATAACAGATGTTACATCCTTGCAAAAACCGAACACAGAACTTAGTGGAAGAAGAATTGTTACTAATCTGCTGCTGTCGCATAACGCACGTCTTTTTGAATAACCCTCGTTGTAATGTGGCTGTCTAAGATTTGTTGCGCCGACTGCAATAGCAGCAGTAATCTCTGCAGGAACAAAAGCTACTCCGGCTGGATTAGCAATAACTGCCATGAGGTTACTGTTGTTGTTAGCGGGAACTCCAACGTCTGTTTTGAACTCAGTTGGCACCGCTCCCCCAGAACTTGCATCCTTCATCCATAATATATTTGTAGATATTGATCTAGAATAATCTTCTGAAAAACCTACTAGGTTAATAATTGTACTTGCCACAGGAAGATGTCTTATGTGCTCGATCTCCTGGTCGTTAATAAGGTATTTCGCATCGGAGAACAGACTCCATCCGTTATTGACTAATGATGTTACAGCATTTGCAGCAAAGGCCACAGGTGCTGCTCCTGTCGTGTCCATAAGTTGCCCTCGGACCTCAATGTATCCCTTGTGAGGAAGTAAGTAAATGTCTTCATCACGTGTCCTCAAAATAAGATTACCTTGTTTATCAACGACGTTTGGTTGATCTTCTTGGTATTCAATATACTCGAATTCTGTTGCTGAATTGTCCACATCGTAAACATCATTAATATTAAGATAAGATCTGATAGACATTATTTATTGATTTTAGATAAAACTGAATTTCAAACTAGTAAAATACTGGATTATTTATCACAGGAAACGCTTGAGTTCCATGATTTTGTAAATCACGATTCTTCGTTAGATCCTTTGTTGTTTTCATCATTGCCCGCTCTATTTCTGGCGTCGGAGCAATATCTTTTATTGCTTCATTAATCTGTTTTTAGGTGATAACTGGTGCGATAGGCGGACCTCTGATCTTATCGGCGATCTTTTGCCCGACCGCAGTTCCAGTGGCAAAAAATTTTGCGGCATCAAACGCGATTGGCGAGGCTTTGACCGTTGCCTTGCCAAGGAAATTGCCAACCCAATCAAAAAACCCCTTTCCCACTGTTTTTTTCGTCGTGTAAATCGCTACAGGTGATATTATGCTCTCTATTCCTGGCTTTGTGAGAGCAATCTTTGAAAATATGCCCCAAGAAATCCTCCAACAATTTTCTTGTTCATGATCTTGCGTCGGCGCATTTTTTATACAATTGCGCCTACATAAATTTGAATTGAATTCGTTTTCGCAGATTTGAATTTGTTTCCGAGGTCACTGCTGTTGAAACTCATTGAGTTTTACGCAGATGTAAATAGTAAGTCACTTTCTCATTATTAAAATCTATTTGCCGACCAGATTGATGCGTCATAGACAGAAATATCTGCAATTCTATCCTTGACATTAAGCGGATAATAAATAACCGTTCTGGGCAACACCACCAACAACGAACCTGGAGGAACATCCGGACTAAACGAATAAATTGTTTGGCCACGACTTCCCTTGGACGTATGCGACCTGAGCAATTAATCAGAATAGAACTTGTATCTGATATATTTACCGGAGATTCACCTTTCACTGTTACATCTGCATCGGTTAAGGAACCATAGATCCGACGTGAAAAACCGAACATTAGGCCAATAGTATTTGGCGGACTAAAATCAACTCGAAGATTATTTTTCAGTTGTAATGACGAGCGCATTGTATTGTAATTTGGAGCAAGAGTAAAATCATCTTTGCTAAATCCTAGTTCGGTTATTTCAGCCTTAATAAACTCGTTGATGTCCTCGAGATTATAAACGCCAGGTGGAATCGTGATAGAACTCGCGACACCGCCGGCGGACTTTGGTATAAAACTGAAGTTGTCGTCGACGTTAAGTTTAATGTTATAAAACGAGTGCCACATTGTCGCTGATATTAATCCGAGTTCGTAATTTGTGTCAGGCTCAAGTTCTATCGCGGGAGAATATGTTACTCTGAAATTTGAGCTGTCCTGTGTGGTCGCAGATGAGTCGAGAAGTAAAGTTACGGCTGACATTATTATAATGATTTTTATAAAATTGATTTGAATCTACCTTTGATAGATTTACGTCAACAGTTATTTTACAAGTTGAATTGATCTGATCAATTGAATCTACCAACAAATTTCCTTATTAGCTTTCTATACGCGTCAGTGGTTATGTGCCTATTATTTCTAAGATAATCTAATATTTCCACGATTTCATTGTCGAGTTACACACCAGAATTACCAGCCTGTTTTGACGATATAAGCACCATTAACCGATTGAAGACGTCGCGCTTATTTTTAAAGATCTTTATACCCTTGCCAGTTTTCTTTGATGATTTTGCCGGCGATATTGGCAATGATTTTGGTTTTTGTTTTGGTGGCGATGATTTTGGTGATTTTGACGACGATGGTTTTGGTTTTGCTGGCGATGATGGCAATGATTTTGGTGATTTTTGTTTCAGCACATCCTTATACACCTTTACTTTTTGCTCTTGAAACTTAAGAGCGTCTGCTGCAACACGGTAGTCCGGATTGTCTTTAACATATTTTTTCTTTCTTTATTTTGTTCGATTGTTCTTTCTATGTTCTCTTTTAATGTATTATAGTTCATTGTAAACGCTGTATCCCTCAATGCTTTATTGTCTTCGGTTGTTTTATAACGTTTTTCTTTTTTATCCAGTAAATCTTTTTTTTAGCTTTTTCTGCTTTCTCATCTATAAGATTAGCAGCTGCTTTGACTTGATAAGATCTTACTGGGTCTACACCAATGGAAATCATTTCTAATAAAGTTTTTTTCTTTTTCTTTCGCAGTTTTTTCTTCCTCGTCAAGTTTCTCTTTATACACGCTCAAATATATTCTGTTTTTTTGCTTTTTTTCATCATGTTCTTTTTTTAAAACAGGGTCAGATCTAGTGCGTAATTTTTGCCCCATTGATCTATTTTTAACAGTTAATTTTTTCATTTCCTCTTCTAATTTACCAATTGGCATAGCGTAAGCTTCTTTTCTAATGTCGAACCCAATTTTTCGTTCCTGAACCTGTAGCGGCACAGGAAGAGAAAACTCTTCTTGTTGAGTTCCTGGAAATTCTTCTTCGACTCTGGAAACGGCTGATGGAATCGTATACGATTTTGATTTAGCACTTCTTTGAAAGAGTTTCGGTATTGCTGTGATAATGTCGTCTTCTTGCATTTCCGGTTCGCGCTGTGTCGATCGCGGAGATCTTCCTAATGCTGCGGCAAGATCATCCCTACCGATATTTATTTGCGGAGTCACATTTATACCTCGAATTTGTTCCTGTATCTCATCAAGCGTTTCCTCGGTTAGCTTAAATCCTTGAGAAATTGCTTCTGTCATAGTCATCTCACGTTCCTTACCTTCAGCGTCTTTAAACGTGCCAATAAAAAAACTTGCGAACCGGTTTTAGAAATCGTAACAGCGATTCCTCTCTGTTTTGCTCGTTCCATCTCGCCATCTGAAATACTCTCTGATTTTTATTCTTGATTGTGCTGAGTTTTTTCAACAAATTTAATCGTTCGTTATTGCCATGTACCCGTTGCAAGTAATTTAGTTCCATTATTAGATTCAATTACACGTTTTTCCGCACGTCGATTTTACTTGTTTGAATTTCAATGAAATTTATTGTAAGCAAATTCAATTCAATTCAATCATTTACGTGACGATTTTAATTATTTTATTTGGCGCTCGATTCGCTGAAGTAAGTTTGTATTTAATCTAAAAAAGTTCCTTGTGTTCTCAGACGAATCCGTTTGCATACGCGATCTTAATTCTTCGCGATCCTGTCTTGCTTGGCCATAAAGAGATTCAATGTCCTCAGGTGTAAAACCTTCTAAGACATGGCTTTTATAATAATCTGGATCTGAAATATTAAGTTCTGTTACATCTAACGTCCGTGCCCTCGATTCTATATCAGCTCTCTTTTGTCTAGCTATTTCCGCCTCCACCTTTTCACTTT
Source organism: Margaritifera margaritifera (assembly GCA_029931535.1). Taxonomy (NCBI): domain Eukaryota; kingdom Metazoa; phylum Mollusca; class Bivalvia; order Unionida; family Margaritiferidae; genus Margaritifera; species Margaritifera margaritifera. The sequence goes on from JAQPZY010000740.1 coordinate 207,861, forward strand.
CATCCATTTCTAACTCTTTATTTTTCCTCTTGTCTTGACGTGATAATAGAGGATTTTGATCTATTTCTTTCATCCGTTGTGAATAATCTTTCATCCGCTGCTCTTTAGATAGGAGCCGTCGTTGCGATGCTAGTGCTAATATTCGTTCTTGTGCTTCTCGTGCCGCTTCTTCTCGTGCCTCTTCTTCCCGCAGTGCTAATATTCGTTCTTGTGCTTCTCGTTCCGCTTCTTCCCACAGTGCTTGTTCTTCTCGTGCCTCTTCTTTCCGCAGTGCTTGTGCTTCTCGTTCCGCTTCTTCCTGCAGTGCTAATATTCGTTCTTGTGCTCTCGTGCCATTTCTTCCTGCAGTGCTGATCTTGACATTCGTGATAGTGGTTGTGGATGTGGTTGTTGTGATGATGGCAAAATTTGTGGTGTCTGCTGTGGTGTTATTCGCGGTTGTGATGAATATGATGGTGGTTGTGATGAATATGATGGTGGTTGTGATGAATATGGTGGTGGTGGTGTTCCTGGCGGCAGTGGTGAATATGATGGTAGTTGTGATCAATATGATGGTGGTGGTGATAAATATTGCTGCGGTGGTGTCTGATATGGTGATAAATATGATGATTGTTGTGTTTGCTGTGGTGATGGTGGTGATGGTCGTGATTGTGGTTGCGGTGGTTGCAGTATATCAGCCGGTGGTGGCGGTAGTTTTCTTGGTAATTGCGATGATCTTCGTCGTCGTATTGTCAATGATGGTGGTGTTCCTGGTGGTTGTGGTAAATATGATGGTCATGGTGTCTGCTGTGGTGTTACTGGTTGTTGTTGTGGTGTTCCTGGTGGTTGTGGTAAAATTTGTTCTTCAAGTTGCAGTATTTCAGTCAATTCTGGCGGTAGTTTTCTTGGTAATTGCGATGATCTTCGTCGTCGTATTATTAATGATGGTGGCATTTCTAGTTGTGATTTTGTTTGAAGTGTTTCCGGTGGTGGTGTTCCTGGTTGTTGTGGTAAATATGATGGTCGTGGTGTCTGCTGTGGTGATGGTCGTGGTGTCTGCCGTGGTGATGGTTGTAATGATGATTGTGGTGTTCCTGGTGGTGGCGGTGGTGGTGGTTGTGATGAATATGATGATTGTGGTGGTTCTGTCTGTTAGCTCGGAAATTCGATTATTAATTTTATTATACGCTTCTTTTATAATAATTTTTTCTTGTCTTGCATCCTCCGTTTTTATTTTATTCATTTCCGAAAACTGATCAAATAGGTTCATTCTCCAGTTGTGTAGATGGTCCAAAGACAAATTTTGTATTACATCTGATGTCAGCGACCTTGCATTAAAAACAGGTGGTTGTGGTATTGGTATTCGTGGTAGTTCTATTATCTGTTATGGTGGTTCTGGTGGTGGTATTTTTGATTGTTGTTTCTTTTGTTTTCGTTGTGTTGTTGATCCTTTTGGTAGTGGTCGTGTTATTAATGATGGTTGTGATGCCGCTTGAAGTGTTTCCGGTGGTGATGGTTCTTGCGGTGTCTGCTGCGGTAATCGGATTCGAGGCTTCGAAATTCCTTTTAGCCGACGTTTTGGCTTACGTTGAACAGCACGTTTAAGAACTTGATGACTTTCTTTTGATAGTATAGATGCTAGTTCTGGTAGATCTGATTTTACTTGATGTGGGAACTCTTTAATTCGTTCCGGTGGATACTCTTTAAGTCGTTGTTCAAGTTGATTATACGCGTCGAATGCATCTTCTCGTTTTTGTATTTCAGCCTCCGTCTCTTCAGGCCAAGGTGTTTCATACTCAAGAGTCATCGGAAAATATTTAGGTGTCATCGGGCCAATCATTTTACCTCTCCAAATATTTGCTTCAGTCCTAGTCAAATTTTGTAGTACATCTGGTGTTAGTTTCCGTGGATCAAAATAATCAGTTGATGACATAAAATCGGCAAATCGACGCCGAATTTTATACATCGCGTCTCCTACAGCCTCATTGTGCTGATATACAGGATCTTGATATTTACGGTCGCGGATATAATGTTTAGGTAGGTTACGTTCCCAGTCGCGTAATTCACTCAAAGACAAATTTTGTAGTACATCTGTTGTAAGTGCTTGTGGATGATAATCAGTTATTGGTTGTGGTCTCGTCTCGAAAATTCGAAGTTGAATCTTTTTTATTGCGTCTTTTAAAGCGTTATTGTATTGTTCTATTACAGAGTCTGGAACTTTACTTTCATCAGCATACTTAAGACCTCTAAAATCATGTCTACCATATAGTAGTTCATGTTCCCAGTCGAGTAATTCACTCCTAGACATATTTTGTATTTTATCTGGTGTTAGTAACCATAGATCAAACTCGTCTAGTGGTTGTTGCTGTGGTGTCTGTTGTGGTGGTTGTGGTGGTTGCGGTGAGATTTGTGGTGTCTGCGCATTTGCGCTGGAGTAAAAGTTTCTGATGGTAAAAATGGTTCTGGAGATGGAGCCAGTTCTGGAGATGAAATCAGTTCTGAAGATGGTGATAAACGCATTATTGGCTGCGGTTTTGTTGATGGAACCATTTCTGAAAGTGGAGGTAAATGCGTTGTACGCTGTGGTGGCTGCAATTGTTCTGGAGGAAAAGTTTTTGTTGAATGAAACAGTTCTATGCATGGTGGTAAATGTGTTGTCCGCTGAGGTATTTCCCGTTGCACTTGTGTTGGAGAAAAAGTTTCTGCTGATGAAAATGGTTCTGGAGATAGCGGTAAATGTGTTGTCCACCGCAATGCCTGAGCCTGTGTCGGAGAAAAAGTTTCTGCTGATGGAATCAGTCCTGGAGATGGTGGTAAATGCGTTGTCCACTGAGGTATTTCCCGTTGCATTTGTGGCAGAGAAGAAGTTTCTGCTAATGAAATTTGTTCTGGAGATAACGGTAAATGAGTTGTCAACCGCGATGCTTGAACCTGTTTTGGAGGAAAAGTTTCTGTTGATCTAAACAGTTCTGGAGATGGTGGTAAATGCGTTGTCCACTGTGGTATTTCTCGTTGCATTTGTGGCAGAGAAAAAGTTGCTGGTTCTGGAGATAGTCGTAAATGCGCTGTCCGCTGCGGTATTTCTCGTTGCATTTGTGGCAGAGAAAAAGTTTCTGGTTCTGGAGAGAGTCGTAAATGTGTTGTCCACTGTGGTATTTCTCGTTGCATTTGTTGCAGAGAAAAAGTTTCTGGTTCTGGAGATAGCCGTAAATGTGTTGTCCCACCTGAGTCACCTCTATCATCTGGGTCACCTCTATCATCTGGACCACCTCTATCATCATCATCGCCAAAAAGATTTAGTCTCCTACCACGAAATTGTGTCCGCCGTATCGCCTTAAGTAAATTTTCAGGTAGTTTAAGTAAATTTTCAGGTAGTTTAAATCCACGAGAAATTGCTGTCGATATATCCATTCCATGTTCTCTACCAGCATCATCTTTATACGTTCCAATAAGAAACTTACTAACCGGTTTTAGAAATTGTAACAGCGATTCCTCTTTGTCTCGCTCGCCTTGCCGAACCACCTGAAACAATCTCTGATTTTTATACTTAGCTGAGGCGAGTTTGCTCAACGAATCTAATCGTTTATGAATGCCTTGGACTCGTTCTAAATAATATCGCTCCATTATAAAATTCGATTATACATTTTTCAATTGAATTGAATTTGTAAAATCGTTCACAGAAACTGTGTGAAATTCTTTCGAAACATTCTGTCCGGATTTGCGGTATACTTATCAAACAAAAAGAAATCGTATGTTTTAGCAGTCGCGTACTGATACATCTGAATAAATTGCTGTTTGTCAATATTTCCACCATAAAATCGTTGGCAATTCTGCTTATATCATTATTATCAAGCCCACCAAATAAAATAAAACAACCAGTATTTCGTCTTATTGTTTTTGGAACCGTAAAATAACTCTGCGCCAAATAAATAGAATTACAACGTTTGTTTCTCGACAAAGCAAAATAAGATTCGATAGGTTTAGTATCATCAGTTGTTAGAGGTATATCATCAAATACGACAATTTTATTTTCCTCAGCATCAAGATCAGCAATTGGAATTACATTATCTGGCGAATAAAACGTGATAATATCTTTACCAGACACCTGCTTTAAAACCTGATTGTTAAACCTTTGCAATAGATCATATTTTTGTTGTTGCGGATTAATTGTGTAAATGTAGACACTATCATATTCTAACATTTAGTTCATTATCAAGTTCATTAAAAGATTCGTTTTTCCTGAGCCAGTTCTCCCAACAATCAAATAATGTCTATCAGGTAATTCGTACATATGTTTTGTCTTAGTGCTCTTAGATGGATCATCAATGTTTATGATAGGCATGCTATATTTCGCGGCGTACATTAAAATCATTAAAATATATATGTAATTGAAATTTGTAAATAAATTCCGTTGAAAATCAATTCAATTTGAATTTATATAGAAATTTATTGAAATAAAATGAAAATATATATGTAATTGAAATTTGTAAACAAATTCGATTTAATAAAATCATTATAATAATGTCTTATTACAGCAAATTTGGCACGTTAATTAAAACATCAGATAGTGGAACTGCAAAGGTAGCAGTGGTAGCCGCAGACATAACAGGATTAGTAAAGAAATCAGGGGACACAATGACTGGCAACTTAAGAATGAGCAATAGCAGAATTATAGGCTTGGAAACAGATTATCCTGTACTTAATCCTGATATTACTCAAGCTGTTAGTCTAGAGCAGATGACAGCGCTAAATGCAAAAAAAGTCAGTAAAACCGGAGACACAATGACTGGAATATTAGATATGTTAGGTAATAAGATTATTGGCTTGGTGACAGATTATCCGCCAGCAGATATTGATCCAATGCAGGCAGTAAGTCTGAATCAACTGGTTTTATCCGGTAATTCACATGTTCAGAAAGACGGCGACACAATGACCGGTCCTCTAAACATGAGAGGAAATAAAGTAAGATCATCGGCATTTCCAACACAATCGTCAGATCTTGTCAACAAAACATATGTAGACGATGTTACGTCATTAAATATCAAACGAACTGGAGATATGATGGTCGGCACATTAACGATGTCCAACAATTCAAAAATAACAGGCTTACCAACAGCTTATCCACCAGCAAATTCATCTGAAGCAATTTCTTATGCGCAAATGTCAACAAAATTCAGTGAATATGTTCCCCGACTTGGGAGCACAGTGATCGACTCGTTAAACATGGGAGGATACGTTTCAAACGGAATTAATACTTATTTGTCACATCAGCTGATAATGCGGTTAACGTCCAGTACATGAACGATAATGCTGTTCTCAGAACCGGCAGCACAATGACAGGGGCCCTTGACATGAATAACAGATTAATAACAAATTTACCAGTACCGACTAATCCCGGAGATGCCGTTCCTTACTCATCATTGCTAAACCTTAGCAGCACCGTGGTTAACAAAATCGGCGACACAATGACAGGAAATCTCATCATGTCAAACTGCGTTGTAAAATGTGCAAAAGCGCCAACTGCAACAGATGACCTAACAAATAAAGCATATGTCGATTCGAAAGTTGTCGGTGGTGGTGGTGGTACTCGATCTAAAAATAATGTCGGGTATATTCCACCGCTGCAAGGAAATAGCAACAATCGTACTGGATTTATTGTATCAGCATCATCATCTTACCCAGGTTACGATCCTTTTAACGCATTTGCATATCATCTACAATCATCAACAAATACAAACGAATGGGCAACAAATGGCATGTCAGCAAATTTCTGGATTAAAGTTCAGTGTCCATCACCAGTTGCTATATGGAAATTTCAACTGCGTGGACGAGTCAGTGCGGAGAAAGAATTTATTATTGGCGACTTGATGGATCTAATAATGATGTTGGCTATTCGACATTATATACAACCGCGCCAAATGTTATTTATATTGGAAATACAATTCAAGAATTTGCTGTATCCGTCGTGACTAAATATTTGTATTTCAAGTTGGTTATCATCAACTCCGAACCTACAAATCCGGGTCTATCTTTGTTTCAAATATTTACCTTGGATGATATTGTTTAACGATTGAAACTACAAGTAAATCTGTGCATAAATCTGTGTACAGATTCGGATTCGGATTCGGATTCAGTTTTGTCTACAAAATTATTATAAATAATGAGTGAAGTTGTTGATGTATGTCGTGAGTTCTACAATAAAATTTTTGAATTTGATCTCACGCAAAATATTAAACCAGAGTTTACTTCACCAGCGGCGGATAAAAAAACAGAAAACATTCGAACAGCTATTCGTGAACTAGCAAATATGTTAAGTAATCAGTCTGAGATCACTGATAACATTTTAAACCTGCGATCGGTTATATCAATGAGAAAAAAACAGATGAAAGAAATATTAGATAAGTACGATGTATTCGTAAAATTTTGTGTTCCATCTGAAATGGAAAATTTAGAAAATCAGATTAAGGATCTACTTCATAGTGTAATTCTAGAACTGACAAAAGATAATGTTTTAACAATACTACGAACAAAATTTATAGCAAGACAAAAATTTGCTGCTGGTAAAGACCGAGAACACAGGGAAAGATCAACATGTTTAGATAATATTTTTGGAAAGAAACGACTTGGTCTCGGAAGAAATATTAAAACGCATAACAGTTTTGTTAAACGACGGTTCTTCTGCGATGTTGGATTAGATTACAATGACGTCGAAACAGTTATTGCTGTCCATAATGAACCTGATGATGTTCATACATTCGCCACAAGCTACTTAATACTATTATCATCAAAAACAAAAGGATATAAAAATAAGTATGATGGTATCGATATAGCAACTGCATTTGATACTGTGGACACAAGTGAAAGAAAACTTAAGCAGCTACCAGAATCTGAAAAAAAGGTTTTTTACGATGAACTAGATTCACTTACTGAAATACCAGATGAAATAAAATGGACACCAGATCCAAATCAAGCATCATATAATAGCATAATAACCAAAAATGATGATAATCGTGTATTAACAAACTTTATAGCTGAACCACAATATTCTAATTTACGTGATTTGATGAGAGAAAAATTAAAAGTAAATGAGCTTTTTACTGAAGATAATTTACTAGATGATTTTGCTGCAGCATATACGATATTATACCAGTATTTGCTGTTAGATACTATACCAGTTGGCGCTGTAAAATCAGCTATCGAATCAAATAAAGATATTAATATAAATAAAATAAATAATGTACCAAACAATTTCGAATTTATAGGTAAATTATCGATTACACCACAAGAAGAAAATATATTAAGAGATAAAAGATCTACTGTGTTTGATAAATACAGAGATTTTATTAATGATGAAAAAAATAAAAAATTTAAAACCTTAATCAAAAATGCTGCAGCAGGTTTAAAATTTGAAGAAGTCATTAAATATTATGATAACTTTAAAAAATTAATTGATGCATATTTTACTCTTTGGTTTTGGCTAAAGTATATGGAACTTTGGTTTGGAACGGAAATATATATTTATGAAAATAATATTAATGCAGCTATCGATTTTTATAATAAAAATGAACATTTAAAAAACAAAATAAGAGCAAATGATCTAGATAAATTAAAAGAATGGACAAGTATTAATGATGTTAAAAAGTACATTTTTTCTCATTACGAAGTACCACTAGAACAATGGAAATCAATTTCAGATAATAAAATTGAAGCAGAGAGTATTATTTATGACTACCATTACTGACATGGAGATAGAATGAAAGATATTGGAAGATTAAATTTAGAGAGACAAATAAATCCAAATACAGGAATAGAAGAATTTCGAACAACATTCTACACTGGTTGGGGATATGTTCCAGATCAACCAAATAATCCTTCAAATGATCAATTAAATATAAAAGAAAGGTTCGCAACAGCATATGTAATACTTTACAAGTATTTGTTACCAAGTAATATTAACATCGACTTTATCAAAGGAGCTATCGAATTTATTGATACATATGAAAAGACAATCGGAGAAATAAATGATATCACGTCTGTTTCAAACACATTCGATTATAAATCAATAATACACTACGATGAAAAAAAAAAGAAAGGATCCGAGACAGAAAATCAAAACTGTTCGACAAATACAAAGCAGTACTTGATGATAAACATAATGTAGACTTTCGTAAACTAATTGTTAATACAGCTGCAACACTAAAAATTATGCATTAATTATTAATAATGAAATCGATTATTGATTTTAATCATATTTCTAAACTGATCCCCGAGGATGAGCGAGATCAACTAATAGCATACTTCAATACCTACCATAAAAAAATGTACTGTGCAAAGCGAGCTCACAGGTACTACAGCAGATTAATAAAATTAATATTCTATACTCCACTGTTGTTGACAACAGCTGGCATCGTTTCAGCAGGAAGTTTATTTAATCAACTTTTTCTTATATTATCAGGTGCTGGCATATTTATAAGCGCTGGATTTAAACGTATCGAACCAAAACTCGAACATAAAAAATCGTCATGTAAATTAGCAGCAACTATGTACTCAAAAATATTAACTCAATTACAAGCATAGCTGCGAGGTAAAGAATATAACATGATCGGTTTAATCCATGAAATGCAAACGAAGGAAGATATGTTAATAGACATCGTCCCCAACAGAAGATCAAAATACGAAAAAAAGTATTTGCTCAAATATGGCAGCTAAATTTTCAATTAATTTTATCTAAACAGTAGTAAGTATAAAGGCGTGATCTCAGCATAATTGTCTCTTTGTAGTAAGGAGCTCGGAGGTCCGGAGGGCCGAAGAGCGACGAACGGAAAAGAGACAATTGTGCCGAGATCCGCCTTTATACTTACTACATCTGGGACTCAAGGGCGGGAGAAAAGGATGACACCCCTATCGGAAATAGTTACCACAGGAGCAAGTTTTCTGAAATGTTACTCAGCGGTTTAGGAAATGCGGTGAAGGACAGACGAACAGTTGAATGTATCATGATATTTCCGACGCTTATTAAATAAAGAATGGGGATGAAAAAGCATTTCTTAGTCTATATGTTACCACACATCAAAGGATCTTGTCAAAAATATCTGAAGAACTCGTATGACAACAAATATTTCGATTCATTGTTTAATTGATTGATTGGTGTTTAACGGTACATCATCATATGAAAAACTATTTAGTGCCAATGCAATGGGATTAAGATGCCATGCCTAGAGATACCACGGTAACAGGAATGGATAGATCTGGCCAGGATTCGAACCCGCAATTATTGTGACTCCGACACTCTCACAGCTGAGATACCGGCTGCATTAAATGATATGGCCACTACTGCTTTTCGAACATGCAACATAGATATGTTGGATCATTTTGATATACAAGGGACATGCAGAACATTAATCGAACTGACAGGGTTTTTGAACCGAGAAATCCCTTTAATGTGCATTGATAAAATTATCAACATACGATAACGGTGTTATAACATAAATAGTGTCAACTCTCTGTAAGACCCACACAAAAATCCCCGCTATAATGAAAATCCAAAAAAAAAAAAAAAAAAAAAATGCCCTTCGTTTGTCTTGGTTAGTTTGCAATCCGAGACTTTTTTGAAGCGAATAAAAAGTCAAAGCACTTACAGCTGTCCAAAAGGGCAGGATGACATCATTTTATTTTTTATTCACAAAACGTGGATATAACTAAATGCTGTGACAGCTATAACACATACTATAGATTTCTCTGCTCAGCGTTATATATATATATATATATATATATATATATATATATATATATATATATATGTATATATTACAGTAGTTTCGTGCATGCATATGTATATATGTACGCATGTACACATCAATGTTTGTAATGCAAGAAACCAGCGGCCTCTAAAGTTTGATGCGTAAAAGATTGAAATGTTATTGTAGCCTTTGCTACAAAAGTTTTGAACTATTAAAATGACATCAACTGACAAAAATAAGAGTCAAAAATGCATGACGCTACATAATAATTAATATGCGACAATGAAAGTATATTTCTACGATCCTATATTTACCAAAAACAGCAATATGACCGTATAGCGTAACGGATAAGCACATACAACTATTTATGATTGTGCACTTAAGCCTAAATTTGTGGAACTTTGCATATTGATTACTCTTGAATATCTGAACAATTTGTGACATTTGATATTGATTAGCGCCACATATTGGCCTACAGAGACACCAACAAATTTCAGCACTATACTCACGCTTGAATTTGTTATGGTGAGTTTGACCAAATAATATCTAATAATGTTATATGATGACTCAAAAGTTTGCAATAAATTATAAATTAATAATTTAACAATACGTTGGTGGAACTCTTATAATCTATAAGACAAAAAAAGTCACAAACAAGAAGCAAAAGCAACACATTTCTGTCTACACGATATGATATGCAGCCATCTTGCTATCTTTATTTCTTTCTGGTATTTTGAAGAGAAAAAAAAAGAGAAAATATACGTAAAGTAAATAACATAAGTTTGAGATGATGACTTTATGCAAAAGAAGATAGAGCAACCACAGTGCCTTGGTTTTTACTGCATATTTCATACCCATACTCCATGGCTTTAAAGAAAAATCCGTCACATGTATGATACGTGATAGATATTTCTGTAACTTTGATGTTGAACTCCTCTCATGGACATAAGGTCAGAGCCGAAACCACACCCACCTCCAAATGGACCACACAAGAGCTCGTTTCTTGAAATTCCACTCAGCGGTTTGGGAGATGTGGTAATGGATAAACGGACAGAGAAAGGAGATCATAATATTATAGATGCTTTAAAAAAGTAGAGTTTAAATGTAATTTTAGTCTGCATGTCCTTCTCACATTGAATGATTTTACTAACAAATATCAACATCACGTATGCCAACTATTTTATACATTGCTTGATTGCTTGACTGGTTGGTATTCAGTCGCACGTCGAACCCGCAGCACACCGACTGTGACTCTTGGTATGATAATCGGTGAGCTGCTCACTGTATTAAATGTACTGGCCTCTACTCGTATTCCAATATACAATCTTTATATGTTTCATCATTTTGACATTCCAGATGAATGCACGAGACAGGTGGAGCTGACCAATTTTTGGAGCCAAGTCTTAAAAAGGTGCAACACCCGTTTGTTACAAACAAACGCCAGAAAAACGAAAAAACCCTGAAGTGCATTGATAAAAGTAGCAACATAGGATAACGGTGTCACAACATAAATAGCATCAACTATTTGTAAGATCCAGGAAATCCCCGTTATGAAGAATAACCTTAAGAATATGAAAAATTCCCTTCGTTTGTCTTGGTTAGTTCGCAGTGTGGGGCTTTTACGAAAAGAGTGAAAAGTCAAAGCATACAGCACGGTGTTGGCAAGAGAAATAAGGAGAGCTGGGAAAACAAATACGAAAACAGATGTTAGGTCATCAGATATAAAGCAAATCCGTCCACCGTAACCACAATATTCCAAATTCGACTTTACAAGATGAAACACAAGAGTCCCAACTACTATTACAAATGGAAAGCATATCATGTAAAGGATATAGTAAATCGGGACGCCACGGTTCATGGAGAGCTGGTTCATAGTGGCAAGATTACTAGTGAAGGTAATGTAGATATTCCAGGTACATATATTAAAGCAGAAAAATGTAGAAAGCCATGAGAAATGAATGCAAATGCCTATGAAAATACAAAAGTATTTAGAAACCGTTTGCTTTAGTCCGAACTGTAAACTTGACTGAGCTAGAAGCAAAGAAACAACGAGACTGACATTCAATTTACCAGGTCTGGTCCGTAATTCTGAATGAATCAGGTAAGTTAAAAGCGTCATGAGTAAACAAAAGATGGAAAGGCAAGTGCAAGAGAAGCTAAAAATAGTATATGGTCTTTGAACTATAGACAAAATATCTCGTCTAGATTCTGATTGTGATTCTGTGATATTTTGAATTTTATCAAATACATCGCAACATATCTTTATTATTGTTTCACTGATGGACTCGAATTGAAATTTGTTTAGGGTAGCATTTACAATGGGTATGTATACGTTGTGAAAATTGTCTAATACAAAACCATGATGAAGTTCTCTCTGAGTACATGTCAACATATCAGAAAACACTTTAAGATATTTACCATTGTCTTCAAACGACTCATTATTTAGGTAACAGCCGGTTTCCGACATATTTGTTGAATTTTGGAAAAGGTGCAACATTTTGTAGTCGGGCACTAATTTCACAGCAAGCTCAGTGTCCTTTAAAATAAAGGTGCGTTCTATCTCTTTTGTGAAATGCTCCTCCAGAAGTTTCAATCTTCCTTTAGTTTTGCGAATTTGCATGGATACAAAGGCGTACAAGACTGTATATTCTGTCAATAGTAATGAATTACATGGCAAAGACGTCCATACATGAAAATTCCAAGTCATAAGGACTGAGTCAAATTTACTAAATTCCAGTGATATTACTTGCCAAAGAGTATTGATTATTTCTTCATTCTTGATGGAAATGTGGAAACTATTGTTCAAGCTATGGCCACTAAACTCGGTTCTGAAATACATTCCGTATTCCATTTCATTGAGTACAGCTTCAAAGGGATAGTCACATGAATTGTTTTGGAACACTTTTCCCTCAGAGCACAGTATCTTCTCACATGGCGTCTAGAAACATACATAATGGAAATGATTAAGATAACGGTAATAGCAACAATTAAGAACGCAATAATAATAATAATTATAGTAATAATAATCATTATCATCATCCTAATGAGGCATTAAATGAGAGGAATCATCATTATCGTTACCAAGGAAGGAATTTCAAGAAAATTCAATTTTTTACCTCTTTTTGTTTAATTGCCTCAGACATATTGCGGTGGCAAGATTAGGGTGCCTTGTATTCGCCGTTTATAAAACCAAAGTGCTTAACACTGTGCATAACAAAGACGTATGTAATTTAAACAGTATTAAAGCATTAGAATTAGAAAGTAAGTATGCATTGGATATATCTATTTCAACAGCATATATCTGAAGGTTTCAGTGAAATTATTTTATAAAAAAACCCATAAAATAAAAAGAGAGTGACAGAGAGATAGAAAGTCATTGAGCATAGAATGATATGGTATTTACATTTTTATATTGTTAATCTTGCAAGTTCATGGAAAATATAAAATACAAACTTAGTTACAGTTATCATGATCAGGTCACTAAATGAATGAAAAATGGTATGTACATCTCTATGCATCTATATATGTGTAAAAAACTAGGAAACATTTATTCTTTGTTATATATATATATATATATATATATATATATATATATATATATATATATATATCTGTAAATAATACACATACATATGTATGTATGCATATATATTACTCATGCACATGTATATTCCCCAATACACGAAGTACATAAATAAATACATACTAACACGTGTCCATACCATCGTGCATGTGTCCAAAACATGTTATATGCAGTCACCTGTGAAAAACTGGAAAAGTGACCTTTGAAAGTAAGTCGTTGCTCGAAAGAAGAAAACGTCTATCATAATTTGCTTTAGGGAATATGTCAAAAATGGTTGTGTAAGACATGTGGTTTCTGACACAATAAGTATATTTTTAATAAGAGTTAGAAAAGTCTTTTGTATAAACACCATTAGGTGTAAAAACTATCCCATTTACTACTTACATACGCACCATACTTCTCAGACATAAAGTTTAACTTCATTTGTTTTCTTGAAGATAACCATATTTGGTGCTTCAAAAGTAAATCTACATCTGTAAGTGTATAGTTTCAGTTGCAATATAAATACATTGATCACATTTGTATCAACTTGGCTCCTACTTAATATACCACGAAGAAATGATTTCTTTGAAACTGAAAAATGATGAAGATGATTGCATTCATTCATTCTTTAGCCATTCAGTAAAAGCATTAAGGATTAATTTTGCTTTGGACAGTCCCAAATTAAACAAGAAAGGGTTTATATAGAATTATTACACAAAGAACACAGATTATTTGGAATTTTACAAAATTTACTCAAAACACTATTCCTTGGTGCAATTTTATGTAGAAATTTAGTTTGAAACTACCTACATTTGGGGCAATTAGCCACATTGTGTTGAAGGGAAAAATAATTATTCCATTCAGCTTGCCCTAAATCACTAAATTTCAGATTCCATTTTCTTTTTGAAGATGGTTCATAATTATTATAAATTATTTTTTATGCATTTTTTGCAGTCGTTTACATCTCTTACAATAAGTAAAATAAATGATTGTAAAACTGGGTATTGAATATTTGAGTTCATGCTTAAATAAAATTTATTGCTGTATTTTTATAGCATTCACTAGCCAAAAAAATTCTAAGAAGTTTGCATGAATTCTAAATGTATTGACAAAGTTTTCCAATTCAGTCCATGAACCATCTTAGAAAGATATTTATGTGTAAAATTCTTTTTTTCAACCCAGTGTTTGTACATTACACTAGAAGTTCCAACTCTAATATTGCGGTATCATCCATATTTGTGCTAGTAGCAATTCCTTTTTACCTTGTACTGTAAGCTTATTATATAGTATTATATAGTTTAATATAATCTTTTAGCAATTTGCTAAACCAAACTTTATTTTGGCCTTCATGACCTTCTTTAAGAAAATATATTCCAGACACAAAAATTGTCTACATGTGAAGCAGAGGCAGCTAAAATATTTTCCATGTTGACTCAGAAGTAATTATTCTTCTAATCCAAGATACCATAAGGACATCTGTACACATATTGATATTTACCATTGTTACACACCTTCTTGGTAACCCTTAATAATTACTTTTCTTTTAATTCTATCTCTTGCCCTTCTGACAATCAAAAGAATGAACATAACAATCTAGCTCCTGAAGTACTTTATCAGGAGGATTGGGTTAACTCAATAATAAATGAGTAATTGTTGACAGTGCCAATTCTTTATGACCTGTAATTTCACCAAATGGTGTGAATAATTTTTCGTACCATTTCAAAAGCAGATTTCTAGCTTCCCTAACTTCAGTATTATAATTTAATATCACCATGTTTGTTGAAGTCTGTAGAAAGATATATACCCAGGTAAACAAATTTAGATGAATCCCAATCTAGATTATATTCTGATTAATACGTGACATTGCTTCCTGTTGTACTACCAATCCTGACTGCTTTAGTTGTTTTAATGTTTGTAATAAGACATGAAGATTTATTTGTACTGATATATGCGGTCCAAGGCTGATTTAAGTGACTTTTCAGAACAATCAAGGGTGATTGTTGTGTCATCTGCATATTTGAAATCAGATAGTCTGTATTATTTATATTAATTCCCCTTACATTTGGACTTTTTCTGATCATATTGGATAATATGTTTCCACATAGAATGAAAATGTAAGGAGAAAGGGTATCACCTTGTCTACATACTCTCTTAATAGCAAACCATAATGGGCATTACTCATTAGAAATTACACACGATTTTATTATTTTAAAACATTTTTATCCATTTTATAAACTGTTCTCCAAAGCAAAAAGTATATAAGATATTATCAATGATGGACCATGCAAGTGAGTCAACAGCTTTTTCAAAATCAATTATGAGAAGAAGTTCATTTATGCTATTTTTCTTTGTATAAAACATAAAATTATATAAAGTACAGATATTGTTCCCTTTGTATCTTCCCTAATAAACCCATTTTAATCCTTATTAACTATTGTGGGGAGAGTTTGTTTTTTGTCTATTTGCAATACATGCTGATGAAATTGTATAGGATATATTTATTAGAGACATTGGTTTCCAATTCCCCAAATATTGTTTCGGTTTATCACCTTTTGGAAGACAACTTATAACACCTTCTTTCTGAGTGGAAGACAGTTCACCAGAGTTGTACGAATAATTAATTGCTTTGACAAATACGGGTAAATATCTCTTCAAAAGAACGTAAAAAAAACCCATCTAGTGTAAATCCATCAAATTCTTGGCTTTTGTTATTTGGCATATTTCTTGGAGCTGCAGTTGCTTCAGCTAAGGTTATTGGACCATTCATACATTCTTTCTCCTTACTTTCTAGTTCAGAAATATCGTGGTTGTTCAAGAAAGACTTGAGGTCAACTGGATATACTTTATGAAAGGAGTAATGTTTCTGATTTTGTTTATTACAAAATTTCTCCCTGATTATTGGTATACGTTCCATTTAACTGAAAAAAATTAGGTATCATTTTGCTGATGTAATTCATTTTTCCCAAATGAAAGAAATATTTTGTTGCCCGTTCTCCCTATTCATTCTAGTTTGCTCGTGATCTTATTCTCACGCCTTCCATTTCTTCCTGCAAATTGTTTCCAGCTGGTTCTTTTTGCTCTTTAGGGTCTATAATTGATCAGATTGACAACTTTGGTCCAAGAGATTAATTTCGATAGTAAGTTGTTTCCCCAGTTGGTCTTGATTTTTTTAAAACGAAGAATATTAAATTGCTTGCCATTTAATTTCTAAAAGTAACATTTCAAAATAAGTCGATTGTTATGTTAAATTCATATCAGAAACTGGAGCTTGCTTAAAATTAAATATCTAATTAGGGCAAATATATTGACGTTTACACTGTTGAATTGTTTCTTTTACCAGGTACATATAATCAATTTCTCTTAACAACGAATTATTAAATTTCTAAAAAGTTTTATGCTTTTCGGTTTACCTAAAATGCAAAATTATTTTTACAGGTGAGTAATGAATTCGATGACCAAGTTATACCATTGCTTCTTCTACTATACTGAAAAGATTTTCAAAAATAAGGAAAAAAAGTCTTGTCTTGATTGCTTAATTAGATTCCTCTATCGCTAAATATCAATCAAATAAAATTCTACTCGCATGTCAAGAAAAACATTTTTGGCACTGTGATTATTTACGATGTTATAATTATAGGTATCAAAATATGTATCCATAATCAACTTGAAGTCGCCACTAATCAGCACGTTATCTTTACTAAAGTTAGAAATATCAGTTGTTAGTTCAGTATATAAACTTGGATTATCCCGTTTAGGGTCATAATTATAAACAAAGGGTGAATCTATTGTTTTGTGTTGATAAATCGAAGATAAGCTTATTGCCATTATTGTCGCTCTTAAGTTCCTGTTATAGCGAATTCAGATTTATTATTTAGTAAAATTGCTACTTCTCTTCAATTAGATGAGAAAGGATAAAAACAAAACAAGATTAATAACCATAAGGTGATCTTATGTAATTCTACCACTTTCGATTAAAATGAGTAGCTTGTAAGAGGTAAATATAATATTTCTTGTAAGAGGTAGATAGAATATTTCTTTTCCCTTGAATAATTAAAAACATAATTTATATTTAGTGGATCCTCATATTCTTGACAGTTCAGCATCTTACAACTTTGATACAATCAGAGTCAACATGATTTAAATTCTAAAATTACATAAAGACACATGTAACCATTCTAATACGTACATGTAACATAAAGACACAGGAAACCATCCTAATATGTACATGAGTCATAAAGACACATGTAACCATTCTAATATGTACATGTGACATAAAGACAGAAAATTTAAGGAGCAGGATATCAAAGAAAGACATGATAGAAAGTAGAATGACAAAAAAGAAAAAAGAGAAGAAATAAAAAGGTGATCACCATCAAATAGGTGGATGGAAACAGCATATTTGTCATTGGTCATGCACTCCGTATAAAACAAAAATATTTGCCAGTCAAACATAAACAAATTAAAATCCAAAGGAAACAAAAGACAACATAACAATCTACGAAGTCTGAAACACGAAAGTATGCTACTCTAAATGGTCCAATATTGTAATGTTCAATAGTCATAGCAACTAAAAAAAAATCAATAAACAGAACAAATACATACAAATAACGCTTATATATACATATTCAGGTCGAGATTTTTACAAACCAAGCTTGTGATTAGGTAAATGAATAAACTTCTCAAGGTTTTAATTCTAAAAAATGTTTTAAACCTGAATCTTCTCATTGTCCACTGGATGCTCATCATTCATTAAATCTAATATCAATCGTCTAATTCTGCATGACGTAGAACAGTATTATCATAGTTTCAAAGCCAACAATCAGAGTGTCCCTGTAGTTAACTCAGTCCACATAATTACTATGCATCTAAAAGAAGCTGTCAAATCTGGAAATACGCAGGAAGTTTTGTCTTGTTTCTAGTTACCCCCACCTCCTATGCGCATACGATTGAGAGAGAAAGAGAGGAGAGGGATGAGATAAAGAGATTTAATCTATGCTATTTGCTTTGTGTGTTTCTCTTAATGTCTTGTCTGTGGTGTGTGTGTGTGTGTGTGAGAGAGAGAGAGAGAGAGAGAGAGAGAGAAAGAGAGAGAGAGAGAGAGAGAGAGAGAGAGAGAGAGAGAGAGAGAGAGAGAGAGAGAGAGAGAGAGAAAAGTGATAATTAGAGAATAAGAGTACGGGAAGGGTGGTGGGAGGGGATTAGATTAATTGAAATAGACCCGAATTGTGTACCTATTTTGCTTGTTGTGGAATTGTATTATTTTACATCTGTTCCATAACATTGGTCTCATCATGGACAAGGTTAGACAAAAGTTATGATTAGAAGTATCAATTTGAAGTCAATACTTGCTTAAGAATTGTCCTCAAGCTTCGACAGATCCTGTGTGATTTTTACCCTGATTATTTTATTGTTCCTCAGTTTTGCAAACATTCTGCAATCGAAGATCCACACCGGCTCCACCACTTCCAGGGCTTTAACTTTCTCTACGAATTCAGATGCTTGTCTCGTAATGTCTTCCTTGATTACTATCCCGCATCCCTTTAAGTTTTCCTTGATATGATCGCATCCAGCTTTTACCACCTAGTCACAAACTGACAAATAATGGGTCTGTTTGCATCATTGGTAAATCGCGTCAGACGATGGGTGATGCTGATATCTGCTTCTGTTAAATGCATCTTTACTTTGTTTCTCAATAAGTTGACAACCCTCTCCACACAGGTATTTACGGATTCTTTCTCTCTCTGTCATCTATGCCGTATCTTATTATGCTGTTTTACTTAGCGTTCTGTTCGAGGGCATCCAGAGACTTTCCTATAAACTTGTTCTTGGCCTGCAGGCCCGCAATAGTGCCTAAATCAACAATTGACGACACTTCAAATATGTGGAGCCTCTCTTTCAAATTTTCACTTTCTGTCTGCGATTTCAAACTGTTCCCTTCTCAGAATTTCAACCTCTGCACTTATTTCATGTACCTTTTTAAAGATGTCGTCATTACTCCTCTTTGAGACTTCGTCAAGGGTACATTTAAGGGCAGCTTCAGTGATAAGGTTTTTCAGTTGCGTGTCAATATAATATCGGGAGACAATTTTTTTCCAGACATTCAGGCAGCTTATCCATCTTTTTCTGTATAGTCTCTATTTTATCTGCCTCTGGCAAAAACGTCCTGCTCTCCAAGAATAACCCTTGCCTAGCAAACTGCTTCACAGAACTTTGACTCTGATGAGGGGATACATCGCCTGCGGCCTCATTGCTCCTCATTACCTTCTGTTTCCCTGACTAGGAGCCAGTCTTTCCTCCTCGCATAGGCATGTTTAATAAAATATTGCACAAAGAAAAGCAAGATTGGAGTATGCCTCTTGCACTCGAGGTTAATTGTGCGACCACTCACTGTGTGAACGGCGATATATATCTTCCTAGGCACCGGCCATTTTGGTTATGTACTTATTTGTGTATCGCGAGAAAAGGTTCTATATGACAGTGATGACAAACGTAAAAGCTTCAGAGACTGAACCGCAGTATTCAGGAGTCACTTAGATTATAATATCACTCATCGGAATTACCCAAAATAATCACGATACAAACAAACCAGATATATATTCTTCCACATCTGTTAACTGTCGTTCACTCGCCACTGTTGACCTTCGACCCTCGTAATTTCAATTTTTTTTCGCAATGTTATTAGGAGATCATTAATGACAAGTAGGCTAACATCCTTTAGTTACTAATCCTACTACTACTATTATTACTACCGCTACTACTACTACTACTATTGTTAATAATAATATTTATAACAATCTAATAATAACAATAAGAATGATAATGATGGTAATTATTATTATCAATTAATTAAGAAGAAAAAGAAGAAGAAGAGCAACAATTGCAATAATAATAGTATGTATATCAAAAATGGTGCTGCTTTAGAGTAATCTGCAGGAAACTGAACGTAATACTTTTGAATTCATATTTCTATGGCAGTACACCATTTGATCCGATGTACTTAACTTAAATAATACATATACATACTTTCAAATAATTATGTACCATGATACTCCCCTGGCCTGGCCCATCTGTTACCTGGATTCCTCTGTAGATGGACACATTTGGAATTAATTAAACCGTTTATATATAGATACAGCCCCCATCTCTAGCCACTTATAATGTCCCAAGGGTGCCCAATCCATGCAGGTTTCGCTGTATTAATTAATATGTTTATATGACTATAAATACATTTGTATTTAGAGGTACATACATGTTTGTTTGTGTGAATGTATGCTTGTATGTATGTATCCCTGTTTGTTTGTATGTATATGTGTATGGATATTTGTATATATGTATGTATGCACGTATGTACTATATTTTTATATAGCTTTATGCATAAAGGTATGTAAGCATGGATGTGTGGAAGGGTGGATGACTGAAATCCACAAAAGGAACATTTAAGAATATAACAATACAGTAAGTAATATAAATGTATGCAACGTTTCTCTTTATAGTATAGTTCTCTTCCCCTCTCTATCTCTCTCTTTATCTCGTTCTCTCTCCCTCCCCCTCTCTTTCTCTCTCTCTCCTAAATCATCGGACACATTTACACTACTTGTACTTTAGCCTGATTTAGATTAACTATTATGAATATTTCATCTTTATATTGACACATACATTCTTAAAGGTGATTCCAAGGCCCCCAACGTTGATTCCGTTAAATAATCTAATTGTAGGGCAGAAGCTCGTTGTGTCCCAATAAAATGTGGAAGGACTTGTTGGTCTAATGGTACTGCAGATCAGAGCTATTGAATTAATACGCATTAAAAATGTGCATGCTTTACCTTATGTGATATTAATATCAAGTCTTAATGACTTAGAAGCAGAACAATCATAATGGAAAAATATAATGTATCGGATGTTGCTAATTAAACTCTCCATTTAATTCTTCTACAAAGATTTTTTTAATTGTAAATTTCAATATCACTTACTGTTCCTTCTGGACATCGAGTGGTAATCTTCTCCTGATTGTATATTTCTAAAACGTTTGTTGATATCTGGAATATTGAACGATATGAGGGTTGGAAAAATGTGTCCAGCATATTGTATGATCCTTCCTGAACCATTTGTATCTCTTCTGGTGTATTGCACATCAGACAATATAAGTTCTTAAAAGGGCCCCAACCCAAGTCACGGTCGACGTCCAGGCAAAGATTCTCAGCACTGCTATTATATGTTGTCCAGGGTGTCCTCACTTTACATTTATAGTACAGTGGCAAGTTTTCTTTTGAGTTACATAAGTAACAATAAACGTTTATGTATCCATCCAGAGAAAATGCGGAAATGTCAAAAGAAGACATCTTGGTTTCAGCATTTGATTCACAGGCTGTTTGTATTTTATTACTTAAAACTTTCCATAAACCTGTAGCATTACATTTCGAAATGTAATTCTGCGTTTCATCGCAATCGAATGGAGATATGTGTTTTAAGCTACAGTTCTCCTCTAATGCAATCTCTATAAATTCCTGAAGCGTCGTTAACAGGGCGCAATCAATATAGCGATTGCACTGAACAATTAGATCAAATGGCTTGCTGTGAAAGATATTATTACATTGACCACAGTATATATTTCTAAATATGATTTTATCAAAAACTGTCACAGGTAAAACTTGCAGAATATCTTTAGTGTCTGGATTTTCACACTTTTTCCGTAGAAGTCCATCTGTCTGTTCGGGACAGGAACCAATAGCCAAAAAAGCTTTATCCGATGATGATTTGGTGTCAGAGTGTAGTTCATCAGGTATGCACTTAAAATTGTCTTCTTGTGTAATATATTTTCTACAGCATGACATTGTCATTGGGCACTTAGATGAACAAGAACAATACATGCATTCAGCAGGATCTTCTTTGGCGTCCTGCTTTACCTCAGGACAAAATGAGCGGTCCCGACAAGTGTTTGCAAATCTGATTTTCACAGTTTCAATCAATGAATCTTGATCAATGCTTGTATTCAAAACTCGAATTAAAGTTGTAAATTGATTCTTATCGTTGTCATACCACTCTGACACACTGATTTCCGTGTTTGAATATAATGGCATTAAGTGAATCTTTGTAGGGTCCATATTATCGTCGAAAACGTTACAGAACAAACAGTACAAGTTTTTAAAGGGCCACCAGCGAGGCTCGCTCGAGAATGATTGGCAATTTTGGAATATGTTCGAATCAAAGTTTCTCCAGAGTCCAGTTGTATTGCACTGGTCAATATAATAATGTACTCTTTCCGAGACTATGCTTGGATTACAAATGTAGCAAAAGACATTTTTGAAGCCGTGATATGGTAGATCGAAATGCTCACATGCCCACACTAAATCTGCATCGTAAGAAATCCAAAGTCCAGAAACATTGCACGCTTGAATTCTTTGTAACATAGAGTATATTTCAATAGCCAAACATTTCTCAACAATATAATTAATCCCCACTGGAAAGTATGCAATAACGCAGGTCTCATTTCTAATATTACTCTGAAGCAATGACATGATGTCCAGAGATACCATCGCCAACTTGGTCAAATCTTGCCGGCAATAAAGATCCAAAACCCAACTAACTAGATCGCGTTCTTGTTCCAGATGACACAGAGCGCAATATTTGTTTTTGTAGGTTTGACCACTTTTTACAGAAGTCACTATTGGATTATTAGTTTTTAGTGCGGTATTCGTATTCATGTTGCACGATTCAGCGTAAGGTATGTCACGGAGCTCGCATGTCGTCACCATTTGGTACCCTAGTTTAGCACGGGCATTTAGTGGATATAGGACCACATTGACGCAACTGTATGTCACTGCTTTGTAAGGATGATCAAGACAACACACAGATCTCTGGCACCTTTTAACACAGCTGCAAGGGCGATATTTGGCTGCTCGTGGTACTGTTGCTAAATTTGGTAAACTTGTGTTTAAACATATTGGAGGTAAAACATAAAACGTTGATGCCAAGAGGAATAATTTTGTTTTATTCACCGTGGTTTCTTCTGTATTCTTAAAATATGGCCAGAAGTCTGGGTCAGGCGATGTCATTGCGGTGTTGCAGAAACTAATGGCAAAAGCAGCTAGCAGACAAAAGGGTAAATATGCCATTCTCGCAGTTTCAACAAAAGATCTGGAACGAAGAGAATTTGTGAGTCTTGCCCTATTATTCTTTCGAATAGTATTTATGTAAATGTCGTATTCTCAAACAGAGTCAAAGGAAAGCACGATTGTCGTATCAACACACCATACGTGTTTAAACGTAACAATTATTAATTATACTGGAGACAGAAATATTTCAAACTTTTTATCTAATCACTAGTTTTTTTTTGTAGTCTTAATTCATCTGAGGATATTTTACCCAATTGCAAAATAATGGCTTCGAAACACAGTTTCCCGTTCATCGTAATATTAAGTTCAGATCTAATACGGCAGTTCGATATTTGTTATACCTAACTGTGATTTGTAGTCAAGAATTTCCATTAAAAATGATATATACTTACCAAGTTGGTGGCTTTGAATAATAATTTATAATTTTTAAAACAAATACCATTATTTATCGAATTTGTGTTGATTCTATGACTTAGTTTACGCCCCGAGTTCCGATTTGTAGATTATCTCTAGCAAAAGACTATTTCATACGAAAAATCCATGTTTTTCGCAAATTATCATTAACATTGTGATTATGGTAGAGCAATGCACTTATGCTTGTTTTTTATTTTTGCCATCATATCGAGTCGAGACAAATCGAGGGTGCACATAGAAATATTTGTTTGAAATATTTTACACTGTTCACCAATAGTCTTCCTTTGCGAAAGTAGAAACGAAGGAAGGAAAATATGTCTGAGTCCTTATTTATAGAGATAAAGCATGCGATTAAGAACATTAATTGTATTACCTTATTTTTATATCAGGATTTTTTGAGTATGTGTTTTTTAAACCAACTTGTTCAGGGAGTCAGTTTTATCGCGATGACTTTTATAAAATGCTACAGTTTTCGCTTCAATCTGACATTCTCTATTCCAAATATTTATTTTCTACTGATCATTATATTTTCATTTTCCTGCAAGAAAAAGGAAATAGACCCCAATATAGAATATATTGTGGTTACAGGTCTATTACACTTAATGATGACTTTTCGTCAACTGCGACATTCAATATTCAGCCAGCTCATGTATATATCTTCTTCTATTATCTATATAGCTATTTTTGCATTTAAATCCCACCCCTTATTTGTAAAGAATGCATTATATTTATAAATACAAGGTGTCTATTTTTAAAACAGAAATAAATTTCTGTACATCGCAACAGAGATATAGAAAAAGGAGAGCAGACCATATCTCTTCTTTAGCTAACATAATCCAAACAAGCCTGAAATGTAATTATTTATTTTGATGTATTGATTGATATTAACAGGGCTTATGACCAGAGACTCATTTAGAACAAAGTTTAATGAAACTGGTGTTCAAGGTAGCATTCATAATTCTTTAGAATCTCTTTATCACTCTGTACATTCATGTGTAAGAATAAATGGTTTTAGGAATGAAGGGTGTACCGTTGCTTCTGTTTTGAGACAAGTTTTTCTTGTTGTCCCCATTATTGTTCAACTTGTTTATAAGTCACTTAGTTCCTTGATTTAAAACCATAGTCAAATGTATTGACTTTGCGATAATGAAAATATTTGTATTTTATTAAATGCAGATGATCTGGTCCTGCTTTCTGATTGAGATGCTGATTTGCAGACGATGCTTAAAATGTCATAGGACTGGAATGACCATACTAACATGTCTGTGAATACTTCTAGAAGAACCATAATTAATTTTAGACATCATGCGATGGAACGATTAACGTTTACTTGTATGTGTGGGGTACTAATTTGAAGCTTGCTGATAGATATGTATACATTGTGTTAGCAAATACCCAGTTTGTGGATTATAATATAATGGTGAAAATAGTTTCCGAGTGGTGCTAATTACTGTTAAGTTGAGGTCTCTTGGAGGTATTCCGTATAGTGTTTTACTAAACTATATGATAATCTATGGAGGTATTCCGTATAGTGTTTTATTAAGCTATATGATAATCTATGGAGGTATTCCGTATAGTGTTTTACTAAGCTATATGATAATCTATGGAGGTATTCCGTATTGTGTTTTACTAAGCTATATGATAATCTATGGAGGTATTCCGTATTGTGTTTTACTAAGCTATATGATAATCTATGGAGGTATTCCGTATTGTGTTTTACTAAGCTATTTGATAATCTACAGAGGTATTCCTTATTGTGTTTTACTATACCATATGATAATCGAGTTTGGTCCGTCATTACATATAATGCTGCTGTTCGCAGAGATAGGAAGTTTTCCTGTATTCATACAGTACACAATAGAGCAATGAGTTTCCTTTTAGATGTTGGGAGGTAAAAACCAAATGCAGCAACTGGCGGTGAAATGACAGAGGTACCTTCCGTTGTAAGACATTGGAAGTCTATTAGTGCTCGAATCTAGTTAATATGTTGGAGTCATGTTTCAATAAGCATATATTCCTTTATTGTTTGTCAAAATATGGATATACATGTAGGAATTTGGGAGCTAGATAAAGCAGTTTCTCATGTCGAAAGACTTATAGTTTTTGTAGACATATCCAATACTGTTCAGAAAAGATAAATGATTGATAGTGTTGGTGTTTTAGCAAATATATTAATGACTGGAAACGTAGAATAAATAAGGGAGTCAGCGTGAATAAATGGTAGAGTAGATAACAAGCTCAGATAACATATATGTTATTAAAGTAAATAGAATATTACTCCAAAATGATTTTACAACTTAATCCAAATTTAGATGTATTGTCATATTACTGAGAATTTAAAGATCGATCGTTATGAAGGTCTCTGCGTGTAAATAGTAGATTGTGTCTTTTTGTAAACATTGTATTGAGGACCATTTCTATTCTGGGGATAGAGATGAATTATTCACAAAACCCTCTGATGTTTGTAACACATTGTATCAACTTTCGCAAAATGATCTGTTTTTTAGAAGCCCATTTATAATCAGAAATTTTGACAAAACCTGTCTTTTTATTCTCAGGAGAAGAGTTTTCGTCGTTAAAAATAGCTGCAGTTAAATATATGTTTTACTTAACATTTATTTAGTATGATTGGTTTGTAACCTGTAGTACATGAAGCTGACTTCAATATGTATTTTAAATAATTGTTTAAAATATTGTAAATATTATTCTAGTCTCCATTACTTCTGTATAGAAGTCCTGATTGCACATGTGCATATCAATATTGTCAAGTATTACGTGCTGCGTTATGGCGTACTGTGACCAGAAACAAATAAATAAATAAATAAATAGATAAGTAAATAAATAAATAAATAAATAAATAAATAAATAAATAAATAAATAAATAAATAAATAAATAAATAAATTACATTTTGAGATATATCAAAGACATGTAGCAGCAAATACATACATTCTTAATTTGTATCCACTTTCTCCAGGCAGACAATGTTGCTCTGGATATTATTTGCTTTCCCATCACTGGGCGTAAAATTAATACTATGGCAGCGTGACTTCACATGAGTTATCTGTTTTAGGATCTTGAGCGTAATTTATATCAGCATTTAAAGGATATTATACAACTTTAGACCATTTGTTGAGGTCAATATGAAGTTTCATGAAGCAGGAAGCTTTATATTGACCGAAGCGATGGTCTATAATTCCTTTATTACATGATGTAGTGCACAACCTTGAATTTAACCTTGTTCAAGAATTCAAACAGGTTGCCATTTCAGCGGCGAGACGCATAAATAAAGGGCGATGACGTTGCATAAAAGTCAGCTATGTAACCACAGTGCAATATGATGAATTATTCCTAATCACATGACATCGTGTCATTTAATGAAAAAGAAAAACATGCCTCACGTGGATCATATACTAACTTTGAGTATTTGTGTAAGGAAGAAGCTGTAGCAGTGAAAACTAACCTAGCTTGTAACAGATAAAACATGTCTCGGGTACAAATGATATACTGATGATCTGTTTTCAAAATATATCTCATTTTACACTTTAAAAATAGTTAAGGCTTAAAAGATCGTAAATGTGATAAAATAGTCTGTCTAGTGTTCTCTTAAGAATCAAAGAAAACTTAAATCGCAGTTTGCTTGAGTGGATCATGTTAAATATTAACTTTTATATCTTCAATAAAAAATATAAAATCCTAATGTGTCAATTTTCCTCCAAGCACTTACGTAGAGAGTAAATGCCACAATTAGACCACATGTTATTTTTCGACAAGTGTTAATATTAGTCGTCGCGAGCATTTTCTGACTAGCATAAAATGTTGAGACTACTTTTAAGGGACGGTGGTAATTTCGTAGGCTAGTTTTAATAGGAGCCCCTGCAAGCTGTTTGACCCGACACATTTTCAAAACGAGGGTCTATAAACCGGCAGCTAAGACTAAGACGAAGATTATTATAAGTCGCCAAAAGCCTTTTGAGACGGTCCCGCACAGCGTTCGAAGGTATCAGCGCAGGCCGCAAACACTATTTTGAGGGGCCACAGGCAGAACGTGTGACCAAAGCCGCAACATTGCCGCCAAAAGCTTTGTGCGACTAGCCCCACGGCGACCGTCAGTCAGAGGGGCTGAAAAACACGTCCGGCGGCTAAAAACAATAATATTAGTTGACGCCAGTTCAAAGATGCAACAGCCAAACCAAGGGGCAGAGGGCGTTTGGAAACAGTAACGCAGGGAGGGACCTGGCAGCAATAAAAGGCAATTTAAAGCAGACGTGACTCTACCAGCTACAAAAAACGCACGGCGACCAGTACCACCACAAACCGCAGGCGCCGTACAGCATCAAGTAACGCAGGGAGGGTCTCGTGGGCGTTCTTAGGGTATCATTTGCTAGAAACAACCGGGCGGGGCGAACGCCAGTCACACACATTTTAGTGAAACTTTCATCTTACGATACACCCCTAAAAACTCCCATAGCAAACACGATCGCCCTCCTCAACCAACTGCTGCGCAGCACCGACATTACCGTCAGCAACTATGAAGGTAACTGTGAAGGCTCCATGGGGTCGATGCAGGCGTTGGCGGTACAACCAAGTCCACCCCGACAGGCGCAACGTGTGTTAGATCAGTACCACAGATGGGGTGACCCCCCCCCTCGGCAAGGGCAGACGACGTGAAATCCCTGGTAAATGGGTGGTAGATCCGCGCCATTAAAAGTCTATCGCGTACGGATACCAAACAGGCATAGTCTCGAATCAGAACAAAGTGTGGGAAACCCTTTTCAGGGAGATCGGCAGGTTCAGCCTCGTGCTGTCAGCCCAGGACGAAAAATCCGCGCCATATCAGCAGGAAGTCATACAGCGAACGTTCATTTCCGCAGCCGCCTCACTACCGCTATACGGCACGACTAGGTAGAGCAGATGATCGCACAAACCAAAACCGCGATCGAACAGCCCATCGAAAACTACATGCGCAAGTGCTCCGTCATTTGAATATATCGCCCTTTTCGCCGACAAAGCTACATTCAGACCCCCAAGTGCGTGACGCCCTGCTCCGTCATCAACGTGGACAACACCGACAACCGCTGTTTGTGTGTGCAATCATATCAGCCACATACCCGGCAGACGACCACATCGACCTGTCAAACAAGTAAAGCCAGCACCTGGGTGAGCTGAAGTTCGAGGGGATCGACTTACCTGTGAAGGTCTCTGACGTCGACAAGTCGATAACCTCATCCCGGAAATCACGGTCAACGTCTTCAGCTGTGAGAATTGTTTGTACCCACTCCACATCAGCGAGAAAGTAAGGCAGCACACCATGGACCTGCTGTTAGAAGACTTCTCCTTGATCTTGCACAAAAACAGCAAACACGAGCATAAAATGCACATCTGCCGCCGCTGCCTGCACGTTTTCAGTCGGCTGACCTGCTAGATACCAACAAAAAGGACTGCGCCGGCATAGGCGAAATGCCGCAGCAAATCCTCCTGCCGCAACCGGATAAAAACGCCCTAGGATTCCAAAACGACCTCCAGATGGAAGTCTCCTATGTAAGGCTCCGCCAGAAACCTGGAAAAAGAGTAGCACACAGAAAAACTCGGAATGGTTCCATGTGACTTCTGCTACATAGAGGTCGGTTACGATTAGGTCATCAAAGACCCGGTGTTGTACCGAGACAAAGAGGCAGTCACCAACTTCGTCCGGAGCCTCGAGCTCAAGATGGAAAAGACCCGGGTGGGGTGGATATTCGCCCATCCAACCAAGTCGATCATGGAAGCAACCGCCGCCAGGTCATGTCAATTCGTGAATAAATGTTACGTCTGAAACACTCCCCTAGGGAAAAGCCGGGTTAGGGTCCACTGACACATGACAGGAAATTACCGTGGCGCAACCCACAGTGCATGCAATGTCAAGGTTAGATTTTACCTGGAGAAAAACAAGGTGCCGGTTATAATCCACAACCTGCGCTTCTACAACCTACAGCTCCTCGTGGACGAAGACTCGGAGTGGAGCACCGCGTCCAGGCAGGTGGTACAGGGAGGGCTGACCCGGAAAGTCGATCCGGTCGGTCAGGGCGTATGTTTTGAGCAACCACACAGTGTCGTTGGCACGGCGCGCTCCAACCTCCAGCTCCATGGACGCGTACAAGAACCGCACTAGACCTCGCGCGCCAAGAGATGGCCCTTGTGACTTCCCGGGGCGCTCCACAGATGCCATTGGCATGGCACGTATGGCGCCGACCGGCTTTGCGCCAGCAAGCGGGGTAACCTCTCTATTCAGGGCCGCCACCACAGCCGGCAGCCACTAAATACACTCGACGCTGCGCGCCGCATCTCCTCTCTCAAAAAACAACAGTTCTTGAGTTTTCTGCTGCCCAAATAGCCGATCGGCTAGGAGCTGCGACACCGCGTCGGGGGACGACCTGCAACAGCTTTGGCCACCAGAGCGGTCCTCGCTTGTAGACCCGCATCAGCGCGGCCGCAACTCCAGGAACCTCCTTGCTGGTCAATGACTCGGCCGCCTTGGAGCGGCTGGGTGCGCCCACAAAAATAGCGCGTACGTGCAGCAGAAACACGATATCGGCCTGGTACACATAGTTAGGAGCCAGGCAAGTTTATTTGCACATGGCCTGCTTTAGAGCCAGTTTTCGGTGACGTCTTTCGGGCCCACAGCGGCCACTGTTAGCTCTTTAATCTCCGCCTCCCATTTCCAGTAGCCCCGCGGGCCGAAGTATATTGCCACGAACAACGCTTCCATTGCTGTCACCCAGCCAACGACGGAGCGCCACTACTCGAAACAGCCGACATAAACCACACCGCCGGCTACAGGTGCTTGTAGGCTACATAACCGACAAAGGTGAGGCGGCCAACTTTGAAAAGATATTAGCAGTTTTGTTGCACGTTAAAGTCGGTAACTTGGGGCTCTTCCAAAACGTCATGGGCCACGCATGTAACCACCTGCGTGTACTCTCACTTTGATTCGCTGACGTCCTGATATGTGTGTTCGGCTTGTTATTCGCCTTGCTTGCGTTTAACGAGGTAGTCGAGGCGCTGGTGTTCTGCCTGCGTATCCTAGAAGGCCTTGAGGTATGAAAAACCGGCTGCCATGGAGAACTGCTATGAAGGAGTCAGGCTGGATGGCGGCGACGGCGTTGTCGGCTCCCACTCGCGTTGAGGCACAGTTGGCGGTTTGTATGCCCTGGTAGTCGGCGTTGACCCGCTCTCTATCGGTGAGCCACAGATCTTTCGAAACGTCCCAGTTGTCGGCGTCGTCCAATTACGCCACCTCCATCCCCACAATTTTGACGCTAAACTATTTGACGATCGCACGCTGGAGGTTTTATTACAATAATGCAGTTGACGTCCACAGGAGCTACCGTCCCGCCTGTGGGTGGCAACGAAACAGCAGCATGGCGCTGCCAGGGACGATGGAATCGTTCGCCCCTTGGTTGGGGAACGAGCATCTGAACCTGGCCGATGCTTCTTGGGTTGTAGGTGACCACCACCATGCTCCTGGCCGAAATAACACCCAGCGGCCGGCGGAGGACGGAAGGGGTTGAGCTTCCTTCCGTATTGAGACATACGTTTAGTTATGCTATTCGAGCTCGCCCCCCCCCCCCCCCCCCGATGCCCCATCTCCAGTAAGCGAGAAGCTTTACCTGCTACCTCGCACATCATGACAGGCCTCGAGGACCTGCCGGTGACAGACATTATGGTGGAGGAAACTGCTTTTGCGGAAGACCCCATATCCCAACTCACGCAGGAGGTAGTTGAAAGATGGCTGCAATGCCTCTAAGGGGAGAGCCTGATGCTAGCGTTTAGCGAGATCTGCGACGAGCGCATTGACTCTTTCTTCAAGGCAAATGGCCTGAAAAAGAGGACCGCGGATGCCTTCTACACCATCCAGAACGAAAACTGTTTCTTTGGAGACAGAATATATACCTGGAATAGAAGCGAAGGGGGAGGGGGGAAACATGCCGTATTCCATAACTTCGCTGGAAAAGGCACAACCCCGGTTCATCAACAGGAACCTGGATACATAGAAGTAGCAGCGGGAGGTGTAAAGCCCCGCGGTGGCCATCAGATTGCAGATACTGTTTAATGATATCTCGGCAGGCACCGGCGCGTACACAGACGACGTTCTAATCCGGGTCTTGGTGGTAGAGGCCACAGCACTCAATGAGGCTGCAACGCAGGAACCCAACACTCTTCCGATGCCAAGATACCGGGTCTCATCCGTGCCCTGCAGACCCATAAAGGGACCCTGGCAAACAATGCCCCCAAAAGACAAGCAGTCAAAAAGGACTCGGACGAACTCAGAAGGCTATAGAATGAGCTCAAGACGAAGAAGAGCGCGAACAGCTACAAACCCAGCTTGCGAGTAAGGAGAGAGAATTCGATGGTAATAAGCAGGAGGCTGAGGCGCTACGAGGGGGCCTCCGCAACCAGCTGGTCGCCATCCGTGAAGTTGCATGTCAAGTTGTTCGCCAAAAAGATGCTGACCCTCTTCTGCGAACGTGGCGTCACCATAATCTCAATTATCACCGCGCTCGGTTTCATCATACGCACAATTGTGCTAGCGATCATGGGCGGCAGAGGCGCTGCGCCAGCACCAGGTACTGCGCCAGAGCGTTTTGCGCAAAGAGATGCGCAGGATCTCAGCGTAGGATTCATATAGCCAGAAGGCCTGCCGCCACCCACGTCAGGTTGTCCTCATGATCTGCAGCCGCTAGAGAGGCCATTCTATGTATTTTTACCATTTTTCCGGTAGCAGGCGGATGGCTGGTAGGATGCTCAAAATCTGTCGGTCCTTGGCTGGAGCCAACGGTTGGCGTCGGTGGGGTAACTGGATTTGGCGCCTCCATTGGTTTGTTGCACGCTTACGTGGTCGTTGGTTCCTAGCGAAGAATCCTCTCCGTGACCAATATGTTGTTATTGTAACCGGTGTAGTTACCAGTCTTTAGCTCCATGTCCGCCAGCACCACGTAAAGCCCCACCCCGAGGGCTTAGTCTAGTTTGCTACTCGCAAAACCAAGAATTTGTTGGTATGTTTCCAAAAAGTCTGAAGCGTCAATGTTGGCTAAAAATTGCTTCTTCACGTTGAAGTCATTGGTGCCGGAAACTATTGAGAACAACATATTCGATTGCGAACCAAGGACTACCCACACAAAAGTTTCGATGCTCTCGTTGATCCGTACAACGCCAGGCTTGGTGAAGACTGCCAAAATTTTAATGATGAATGCAGCCCAGCCGTTTATTTGGTGTGTTTGGTCGTGGTGGTCAAAGGTGAAATCCTACTGCCAAAAAATGTTTATATTTGTTTTCGATAACAATAGACGTCGCGTCGCTTTTAGATGAATAACAAAGAGTGCCTATAAAGTACAAAATGGTGCCGAGTACGTTGTTTTTGTATTTTGGTGTTATGCCTTTGGGTGGCACTGTCGGCGTTAATTTCTTCGCAAATGCGCCTGTAGATTTCCATGTCGATGGCGTTGTCATTACAGCGCCAGACGACGTTGCCTGCAAGTGCAACCTTTAGTACATGCAAAAGACAGTGAGACTGATAGTACACAAAAAATGCAAAGATCGTTTGGGAGATGATGGCTTTTAGCCGTATATTGTCGCACAGACTGACGCCTCAGTCTCTTGTCGCACAATAAACTACGAAGTGTTGCCAATACCTCATTTGCCTATCATGGTCTCCGTTCCAGCCAGTCACGTTGTCCGAGATAATCAGCATGTTTACGCCCATGCTCTTTCAGTTGCCAGAAAGAACGTACTCCGAGAGAAAGTTGTAAAACGTCATCTGTACCGATGTGGTTACGCTGACGTAACTGTCGGAGTGCAGTTGCTGACACCCGGCATTGTATTTCGCGTCGTTATTAAAGTAGAGTGCTTGCGGCAATACCATTATCGGCGATGAATGTTGTGCTGACCAATCCTCTAGCTGCTGCTCGTTCCCTTCAAAACGGTGATACCAACCAAGCCCTGTACCCGCGTTGGCCTGCGGGAGATAATGTACGAGGCTAGGTGGTACAACGTCTTGGCGGCCATCTGCTACAACAACTTCGATGTATATGACCTGCGCGCCACCAATGTTGTGACTACCACAGTTGTGATTCCTAATGGGTACTATAATGTGAACACTTTCGGGAAGATCCTGCAGGACTCCGTTACGAGCCTATTCGTGACATTTAACCCAGCGCCTTCTTGGTCCTTTCAAATTAAGCTCGGCCTTTCTACTTCATTTGGATATGTCGGGGAAACTACATTACCGCCACGTACGTAGGCCCCGACCCGCCGGCATTTTTAAATGTCTCACACCTTTACATACGTCTCGAGCATATCATGAACCCGGGGGATCATGATCCCAGCACTATTCTGGAGATGGTTTCGGCGAGGGACGAAAAGTACGCTGAGACGCGCACTACCTCTCACTCACGTTTCCGCCGGCGCAAGCTTCGCGAGGGTGGCTTAGTGGAGTTGAAGGCGAGCGTCTTCGACGGTAGACGGGATCCGGTGAATCTGCTGAACTGTTCGATAGCTCCTGAGATAGGGGAAAATTATCCTTCACCGAAATGTTGCTTGCCGGGCCTATTCACCACGACAATGACACGCACACCTCTTTGGAGGACTACTTATTGAGGCAGAAAAATAAATGCGCAGGGCAAGTCCGAAGGTCGCGCAGATCTCATAAAAAAGTTAGGCGAGGTTTCAACCTGAGCTGCGTTTTTCACTCCTCTAGCCTGTCCCTAGCTGACCTCATCCCTCCGGTGTTTCCTATCGTACCTCCGGCTTACGAGGTCTGATTGAGATGGCAATTTTAGCCGATCCGAGCCCGAACGTAACAAGCGCTATAAACGCCGCCAAGATAAGGATCGTGGGTACTAGCACGTCGATCCAGCCACATTCTACGCACATCTTGCCTACAGAACCACTTCGACGGCTCTAATAGTTTTCTCTTCTGCTGACTCGGTTGTGTCCCCCATCTATGGGCGCGCACTATCTAGGCGGGCTGCGCACATCTTTGTAAAGGACGCTGTTTACGTCGTGCTTTGAGGCTTTTGTTCCTTCCTCGATCAGGTTGCAGCTGATTTCCTGGGGTGTTAGCCCAGGCGTCAAGGAAAGTATGGACGTTATCGTGTCGGTGAGGCTGCTCATTCTTCTTGATGTGTCCTGACTGGTGCTTCTTTAAATAGCATTGCACCTGAGACCACTTGCAGCTGTTGTATCCCCTCGTTTTGCCGGGGGTATCATAGGGTAAACGTTTCTCTAATAGGTGTGTGGCCGGCGTTCGCCGGCGCCCTGTCCGGATGTTGCTGGCAAAAGATGCCCTAAGAACGTCCACGAGACCCTACCTGCGTTACTTGTTGCCGTGCGGTGCTGTGTGGTACTAGTCGCTATGCGTTTTTTGCGACTGGTGGTGCCACGCCCGCTTTGATTCGACTTTCATTGCTGCCATGTCCCTCCCTGTTCTGATGCCTGCAAAAGATGTGCGGCACCGGCTCAGGAAGCTTTTGGCGACTTATATTAATGTTCGTCTTAAGTGCTGTTTTATAGCCCCTCATTTGACGTTTTGCGCGTCAAACAGCTTGTGCGGGCTACTATTAAAACTATTCTCTGAAAATTACCACCGCCCCTTTCAAGTAGTCTCTAAATGTAATGCTTGTCAGAAAACGTTTCAATATCGGATGTTTTGTTACCTCTAAAGCAATACAGAACATTCTTATGAATATAGTTACAAACATGTATGTTCTCGCATATTCAGCTCATCATAATTATTGATAAATTATTGAATTATTTCTCAACAAAAGAAATTAAGTCACCGAGTAGCATTAGAAAAAACTTACCTTTGCAGGACAGAATAGGACTTTCAAAGCATCAGTGTACCGTCACATCTGTACTTCATGCAATTCCGATCGCCTCGGGTGGGAAATGTACCTGTGTCACAGCTTTATATAACCCGCCAATCCTTCATATACCGTATATCCAAAAGCAATTCAAAAATTAATATCGTGGACCCGGATCTTCGGTCACATACCATGATCGTATATCAATATCCATACTGTTGTCGTTAACTCCTAATTAAAGCGAACACAGTGGTCCCTGATCTGCGGATGCCATATTCCACTGCATATCAGGTTATGTGAGGTTCTTATTTGAGTGCCCGTGTTTAGATGTTTACATACGGCATGCGTGGTGCTGTTTAAAAGCATATTCCGTGATCGAATATTTTTTTGACGTAACCTTTCAATTTCAATGCAGAATTGAAATAATGGAAATGTATTTTTTGTGTCATTCATTTCTACAGTTCTCTGTGTTATAAATGAGGGACTCACGACAACTGAACATAAATGTGCGATGCAAACAATGATTTTTGTATCATAATTCATTTTTTAAATATACAATATATTAATAGTAATTTAGTCTCAGGTGGTAATCTATTATAATAATATAAGTCGGGTGAAAATCTTATTATTTTTGGCATCTTAAGAGAAATATATTTCCTACAAAATAGATGCCTGTCAATTATAAATAAAATAATTTCCTTAATAATACCGTATACATCATCACACATACTTCTGGAAGCTTTGTCAACGTGATTTAATTATTTTCCTTTCGATAATTACTTTCTGAAACGATTGCTACAGTATCTAGTACTCTTCATAAAGAAAGAATTATGAAAGTACTTTCACTTTTAAACGACGCTTCTCCAAAACATCAAGCACATAACTGACAAGTGACAATACATCAAGCATATTATTGACAAGTTCCAAATACATCAATGATATAATTGACAAGTTCCAACACATCAATGATATAATTGACAAGTTCCAACACATCAAGCATATAATTGACATGTTCCAACACATCAATCATATAATTGATATGTTCCAACACATCAATCATATAATTGACATGTTCCAACACATCAATCATATAATTGACATGTTCCAACACATCAATCATATAATTGACATGTTCCAACACATCAAGCATATAATTGACAAGTTCCAACACATCAAGCATATTATTGACAAGTTCCAACACATCAATCATATAATTGACATGTTCCAACACATCAAGCATATTATTGACAAGTTCCAACACATCAAGCATGTAATTGACATGTTCCAACACGTCAATCATGCAATTGACATGTTCCAACACATCAATCATATAATTGACATGTTCCAACACATCAATCATATAATTGACAAGTTCCAACACATCAATCATATAATTTACAAGTTCCACACATCAATCATATAATTGATAAGTTCCAACACGTCAAGCATATAATTTACAAGTTCGAGCGCATCATATAATTTACAAGTTGCAACAGATCAAGCATATAATTTAGAAGTTTCGATGTAATTTTAAAAATCTCTCTAAACGTGTTTTAAACGTGCAAAGAAAAGAGCTTCAAATTTTAATTAAGAAAATAGACCCCACAAATTACCCGGTAAAGCAAACATTATTAGCATATGCAGTAGCATAATAACATCCCGATAACAACAATAATAATGATGATGATGATGATGGAGATACACGAATTTCACTCTATTTAGACAAATTAGAGTTACACATCAATGAAAATTAAATAATTGATCTTTTCTACAATATAATACCTTCGTCACTGTAACATTGGTCGGCTAAGTCTCAAAAATACATGATATGGGAAAATATTCAGTTCAATATGCTTGATATGCTTAAATATGAAAATTGTATTAATAGTTATATTTATAATGTATTTTACTATCTATAGGCACATATAACAAAATAACATACGATATTCACATATAACAAAATAGCATACGATATTCACATATAACAAAATAGCATACGATATTCACATATAACAAAATAGCATACGATATACACATATAACAAAATAGCATACGATATTCACATATAACAAAATAGCATACGATATTCACATATAACAAAATAGCATACGATATTAACATATTTCATACATTAGGTAATCCACTTATTCTCCATATTTGACAGCATATAGAGACATGAATATGAATAAAAATTGGAGCTAAATTGTTTGAATTTATTAAAGATCAATGGGTTCAAATGCACGTGCATATCACAAAAATATAACTTCTTCTTTCACAATACTCAGATATTTGCACGATTACATTGCGCATGCCCACTATTTTTACGAAGAGCCTAAACAAATTATCTGAGCAAAACACGGTCAGGCATTTCAATATAACAAACGATGGTTAAGAAACAAATGGCAGGATCAAAGAAAGTCGACCAGGAAAATATATGGACAACATAAAAAATGTAAACCATTAAATATATGTTATTATACGAGTCGGTGAAATTTAAATATGCCTATATATGAATCGACACTTTGTCCATTATTACGACCAAGCTTTAAGGGCTTCAAATCTCAGATAAAATTCGGGGTAAAACCTTCTAAGTTTAGAAGTGATTCAGGCTATTATGCTCTAAAATGGAGCAGATTTGTAAGTGTGTTAAACAATAGTTTGTCTAATATGAAAGTATACTGAGGACTCGCCTTTAAATATTGTGTGGATGTATGATTTTTCTGACGCATTCGAATAAACAACCCGAGCACATTGAAATGACATCAGGCATATATCAAAATCGTATGTCTTACAAGGCAATGTACAGACTGGTCTACTATTATATAGTCACCATTCCTTTGGGTACCATAGTTCCATTGAGAAGTCAAGAACTAAAATACCAAGCTGTGATCGATCAGAATTTACAATTAAACGGAAATTGAAGTCTCTCATATACAGAGAGGATTATCTACGACATGTAAGTTTCTTTTGATAAAATGACACTCTATCAAAGGAAGGAGCTGAATATTAGGTGATAAAACAGTCAAGCTTTAGATTGAACGAATAATGGTAAAACTAGTATAGAAAGAAGAAAATGTACCCATGGAAATAGTCATTCTCAAAAAAAATAAGACATTACTGATACCATGAAGAATGCCACATAAGTCATAAAACTTCAATGTATAAGATACTGGCATTCCTAGAAAGAACATAATAGCATTCTGTCATAGAAGAGAAATACAAATAGGTTAAGTCAAGGTTTGGAATAAAAGAAACTTATTGATGCTTATATGTTCACGAATCACACTCAAAATCAACGTTTCAGACCTTTGTCGCTGAATTAGTCAATCAAGAACCAATTATTTGGTCATAAGTCGGTCAAGCTTTTCTACTGAGCAGACAATGTGAACAAAAATTGGAATAAACCAAAAAGTAAAGATTGGCCAAACAAAAAAAGACTTTATTATTTTATAAAATAAGACATTTATCAATGCCTGTCAGCTCTACTTATTATAAGGCGATATCGATTTTAATCAGATTTCCCTAAATCATTTTATCTTGAGCGAGTGAAGCATTCACGTTATTAATATTTAAATAACAACCAATGTTTACAAAGTTCTTTACAAGACAAATTTATTTATTTAAAAGCATGTAGACAAATGTGAATGAAATTTGTTTGTATTTCGTCGAAAGAGTGACCTATTCTTATCATGTTGGGTTTAGTTTTCGTAAGGTGATCCCACACGAAAATATCATAATCTCCCAACATGTATCTTGATATTTATTATCTAAAGAAGTGTAAAATTCCATGCTTCTTTTATGAGAAGAAAATGTATCCTAGATAGAAGAAATTATATTCTTGAAAATTCTAAATTATATAAAATTCACTTTGGGATTTAAGATACACATATAATATTTTCGATGATAACTATTCAAAAGAAAGAAACAACACACAAAAACCCACATAAATTATTGTATTATAGTTGAAAATTTAACGTTATTACGATATAGATTTTCTGACGCTAACTTGTCTAGAAATTATCGCTGTTGGTGCATGGAGACATGGAGACGGGTAATGTAACTCGTGGACCCGTATTAGATTATCAGTAGAAAACGAATTAGGATGCTCTAACCTGTAGGACATCAATCATCTATCTATCTATCTATCTATCTATCTATCTATCTATCTATCTATCTATCTATCTATCTATCTCGAGAGGGAGAGAGAGAGAGTATCTTTACTTAACTAGCAATTTGCAATTTTTATATTTTTTAATCCATAGTTCATTTAAATAAGAGTTTAGCTGGAAAACACTGAGAAGGAAGGAAGAACAAGCCAAAACATAATAGTCTGAAATTTTTGTATATGAAAGTACATAAAATTACTGAACGAACCAAAATACACTTTGATGAAGAAAGTACTAAAGGAATCTTTAATCGGCATCACAACAACCACATCATCATCATCATCTGGTATTTTCTTACTAGATCAATGTAAACACAAAAATTAATGTTTCCCTTGAGAATTAAATTGCTGCAAACTTGTCAGTCCCTCTTTCCGATTACGAAAGAAAAGGCAAAGTAGAGAGAATGATGCGAAGGTAGAGGGAACGATAAATAGTACTTTCTCGACAATGACGGCAACGAGCCATATTATCTGTGCCTACACAGATAAGGAATCTATAAAGAAGCAGACAACCAATTACCAACAAGTACATACAATACAAAATAATTCTATGAGCAGTTTAATGAAATTAAAAACTCTAGTTTTT
Organism: Margaritifera margaritifera; assembly: GCA_029931535.1. Lineage (NCBI taxonomy): Eukaryota > Metazoa > Mollusca > Bivalvia > Unionida > Margaritiferidae > Margaritifera > Margaritifera margaritifera. The sequence continues at coordinate 248,260 of JAQPZY010000740.1, forward strand.
TCTTGCTTTCGATATTTATATGTGCTATGATAAATAATGAAATTGAAAGAGAATTTATTCAAAGTGCAATGTAGAATGGTTTGAAATTATATCTACTGACACATTAGACTCAGAAAAGAAAAAAGAAAAAAAAATCACTGCAAAACTGTTCATGGTAGCCATGAAAGTTAACCGCGTTGTAAATGCGGGAACCTTATACTGACGGAATTCGAACAATTGAACCGCGTTGTAGATGCGGTAACTTTATACTGAGGGTGTTCCAGCAAGTGAACGAGTTGTAAATGTGGGAGCCTTAGATGATGGTGCTCGAACAAGTGAACAGCGTCGTAGGTGCGTGATCCTTATACTGGGCGTGTTCCAAAAAGTGTGTGACCTGATAGTGAATGAAAACAATTATATAAAATCACATTATAAAAATCCTACTAGTAAAAAGGCAATATGAAGTTAAATAAATTAATTAGCAATGATAAAACGAAGTATGCCGAATTTCGTGGGATCCATTACCATGCCGGCATAATAGGGCAGGATGCTGTATACAGAGGAAATTTATAGCGAGGGACCAATATAGTAACTAAACGTATAATTTAAAAAAAATAGAATATGACAAGGAGAGATATATCAAATTAGGCTGCATCAGGAATTGGCACTACTTCTCAAGCGTACGACTTTACCCAGAAAGTAAGAATAGCAGCATTATAGAAGAAAGGCGATAATAACTGAGAAACCATAGGGACTGAGGTTTCTTACCATTACATAAATGTATCTAATGTTGGACTTAGGACTTTTCTGGCGTCAATGTCTTGTCCCACTGCCTTGTCACAAACTTTACCATAGTTAGAAAATTTAGAACCCGCGAACTTTTGAAATTGTTGTACCGAAGCTTATAATAATTACTCATGCGTGTATCTGCAAAGATCTGGTGTATTTCTAAGGTCACACACACACACACACACACACACACAAACACACACACACACTCTATATACATATATTTTGTCTTCTTTCTTTCTTCAGTTGTTTATTCTTTGCTTGTTTATTTGAAACATGTAGGAGTCAAGAAATTCTCTTGGCTTGGCTTTTGTGCTTAGTGTTTGCTTTTGTGGATGTAAATTGTTTCTTCCCCTGACCGAAGAGCTTGTTTAGCTCGAAACGTAAGGAAACTGTTTTGTATTTGCGTCCTTATCAATTTTTATGTATATATAACTGACCAAATACAATGTTCCGTATAAGGGGCATAACACACAGAATTTTCAGTAATAACGCCTGTAGACTTTTGTTAATAAAACAGTCTATTGCTATTTGCTCCAGATTGTGATCATTTGCTGCTGATGGGTAGTTGTCCCGGAACCTACAGTACAGTCGGACAGTTGCCAGAATACCAAGCTAATTCTCAGTGAGTGGTTTCCTTTTTCAGGCGTTGTCCGCATGAGCAAAGGATCTTGAGCCACATAATCCATCTGCAAGTATACATCACGCCCTCTAGCAACACACAAAAACGACAGGTGATTTCAATTTGAGTCACAACCTAATTCCATACACTTTGTTCTTGAAGACGTTCAATGCAATATAATATTATCACATATGCAAAGTAAATAAAGCTTTTTCGGTTCTCCTAAGTTAAGATATATGCCGTTGGATTATTTCAAATTACTAATTTGTAATGATAAATTATATCGGTAAATTGTTTCCAGCCATCATGACTTTTGAAATATAGGAAAACAATTTACACTAAAAAATGTATTGTGTTTAAACAGGAGCCTCGACTACCCTACCACAGCATTAAAAGCACAGACATCAAACTAGCTGAAAATAGAGCATTTTCCGAGGTTATCGAGATTTTTCCTTTTCATCCTTGACACGTTTGATATTGAGAAACAATTTTTTTTTCTGTCTACACAGTAGTGTAATAGGATTAAAATCAATTAGTTGCGATTTTTCCAATATACAGTTTTATAGACTATTAGCATGCAACGACTGTTTACAAGTATTTAGATAAATAAATAAATACACTGACGGAATGATTTACTATTAGCCTTTGATTGACCGATATATATTTCGACAAATAGATAAATCGATGATATGTTTTCTACGTAAAATGACTCCGAATAGATGGAGCGATTGGTTCATTGTTAACAATGTAAATGTGTCGTTCTAACTGAGGAATTGCTGGACCTAAGATTATTATGGTCTGAACTGTTCCACCGAGCAGGGTAAACCCAAATCGGCTGGCATAGTATGTGACGGCTGACCTGAAGCTATGCTGCTGCAGTTGAGTACAAGTTATATACGAATACATGCATTAATAACATTCTCGAGGATTCGATTAACGTTTGTATTACATTTTCATGCCAAGGTTATCAAAAATTAATAAAGACACGAGGTAAAATAGAATACAATCGGAAACAATGGCCAATGTGACATCAGTGATTGTAATATATGTTTCGTATATTGCAGCTACAGTTGAAATGCTGTGAACAATCAATGACCAAAGCAGTGAAAATATTAAAGCGTGTGAATGCTATTGGGGACAGTTACTTCCCCCTGAATCCGATTAGTAGTACGGCCAGAAACCTCAGTCAAACAAATCTATCTGATTAGTAGTACGGCCAGAAACCTCAGTCAAACAAATCTATCCGATTAGTAGTACGGCCAGAAACCTCAGTCAAACAAATCTATCTGATTAGTAGTACGGCCAGAAACCTCAGTCAAACAAATCTATCCGATTAGTAGTACGGCCAGAAACCTCAGTCAAACAAATCTTTAATAATGCGTTTTGATACGTCTCTATTTTTCCTTCAAAGAACAGCATTTTACCTCAATAATATATTTTACTGATAAATATGTTTATATAAACTTAGGTGACAAATATTGAAAAGGTTTGTCAAATTTGAACCAAGGTGTAAATAAATAAAAAAAAAAAAAAAAAAAAAAAAAAAAAAAAAAAAAAAATGTCTTGTTCTACAATACTCGTTGGCAAGAAGGAACCTATACTTTATATATTATTTGTAATATATTTAATATAATATTTAATAATTTAATTGTTGGATTTTTTAAATCCTTGAATTCAGACTGGTCAACTGCCGCCGCTGATGCTGGTGATGAGTTGGTTGTTCTTCTTGTTACATAATGATGTTAACATTTACTAATCTGAATTCTAATCACCAAACATTTCATCAAATTACACGAGAGCTATGGAATCAAAACGGTATTAGTGAAGGACGCAGATTTTATCATTGAGGTCAAAGATTACGTTTCAAAATCATTCTTTAAGTGGTACTTATCCTAAATATTTTGCATACAAATAAATATTTAAAGATTAGGACATTGATGGTTGGTGTCATAACATAACATTTAGAGCCAAGTATTTGTAATGAATATTTGCTATGATTAATGAATTAAACGATCATTTGAAAATGCTGGCAAAATATGAATGTGTCAGAATACAACATTACACGACTTATATGAAATGTCAATCAGCGTATGATTGAAAATATTTGATTTTTTTAAATATTCCATTCGTTTATTTTGGCATCATTTCCTATATAAAATTTTGGACCTTCTTGATATTAAAATTATTCAAAATTTTATGAGAACATACTGGTGATAACTATTTATAAAATATAGACCTTATCTTGATTATGATTGGAATTCTTTGTAAGTACGATAAAGTAAAATTCAAATGAGGTGCGGTTTAGAAAAATGGGAATCAAATTTGAAATAATTGTATTGAAGACAGCAAAAACTGTAAACTATGCTCTGTATATCGATAACAAAAACAATTTCTTCCAATTACTGGAACAAATATGAAAATAAAAGCGGTAGTAGTATAGGATGCCATATGGAACCCACAAAGAAATCCAATGTTAAAGAGGTTTTACTGATTATAAGGTCAAGCATGAAATTAACATTAGGAAGCCATTTTTTGCAGCACTTGAGGTACAAGGAGGAATTAACATTAAGTCACCATCTTTAAGGGCTTATAGCGACAAGAGAAACTCTTATGTTCAATATGTCCATACATTTAACATTATGGGTCTATATGGCGACAATGGTAAACGTAATGCTAAAAATGTCCATAGGTTCAACACCATAGGGCTCATGGGTATAAAGACGGGAATTCTTATTTTAAAAAATGTTGATAGGTTTAACATTATGGGTCTCTAGCTGACATTATGCCATCTAGAGCACGTTGTGTACCTTTAACGGGATTAAAATTACGTCGTAGGTCTAACATGTGTGGGTCTCTCTGGCCTCTAACGGGAAACGTAACGTTAAAAACGGCCATAGGTTTAACATACTTTTTAACTGACTAATACCTATTTATCTACTATTCAATACCCATCAATACCCAGTTATGTCCTGTCAACACCACAGCATTTACTATCCAGCACACCGTTTCTAGATAGAATATGGCCTGTACAAAACCCAAGTGGAATTTAAAAAAATGTAATTCTGTTTTTGTATTAAACCAATTCAGTGGCTACAATTCTTGTTACAAAGAACATTCAGTGCCAAGTGAGACAGTTTTTTTTTTATTCAGGCTGTTTGTTAAAAATTTTGCCAAACTTATATTTTATACACTGACCCACCTTTAAATCCAAGTTTTTTCCCAATGTTACAAATGTTGTTTCTTGTACGCTGAGTGAACATTTCGCCTAGACCTTTTTAGACCTGACTTATATTGCCACATTGTCAAACTTAAGACTTTTAACGGGAATTATCATTACGCAGTAAGTTTAAGACGTATGTGTCTCTAAAACCTCTAACGGGAAATGTAATGTTAAAACCAGGCCTACTATCTAACATACCATTAGTAGTGACCTTCACCCACTCATCAATCTACTTACTACACACGGTAGGGTGTAAAAGAAGTGGTATAACAAATTTAAAGATTTTGACTATGGCAAATTTTATTTACAATGACTTGCCATGAAATGTTTATTGCTGGTAAAAATATATTTATTGTAAATTATAAATTATAGTAAAGAATTATTTATCATAATTTAGAAATATTATAACGCTATTTTTATTTTAATATTTGTATCGGTTTTACATTTTTTCACTTAAACATTTTGACAACGACAAATTGTGACTACGGCAAGTCATTGTGACATACACAAACGTAAAACGGACATATTGGAAATGATTGAGCAGTATCTCTGTTTCTAAATCTCTGTGCGTGTATGTGCATGTTTCTGATATCTTTTCAATACTTAAAAAGAAAAAGAAATCAAGGCATAAAGACACTTACTTTTTTGGTATATTCCCTTTTTAAAATCACAATGATATTTCAAACGAAACAAAAAAAATCCATTTTTCTTCTTTCTACCGTCTTTCATTTTCTAATTTGTTCACTGGCATAGGTGTGCGTCAATACATATTCTAATAGGAATCTACGTTGATGAAGAAAATACACACACTATTGTCCACACACTATTTCGAATCTGATCGTTGTAATTGCACATTATTGACTTGCCAGTTGTAATACTGTATTCTTTATATTTTCCAGTGGTAAATGTAGTGATCTAACTTAAACGGCTACATACTGTCAGCAAGTTGTATTTCAAATATATTTTGTGCCAAGTCAGGCAAGTTTCATCCATCAATTTTATTTTTCTTTTGGTGGCAAATAATAAATATTTTCCAGCCCTGCACAGACTTGACCTTGGCTTACTCAATGCGGGGAGTGAAAATACTGATCTTAAGACCTGGATTATTTTACTGCATTGTGAAACTGAATGGAGAATTGGTCGTGCTGAAACTAAGATTTCTTGCAATGTTGCAACAGTTTTTGTTCAAGTTTTGGAAACTGCAGATCTAGTTTAAGTTCGTGTTCCGTGACACATTGGACATATTTTTTATTGGACATATTTTTTATTGGACATAATTTTTATTGGACATATTTTTTATTGGACATATTTTTTATTCGCCAAGCCAAAGATTGACAGAGAGAAGTAACATTTTCTGTTTTAGTGTGTAAGAACTTGGCGTGAAGCTAGGGGTTTATTGTAAGGTTGTGATTTTGTGTTTTTTTTTGTTTTGTTTTTTTGTTTTAAAAACGGATAAGGTCTATGCATCTTACAGGGAGTACATGTGCTTGTTAAGCAAATATTTTGTTAAATATGTTAGCTATCTCTCACGGTGGAAAGCTTTGGCGGGAGGTGCGTGGTAAGTAGGTAGGTAAGTAAGTAGGTAGATACATAGACAGATCGAGAGATAAGTCACCCATCAAATAGGAGAGATTTTACTCATCAATCGTGGCAATCGGACGCCTGACATTAAATATCTCTCTCTCTCTCTCTCTCTCTCTCTCTCTCTCTCTCTCTCTCTCTCTCTCTCTCTCTCTCCCGCGCGAGCCAGCGGCGGCAACTATCACTACCGCTACATCAACTTGGACGTGGAGAAAGGTTTAAAGCAGACTCAGTTGATGTTGTCAAGTCCATTTTTTATTCAAAACCCAAAGGTCATTTTCAGAGCTCACCTAGATCTCTTGGAAAAGAGATACTACTAAAATGATTGCCAAATTAAAGAAACACCATATCCCTTCATTATAAAATGTATGTGTGTGTGTGTTTGCTTTAATATCTTATCCATGTATAAAAAAAAAAGAAATCAATACGTAAAGTCATTTACATTTTCGGCTATATTCTCATGAATAAGAATCAATTAAGTTTCAAACAAATCACAAAAGTCTATTGTTTCTTCTTCTTTTACCGTCTTTCTTACTTGAATTTCTTCATTGGAATGGCTTCTTTGGATGCGTTATTTCTTGTTGTACTTTAAATGTTTTTGCTGGAATGGGTTGTTCTTCTGTTGTGTCTTATTTTCTTCTTCTTGTTCTTCTTCTTCTGAAATTTCCTCCTTTTTCTATTTTTTCACTTTCTGGGGACACTCTGTTGACCAATGTCCTTTTTCTTGACAATGATAACAGGTATCTTAATGTTTGTCTCTCTTTTCTCCTGTTTTAGAGGTTCTTTTTCTTTGACGTAGTGGACATTCTGAAGCCCAATGTCCTTTCTTTTGACAGACATAACACTTATCTTGACTTTTATCTAGAGAGGAGTAGTCTGTCGTTACTCCAGAAGTCATGTTGGAAGTGTATTTTCGAATGACTCTTTGCGAATGTCTGACTAGAAGTGTCGTCTGTTGTGGCTCTTCCATCTTCACAGACTGAAACTGCATGAGTGTATTCTGTAGAGGGGGTCTCTATGATAACAGAAGTCGTGGCATGGAAAGTCTTATAACGTATTCGAAAAAGAATTTTGTCACAAAATACTTTCTGTCTTCAAGTTTTGTTCAATCTCAGTATTTTTAAAGCATTCAGATAAGCCACCAAAGCCCTAATGTTGCTGCGTCGGTGGGGTCTACAATCCTGTCAACAAAATCAGAAATGGTACGAGAGTCACGAGATATCTTTTCACATCCTCCAGGAATCAAGCTCCAATTATGACAGTGATGAATTAAAGGCTCTTGCTTCCACGTGGTATTTCCAATGTCTTGTTCCTTTGAAAGAAATACCTTTTTCAAGGAATTTAATCATTTGAACAGAAAAGATCACCAAGAGTATTATATAAAATTTTGTTATGCCAGGTGTTTAATTTTATAATTATGATTCTTCTATAAATATTAAGCTAAAAGTTTGATTCTAATTGTGATTCCATTTTACAGGACTTAGATTTTGTTACTCAAACATTTTACAAATGAATACATGTTTCCGCCAGTGTAGAAGTAACAGACTCATCTGGTAACCTACGTAACAGACTCATCTGGTAACCTACGTAACAGACTCATCTGGTAACGTAATCCATATTTTGAGTCATAGGCATAGGTAAATTGTTATGTATTACATAAATCTTTCTTTTTCTTTATGAGGGGAGGTGTTATGTATGATGTTTATATAATATTATAGATATTTTAGGAAATTATAAATGTTTCTTGACTTTAATATTTGCTTAAATCTTAATGTTGATTATCAGGAAAAACATGTTTAACTAGTGTCCTTGAATTAGGTTGTTTACTTCAAATTTAAGTTCAAGCATAGTTTTGATAAACATAGTGTTTACCAATATGAGGTCAAGGTTGATTTTGTTTACAGATAAAACTGGAAATACCTTAGGAGTTACCTGTAAATGGACTCACATACATTTATTATTCTAGAATGTTCTGTCATGTGACCAATCTTTATATATACCATGTTTAGTGGACAGTTTTTCAGTTTCGACATCACTATCAGTCTTGTAAAGAGCTATTCCAGTTGTGGTAACCTATGTTTTTAATGTAATTCATATTTTCAGTCATAGGCATAAATGAATACCGGGGTTTCTATGGCATACATTTGCAAATGTGCTAGCCTCAAAGCAACTTTCGATTTCCGGAGCTGTGATTGAAAGCATAGTACAAGAAAACAGAAGCCATATCATCTCTAAACTACAAAATAAATTGTTTTTCGTGTTCTTTCATTCATGGTATAAAACATTCACATTTCAAAAAACAAATTTAATGTTTTCTTTCATGGTAAACGAATTGACATTTCAGAAAACAAAGTTCATGTTTTCTTTCTTTCATGGTGCAACAAATTCACATTATAAAAGTTCATGTTTTGTTTTTCTTTCATGGTTCAACAGATTAACAATTGAAAAACAAGTTCATGTTTCTTGTAATTTTTTAAAATACTTTTTTAAGTATACACATACACACGCATGTAAATGTTATAATGGAGGGATTTGGCTTTTGACTCATTTGACAATCATTTAAGTAGTATATCTTTCCCAAAAGATCTACGCGGGCTCCAAAAATGGATGTGTATGTCTATATCTACCACAAAAATGATGTAGTTTAGTTTTTGCCGTTTGCCAATTGGAATGTAACACATTTTTAATTAAGTGGTGACATTTTGTAATCACTATATTGCTGCATTAATAGGTGTTATCTTTTTATTTGTGAGAATTGCAGATAAAATGATAACATCCGCACCCAATGGGTTATTTCTACAATCTTCATAATTTTCACAGATGACATTATGTCTTTGACATTTGGAATACAAATAACTTGGATTCTTTTATCTTTTATTTAAAATTCAAAGATTGATATTTTTGACCATAAATCTTGTTATAACACGGGAATGCTAAGAGTACTATACAAATATGTATACTTCTTTTATATTTCGTTGATATTAATATTGTAACCTTTATGATGATAACGTGTTTTTGAGAACATTTTAAGACGCTACCATACGCTTAAACCAATGCTATCAGAATTTCTGATGTGTCTGTGTGTTTCACGTTTGACAAATGTTTCGTCAATGACAAGTCAGGTGTGAACATTTGTTATGTCTTTAATTCGTTAACAGACAAGACAACACTATTGTGTTGACGAAATAGAATCTGATTATCACCATTTGCATTGCTAGTACCATGATTACGCAAATCTCGCAGCCTACATATCCATGCCATCAGAAGTCCAATAGTCACGTTATACCAACAATGTTGTACGAAAATTTAGACAACATTAAATGAAACAAAAATACACTAATTTTCAACATATTTATTCTAAGAACAACCACCAGAACATGTCACTGTTGCAGCAACCTGGAAAAAGACAGATTCATCACGTATAGAGCACATGTCAACACGGTAGTCACGTGACAGTAACAAAAATAGCGTTTAAGTGCTCTCTACCTGAGGAATCAATCAACGAATTAAAGACATAATGAATGTTATACTAGCAATTTATGAGAAGATAAATCATCTTACTATTGATTTGATGCAGGTAGGGCTCGATGTAAGGTCGTTTAAGTTTGCCAGGCCCAGTAGTAAGCTGCTACCAACTTTTCAACAGTCAATGAGGTCTAACTTCACACCCCAACATAAATGTCAAAATATCTATAATGGGGTAGGAAAGATCAGACTAAAAGACTGTAAATCAGACCTATGAATTTGTCAAACTGCCATTCTGTGCCATGGTCATCAAAAGCCCTGTTATGATTTACCATTCCCTCTTTAAAGGATCATCATCATGGATACATGTATTTTGTACAAAGGTTCGTATCTCTTGTAAAAACACACACAATGCCTATATTATTATAATGAGAGATCTTTTCACCCTGCTTTCACTGTAGCACAACAGGTACTGTCGTCTATGGAGTAACAATAAGTAATGACCAGTGTGAATGATATTTGTCTTTTTCTGTTATGGAGTTATTAGTTTTTATCCCGGATGACAAGGCTTTAAAACTGTTTACTGAATTTTATTTTTTTACAGTTAATTTCTGGAGAATCAGTCATTGTTTTTCTTTTGAACTTATTCTTGTAGTGATTATCTTTAAGAAGCTTTGGGGGTTTTCTAAAGCAAGATTTGTACTTCTGAATTATGAATGATTGTGATATTTAAGAAATAAAAGAGTTGTTAATCTACAATCGTGTCTGACATTGTTTTGTGGGAAGGACTGGTGAAGATTCAGCAGGACTAGTAAACTTCTCAATCAACTTGTTCTTCTGTCTACAAGGAAATTATTTTTAAAATTCTAGCTCTGCTTCCACCTGAAATCCAGTAAAGAACTATCAACAAAATTAAGTTTTTATTTATGCTTCTGTGAACCATAAATAGAAAAGTATCAAAAATGTGCTTTAACTTGGATGTTGGGAAGGTAAATCTAAAACTTAAAGTCTTACTGAAGTCAAATCTTTCATACATTCAGGTAAAAATGTTCATTTATGGTGACATGGATTAAGCCACACAAAGCTGATAGGTCTATGATGTGACCCTTCCTAAATGGAAATGTCATCTTTTGTTTTCGTATTTAAAATCTAGGGGCCCATTTTTCTTCCCATTTTACTAATCGTATGATTCACTGATTACTATTTTGCGGAAAGGCTGGGAAAAGTTTTGACATTTATGCTTCAGAAATGGGACAGGAGATTATGAGGTAGCAGGGAGACCTATTTAAACCATTTTAACATATTATTCAAGGTTCCCCGGTATATACTAATGTGATTGTGGACACGTGTCATTGAGTTAGAAATGCCGTGAAGATTGCGTATGCTTAAACTTTGGACATTATTTTCAATAAGTTGAAATTAAAGTAATAATTGCTTCTTCTCACCATGCCACAGGAAAAGACAAAAGAAACATTGATGTGTGTAACTGAATTGTTCCGGTCTTTAAGCAAACTTCCAAATTTTGTTTCTGCCTTTTAAACTTAGTAGTGTACATTATGATGGACTTCACTCACTTGGGTCAAATTGTTAAAGACTAGATAATGGACATGTCAGTTGTACTCTCTAGCAATTTTGTCAACCTTACTGTTTCTTGTTGAAGATTTTATATCACAGTCATAAGGTGGAACGTATATAATGTTATGTTGTCCACCTGTTTTCCATCTGTTAGTCCGCCTGTTCCCTGTTTAGTTTCTACACAATAACTTGAGCTCTACACTATATGTGGTTACCAAACGTTTTTAGTGGATTTTCTTTGGGACATGGAAATATCTGATCAATATTAGACAGCTAAAATTGACGTGACTAGGACTAAAAGACTGAAAATGGTTTTAACTCATTAACTTCAATGTATATCCAGTGCCTTGACCAAACCTTGTAAATGGCTTGCATTGTAGATAAGAAAAACACCAGTTGAATTTTGTGGTCAGTGGTCAAGGTCACAGACTCCTTATGGAAAATTGGTGTCCTCACAATATGTCAAGTTCTTCATCACCTACGGGTACTTTAACCAAACTTTATGGATGTAATGCATTTGATGCCCCAAAACGGACATCTATTAATGTTGGGGGCAAAACAATGTAACAGGCTAAAAGAAGGAAAACATGTGATGCTACTAAAAGAAAAACTATTTTGATATTGGAATCAAAGAGTCACAGTTACTCCATGAATAAAAATGGGTTCTACAAAATAACTTTATTTCTTACCAGGGCCAAGCATGTGGGTGGGTTGCATTTGAGATGGGAAAGACCAGGGCATTCCTAAAAAATGGAAATAGGTGAAGACTAAAGTAACGGGAGTTTGAGGGTACTCCCCCAACAGTTGTACGAAGGCAAGGAAATGTGGCCAGAAGCTATTGAAAATTTAGGCAAGTAAATTACCAGGCTACTGATGCTTGGGGAATGCCCTGAAATACACTCATAAATTTGTGGTAGGTGTACAATGTACCATTTATGGTACTCATGTGGCTGATATAATGATGAAAGTTATCCCATGTGTCTCAGAATATGTTGGAGCGCGTTATTCTTACCCACTGAGCATTATTGTTTGTCAAAAGCATGACATTACCTTTTAAGAGGGGCAGGAATGGTTTCATATCAATAATGTCTAAGTAAAATGGACAATATTTTTAGCCACTTTTAGAGATGTTTCCATAAAAACCTTTGCAAGATATAACAGGGACATCTGTAGCATTACCGTGAGTACATGGAATTGAAACAAGAGATATTGTAAGCAAGGCAGATTTATTTTTTGTTTTTAAATTGCAGTGGTCTACAAAGCCATACAAATACCCAGCCTATTCAAGTTGTTGGAATAAAGGCCTTGTGCAATGTAGAAAACAACCTGGTGACTGCAAACAAATGATTTTTCAAAATTGACCCAACATGTTTAGAATGGTATGAATAGGATCGAGTTTCACTTGGCTATTTTATGATTGTGCATGCAATTCTATTTGCTGTGACAGGCTATGTTTTCGTGCGACAGGCTGCTTTCTACCTTGTGCTAGGCCCTTATTCCTATAGTTTTCGTGTTTTTTCATTACAAAAGGCCCCATATAGTTTCTTGCAAATGTAAAAAGTAGCTTCTGTGCTCAATTTAATTTTGTATGATCGTAAGTGGTAATATACTGTACCCAAAGTTCAAGCAGGTCACTGCTGATTTACAGCACATGGCAATGCATAAAATGAGATAAGTTTTTAACTTACTGCTTGTAACTGGGTGCACTCAGTGGACAACATTTTGGCACTCAGATAAGCAGATATGATTACATAAATATCTTTTACATTGTTAATTGTCTCTGCAGCCAGTCATCGGAGAAGTTACAGGTAACATAGCAAAGCAATTCATTGAATCTGAACCAGTCTGGAAGAAAACTGTTTTTAGCAGATTGTTTCTGACAGGTCTTGATAGTTGACAGTAATTTAATGACATTTGTGTTGTTTAGTTGCCTCAAATTAAAGCTGAAAATAGAACAGGAAATCTCTACTACCATTGCAGCAGTACTATGAGTACCCTGCACCTGATGGGACATTATCCAAGCATATATCAAATGTCTCTGAATGGTTATAGCACATTCCGATTAGAAGGCACGTCTAATGAACCATTAAGGACTATTGGTAATGTGAATAGGCTTAACAGTGTGGTTGGGTGTGTTGTAGCCAAATATCACCTATACAATCTTCCAACAGTCTGAATTATCTGGAGTCCTTCAATCGTGCGCCATGTTTCTCGCGACCTAACGCGCTTATTTCAAGATAATGACGTCTTCAACTGTGTCACTAGCGTTCTTCAAGAGTGACAGGAAGTATTTTATAAGTGAAATCAGACAAAATGAGATTCAAACAGGAAATTTCATGTAATTTAAAAAAATCATAATGAAAATCTATATTTTCACTAATGCCTTATTTGTGTCAGACATTTCTATTACATGCTAAAGACAGGTCCACCGATCACATGATGACTTTGTTTACATATCTTGAACAGGTAAAACCGCCTTGGGAATTTATACAACGGGGTAGCCAATATAAATATTTGGTTTTAATCATGTTGGGTTCTTATACAACGTAAAACAAATTTACACTGGTAATGTATATTCACTATGGACTTTTTCGTTTCAGTATTATTTCATAATAAACATATATCCTACATCAAAATACATTTAATCTATTATAATAAAATGTGTATCCATTCACCAGTGTCTATTTTTAAATTTCTCACACCCTCTGTCTCTCTGCCTATCTGTATCTCTCTATCATTCTATTGATTCATGTATTTATATGGTAAAGAACAAGCAAGCAGTAATGTAAGTGCACAAACTGCATATAGAATTAACGGGGAAAAAATCACTTTTAAATTATTATTTGTTTTTTATTTCAAAAACATGGAGACGCTATAAGCTAATAATATCCATACCTTGGCATAACTGCCACATTCCGGTCATATGCTACGCGACATTTTAGCCAGTGTCAAGAACCATGGATGCATTTCCGGAAATAAGTAAACTTACACACGCTCGGAAGAACAGTAATTCTGAACTAATGTACATGAATGCCAACACTTTTATAACGATGATTAAATGAAGTAGATATAGTTGAACACTTTCTATGGTCATTTGAATAGATTCTCACAATATTATAACGAACGCGTTAAAATTCACGTTAAGGTCACGAAATATGGCTGTTCGAGGATACCTAATAAGTGAAAAGTTAAAAATTATTAACCTAAAAAAACTGCCATTTAAACCTGCAGGTACATTCTGTTTTGCAGGAAAGGTATTTATATGAGCTAAAATAGGCAATTTGATATTGCATTTTACGCGCTATAGATCACGGCATTTAGATAGTAATGAGCTATTGCATTGTAATTAACGTGTTGTTTGAAGACTAAGCAAGATGCAACAGACGTTACATTTTTCATATACACTGGGCCTTGCGTACAATGCATGTAGCAAACATCACGATTCCATGTAATGGGGGCCATATTGTTAATAGGGAAGAAAATTTATTTTGATTACAATTTACTTTTTTCCTCTCTTCTTTCACCGCATGTAGTTCTGTAAATATTAATCCGCCAAAGTTTATATCTTCGGGTGTTATCAGTTCTTCATTCTTAATACCCGAGTAAAGATAACGAAAAGTGCTTGATATTTTAGTCATTATCCTAAATAAGACTTATATGTATGAATAAATGGGATATATATTGAATTTGCTAGTTATTATGAGAACTATTGTAGTTGTGGTATGTGTTTCCACTAGTGTGAGAAGGCACTTCCCACGAAGCAGGAGTGTGGTTCAAATCACGAAAAAGACAAATGTTAACAAAATTAAAAACTGATCAGGTAAGATATATGAGCAGTTGTATACTTTAGAATAAGGTACTTCGTTCAGTTCTGTTGGATGTAATGACTGTCAATAATCGTGAATGTTAGAGTAAGCATAGCGCAACATGCTTAGTAATGGTGAATATGACATGCACACATGTATATATCCATGTGTTTTTTCTACAATGGATTCAACAGCGTGTTGAATAGGTCACCTATAGGGAAAGAATTTACACATTTATACAGTTAGTTATATACATATTAGTGGTGTTTTGGTGACATTTTTCTGTATTTGTGATAAATAGTTATTAATATTGTTTTGCGTGTGACATTTGAACACTGGGTAAATTAGTTTTTATCGATGTACAGTGTAGGGATTTGCAAAGATATGTGGTGTTTTAGAAAAGCAAGAGAGAAGGACGCAGCTTATTTTTGCTTGCTTGTCTACATAAAGGTAAAATATTTGACCAAAGTCTTACATTTTGTACATTTTGCCTTAAACCCATTACAAGAATACCATAAAGGTGGCTAGAGATTTAAACTCAAGACTCATTAACTAATAAATTATAGACAAATGAATAACTAATTTCATTAATTAATAAAGTATAGACAACTGAATAACTAATTGTGGTAGAATACACGTGAACAGAAATATGAAAATATTCCAGACTCTTCATTTTGGGGATCATCATGTTTGGGAATAAAAATTGTGTCTTTATTATTATTACCAAAAAACGCGGAGAATTGTGTCATTGTCTTCATCATAAAATGCTGCTTGTGGCCAGTACAGGCCTCCCAACCCTTTTTTATGAACTACTGTCATATTTGTTCAGGACTGACAAAAATCCATTTTTTGCAAACAGTATGTGCAGAAAAACAGCTTGAGTTCAATTTATCTAAGTTTTATACAAAATCAACTTCTCCTTGCCACTAAATGGATTATTTACAAGTGTCAGTGACATTTCTGTTTAACTACATACAGTACATACTCCATATTGCTCAGGGCCGGTTCTAGGGGTGGGTGATATGTGCCAGCGCACAAGGCCCCACGATCGGAGAGAAGGAGGGGTGACAAATGTAAAGTTGGATGATGGCGCCGCGTTTACGTGGGGAGGAGGGGGTGGCGCCGAAAGCAAAGTTTGCACATGGCGCCATTTCCACTAGGGCTGGCCCTGATATTGCTGTACATGTTATAATAGTCTGTGAACAAAAAGATATGGAATTTCTTTTGTTATAAGTTATTCTTTCACACACTGCTAAATGTTGCAGGATACTTAACTGAATGAAATGGGACATCACTATTACCATAATTTTAGCCATTTCTTCACAATCAGAGTACCATCCCCCACCCACCTGTACTGAATTGTGTATTACCAATAGCCCATAAACAAATGAATCATGCCTTTCAATAAATTGAATCATAATTCATCCAAGTAATTTAAAGGATAAGTGAAAGAAGAAGAAATATAAGGCCTAATAAAATTAGGATTTTGTTTTTTATGTCACCAATATTCTCAGAAATAAAATAATTACTAATAATATTATTATTGGTAAGATTTTTTCTTTGTGCATATAACTAGTCATGCATTAGATTTTCTGTCAATCAGTTATTAACAGGCATATATCATTTGCTAAGGAAAGATGAGAACGAAAAAATTACCGAGTAAAGACTGTTTCAAGAATTTGTTCCCGCAACTTTTTCGGATGGACTGCATATGAAACATTGGAATTTTAGAACTGTAAATGCCTACCATTTCCCCCACATTCGCTACCCAAGGGTTGTTGATCTACTTCATTCAACATCGATCCTTGACATGTGTAGCTAGTTGCAACAGCATCTACCACCCCACTGTCTGATTGGATACAGCTGAAAAAATGAGCCAATCGGATAGCACATTACATTTACCCAAGAAGATATTTGGGACACATGCTGCATGTACATTTCTAAAATTGTACTTTTCACACAAGTTTTTCTTTCAAGTTCAGGCACGCAAATATAACAGAAGTCACTGTATTGAATATTAAACATGACACATAATGAGTTCTCTCATTTGTCAGTTGATTTCACTTGCTATGGACAACAAATCTTTCGTCTGCAAGAGGGCAATGGTTCAGTAAAATCTGGCTAGAGACATAAGCCAATGGTCGATGTGGATAAACAGCCATTGGCTTGCAAAGGTGCTACTTCCCTTGTAGATTTCCTACTTTTACAAGAACAGTGATGAGAGTAATACTATTGACATAAATAACAACAATTTGCAATAAAATATAGTAGCCTTTTGATCATGACAGAGTAAAATGGGGCAAAATGTCACTTTGAACTGCCAGATTTCACATTGTAGCTATTTACTTTTATAACACCAACATTTTGTTGTATTGTTGAATTGACTTAACATTGTACATTTAATTTTTTTAGCAGGTTACTTCAGCAATAATTAAAAGGCTAAATGTATGTATGTATATGGTTTAACAGCATTGTGCTGACGGGTGGGTGTGGTGTGCTTATTTGGAGAATAAACTTGATAGCTGTAGGCAGAGACCAGCGGCTGGAGCATAGACGGGGGTACAGACCACCCCTTCCAATGCCAGGGAAGCTCCTGGCCCCTGGTCAACATCTGCATAAAACCCAATGTCAATACGGTCATCCATTCGTGATCAACAAAAGTTGCCCCAGCTGCAGCTACAAACAAATTTGGACTTATTGCTGTTAAGGAAAAAAGAAAAGGTTAAATCTCAGATTTGACATAGATATAATAAATGCTGTTTGAGATGTTACAAATCATGGGTGCTATATATTCTATAAATTTTAGCATCGAATGTGGGGCAATGCTTGGTAGTCCTCCCTAAATCTACCCATGCTAGGCAATGCAATCACTCGTAAGAAGTCAACTGGCTAGTGTTCATATAATTAAGGAGTGTTCTAAACAAGGTAGATTACATGGTGGAACAAGAATCCCTTGAGGAGGCAAAAAGAATTTCCAGGAATTCAAATTAAGAACATTTCTTCCTTTTATCTGTCTTGTGTTGAAATCATCTCTGATATTCTTTAGTGATAACAATATTTTCAAATTAGCAGCTATGGTACACATATTGGGTGTCAGATTGGTACCATTTTTATATAGGACAAAGTATACATCATTCGAAGTCTTTTGCTAAAAATCGCCATGTCATAATGATGACTTTCCATTCAGAAGGAGTAGCAATAACAAGATTTTCAAGATGGCTGCTGTGGTGGCCATATTGGACGTCAGATTGGCATCATTTCATTTAAGACCAAATGGACATCATAATAATTCTTCTGGTGAAAACCCCACGTCAAAAGGACTTTCTGCTCAAGTAGAGTTGCGATAACAAACTTTTTAAGATGATTGCCATGGCAGCAATATTCGATATCAAATCAGCACCATTTTTGTTAGGACCAGCTAGACATCATAATAAATCTTTTAGTGAAAACCGCATTTTATAAAACCATCCATCCGGGAGGAGAAGTGACAACAAGATTTTCAAATGGCTGCCATGACAGCCATACCAAACATCAGGTCCACAGCATTTTCATTTAGGCATCATAAGAAGTCTTTCAGTGAAACCTCATCTGAATATGACCATGCATGTAGGAGGAGCAGTGATAACTACATTTTCATACTGGACATCAGATTGGCACCGTTTTCATGTATGACCAGCTAGACATCATAAGAAGTCTTTCGGTGAAAACGCCATATTGATATAACCATCCATTCAGGAGGAGTAGCAATAACAAGATTTCAAGATGGCTGCCTTGTCGACCATATTGCTAGTCCGATTGGCACTATTTTCATATAGGACTAACTAGACATCATTAGAAGTATTTTAGTGAAAACCCCATGTTGATATAACCATCCATTTAGAAGGAGTAGTGATTAAAAAGATTCTCAAGATGGCCACCATATCAGTCATATTGTATGTCAGATCGGCAAAATTTTTATTTATGACCAATTAGACAGCATAAGAAGTCTTTCAGCGAAAACCCCATGTTGATATGACCATTGAATCAGGAGGAGTAACAATAACAAGATTTTCATGATGGCCACTGTGGCAGCCATATTAGATGTCCGGGCAGCACCATTTTCCCTAAGCGGGGATATTGGCTGGGGCCTGGGCTTGCCATAAGATGAAAACCTTTGGTGGCCTTGGAGTATAAGGCGTGCACCTTAGTGATGACTGCCTTGCATGCTGATCTCTTTTCAGCGGCCTCCTACTTTCTCTTGAAGGAGGAATTGTCACCGGCGGTGCTTCTGCGGTTGCTGGAGACCATAGCAAAGATGCCATATCATGTGCTGTCCATGTCAATGGCACTCTCAGCAGAGCTTCTTCACCGCCATAGGGATGCCACTTTGGAGATGTCTAAGGTCTTGCTGGACTAGGCAAGAACCTTTTAAGGGCTGCACAGCTTGAGACAGAGATGATTTTTGGAGGTCTCGTCTCCTCCATAGCATCACAGGATTTGAGGAACCAGCAACACAGGCCACTGGCAGCGACTCTGGGCCTTTCCAAACTGGCCAAGAAGCGAACTCACTCTGATCACCATATAGTACATTCTCCCAACGTTTTCAAGCTGGCACAGCCTCAACAGTCTCACAAGCAACCTCAGTTCAAAGCTCCTTCCCACATACCATTCACTAGGCAAGACAGTCAGAGAGACCAAGGGAGAAAGTCTTTGGACTCCCCACCCTTCCCAAACGAAAGAGGTGATCGGACCTAGGGTGTTGCACCCTCACCTGCAATGTTTTCCTCTTGATAGTGTTCCTATAGGTTCGGATATAGCCCTTGTTTCACTGGTTTGGTTGCGAATCATGGACGATATGTGGGTCTGTTCCACTTTAAAGGATGGATAATGGCTTCATTTTTGAAAACATCCTCCCCTATCATGGACCCCCATCTTATTTCACCAGTTCAAACTGACTTAATTAAGGGAAGAGGTACACACTCTTATGTGGAAGACACAGTTCAGTTGGTGGAAAACGACCAAACTCTGGAATTCTGTTCCAAATTCTTTCTGGTGATGAGAAAAGGTGGAAAGTTTTTGCTTATAATTGACCTTTGCACCTTAAACAGATTTCATCAGGAAGAATGCTTCAAGATGGAGACTATTACCTTGATCTGGAAAGTCACAAGGCCCTGTAACTGTATGGTCTATATCAATCTTCAGGATGCATACCTCCACATCTCCATCATCCCCCAACACAGAAAATACATCAAGGAGGTATTTCAATTTTGAGCTCTACCATTTGGCCTCCACTCAGCCCCAGGGTCTTTACCAGGGTAATGTGGGTAATAGCAGCCTACTTGAGGTCTACAGGGATCCCCATCTTCCAATATTTCAACAACTGGTTGATGCACAACATCCTTAAGATTCTCTTCTGAAGTATATGTCCGTCTGTTCAATTCTGACCTTGCAATACTAACTGTAGGAGGGAATATTCAGCTTGGACTTGTTGTCCCAGAAAAGGAAAGCAATGTCATAGTAGCAGGTAAGCATTACATAATTAAAATTAGTTTTACCCCCTCCCCCATAAAACTACATTCTAATTAGCATACTTCCTGTTTTCTTTTTACCCAAGACGAAAAAGCAACCACTTGATAATAGTAGTTCTGAAACAACCTGGTGCAGAAAGTTAATATATTAATTAAACCATGATCTTTTCAGGGATAGTATGCTGCATACCATTTGTAAATATACATAATAATGCTTTTTATGTAATTATTGTGAAAAGAATGTTTCTTTTTCTCACTTTTCTAAGGGCAAGTGAAATTATGGCATGGCCCTGCATCCATTCTGCAAGCAATGTTTGTCCGACAAGATTTGGTATTTTAAGAATTTTTTAGCATAACAGACTTGCCACAAATGTTCCTTAGCCAAAATGGATACGATCTTGCTTCGAAAATAACTAGGTAGAAAACTATTTTTTTCTTTAAATCTGGCATGATGCAGGTTTTAAAGCAATCCTAAAATTATTATCTTTTGGTTGGATTAGGAAGTAATTTGGGCTTAAGTATTGATGATGTCTGTCCATCAATCTGTCAGTCTGTCTGTCCATCTGGCATCACCAGTCGTGTACAGGTTTGCATTTAGCTCAGTCTGTTGGTTACTATTCCCCATGGAGTCATGTAATTTGATATTGAGATGCAACATGAGGAGTACCACAATCATCAGTGAAAAGTAGGTCACAGCCCAGTGATTTGCATTAATGTTTGCAGTCAGCTCGAGTTCACAGTCACTTTTACTTGCAGAGTCATGAAACTTTGTTTAGACTTGTATATATAGTATTCAGCCTTATCATTATCAATTGGCCACAAGCTACATTACCATCTACTTATCAGCCGAACCATCTACTTTTACAAAACTAACATATCTTGTCATATTGTTGCATTGACTTAACCTTGCACATTAAATTTGGAGCCGGCTACATCACACGATAATGAGAAACCTGAGTACTATGTCCATTAGTGCAAATAGATTGAAGTGACCTGCAAATTAGGTTACTTCAATTTGTGCAAACTTTTGTTAAACTGTTTCCAATATTTTGTTGCCTGTTGAGTCATAAAACTTGGTATTACAGATGTATCATGCAGAGATGCCAACTATTCCAGATTTTACGGAATTATAAAACATTTTAGTGAAAATTCATCATTTTGAATTATATGAATGAAATTCTAGAAAATAACAATTGTAAGAAATACAATTTGTAACATGAATTTTCTATATGGAAACAGGTAACGGTAGGAAGAAAATTACTTTTGTTATTACTGCTCCCCTTTAAGGAAAAGTAATATTGACATGGGGTTTAGACCAGAAAACTTCTTATGGTGTCTAGTTGGTCCATAATGAAAATGATGCCACCTGGACATCCAATATGGTCTCTACAGTGGCCAGCTTGAACGTCTGTTATCACTACACCACCTGTATGGAGGGTCGTATCAGCATGGGATTCTCACTGAAAGACTTGTGATGTCTAGTTGGTCCTAACTGAAAATGGTACCAATCTGACATGCAGTATAGTCACCACGGCAGACATCTCTAAAATGTTGTTATTGCTATTCTTCCTGAACGGAGGGTTGTATCACCTGATGCGCCAAAGCCAGAAAAACAATGGCTGTCATTTAAATAACATAAGCATAACAACAAGGCGCTGGGTAACAAAAACATGATAATCACACATCATTCATAATCGGCAGATAATAAATGCTTAACAAAGATGCTCAATGCAATTAAAGCATGAAAAGAAATATTTCTGTTTAGTACTCTTTTGGCTGAATAATTTAGAAGTATCCTTTAGCTATCGTTCTATACTTGTATATTGACTAATTAAGTATAGCTTGAAGTAAATCTTTCTTGTGTTCATTTTGAATTGTGACTGTTGTGAAAACAGTTGAAATATGCCGTCAGAAAAAGAAAAAAATGTCTTTTTAGACACAAAGCTACAACTAAAATATATGAGGAATAGAAGTCAAAGTACAAATGTGCTCGAATCCAAAGATAACCTAGCGAGCCTTGACAAAAATAAAAAGAGTGTGAAAAAATGTACTGTCTGCAATAAATATGATTTATCATGCATGGCATGATGTTTTCACAGATTGTGTTGCAAGCTGTTTTGTTAAGGCAGGGTTTAGTGAGCACACAAATGTCATTACCAGTGATAGAGATGTTTTTGATGTTCCCCTCACTATGGTGCGTAACCCCTACTTTGGTCAGGTAACAAGGATGTTGATTTCTTGAATTATTATAATTCTGATAGTGGCACTGTCACACCTGAGATATCAACAATTAAAATGTAAATTTATTGTACCATGGGGATTATGTTTTTGAAATTAGTGATCACCAGGAAGCAACCGAGTTATTGAACAAAGACAATTTCACATAAAAGTTATTTTTATGATTCACCGGCTGGTACATGTATGTGTTCATGACATACCTTGTCGAAAGACTTCTTGAAGTCAATGAAGACATATCTCCAACATCAACAGAAACTTTATCATGTCTTCATTGACTTCAAGAAGGCTTTCGACAAGGTATGGCATGCAGCCTTGTGGGCCACCATGCGGATATGCAACATAAACGCAAAATTAATCCGCACTATGCAAACCCTGTATGACAAGGCGACTAGTACAGTTCTCGTCAATGGCAACATAGGAGACGGGTTCAGAACCACAGTCGGAGTCAGACATGGGTACCTTCTCTCACCCACTCTCTTCAACATCTACCTGGAAAGGATCATGTCCGACGCCTTGGAAGACCATGAGGGTAGTGTCAGTGTTTGAGGCAGAACAATCACCAACCTACGCTTGCTTCGCTGATGATATCGATGGCTAAGCAGGTGATGAAGAAGAAATGGAAACCTTAGTGAACCGTCTCAATCAAGCATCACTAAGATATGGGATGGAGATCAACGCTGAAAAGACAACCCTAATGACAAACAACCCAAGTGGCATCCAAAAGGAAATAAGAGTGAATGGACAGAAGCTGGGCACAGTAACAAGCTTCAAGTACCTAGGTGCTATCGCCTCTGATGAAGGTTCAACACCTGAGGTTCTTTCCAGGATTGCGCAGACAACAGCTGCTCTGGCTAGGATGAATCATATTTGGAAAGACAGCAACATCACGTGTGGGTCCAAGATCAAGCTTATGCGCTCTCTTGTCATGTCCATATTCCTATATGCATGTGAGACGTGGACCCTAACAGCAGAATTAGAGAGAAGAATCCATGCCTTAGAGATGAGATGTTATCGAAGGATCCTGAAAATCTCATACTTAGTCCACGTCTCCAATGCGGAGATGCGCACTAAAATCCAAGGTGCAATTGGACCTTATGAAGATCTGCTCACCACTGTAAAGAAACGCAAACTAAGATGGTATGGTCACGTCACACGATCAACTGGCCTGTCAATGACAATCCTACAGGACACAGTGAGAGAAAGAGAAACCGAGGCATACAGAAGAAGAGATGGGAAGACAATGGACTTTGCAAAGTCCCAAAGAGCAGTGGAGAACAGGGCGAAATTGAAAGAGATTGTCGCAAAGTCATCAGTGGCGCCCCTACGACCAGCAAGGTTACTGGAGAAATGAAAATGAATGAAAAAAATGACATGAATGTGCATGTTGGCACATTCATCGGATGGTAGAACTTACTGGTTTATCATTTATTTCTCATAATAACATGTATTTATGCAAATGTATGTTGTTTGAAAATTGTATTACCATTTCATATGACTTCTGATAGTAATTATACCGGTTTAAATTGTTTACTACATGTATATCCAATGTCATTGACTTGGAAAAGTACATAAACATTGGAAACAACCTAATGAATTTGGATATAATGTTGTAAACGATCTTTAATGTATATTTTTTTCTTAGTATTTTAAAATTCTACAACGGAGTAAAGAGACAGAGTATTATGCAAAATTCTTATTTAGTTAAAGGAGTCTTTAAATGGAAAAAATATTTCATTGTAAATGATAAAAATAAAAACAAAGTCTACTGACATATATTTTTCAGTCAAAGTTGTATGAAATGTTATTGCTAGTTTTTGCTTGACTAGGCTATGTATAAAGTGTACAGAATTTGTCATGTTTACACCAGAGTATGGAAACCTTGAAAAGTGTATATTTTATGCTAATTATGCTCAAATTTACTTTATTACCCACAGTGATCGCATTTGCAGGAATTGTAAATGTTGTAAGTGTAAGAATTGTAATGTTTCCACTTAAACACTTATTTTCCTGTGTAATACTTTCCAATTGAAAATAAATGTGCTTATTGTTTTAGGTTTTGTAACAATGTGTTGGAGAGGGGCAGTTATAAGACCTATAGCTCAGCTTGAATGATGAGGGAGAAATGTTATCAAAGTTCTTTTTTAATCCTTATGTAAAGAGATTCATACGAAAATGATACAAAATTCTAAATTGCATCTATGGGTGACTACTCCATGTAGAAAGTGCCTTCCCTGGGTCCAAAGTATGTTCTACTGGAACAGCCTTTATGATGGCTAGTTGGTCCAAAATCTAAATTCTTCCGTTTGGACATCCAATATGGCCACCAAAGCAAACATCTTGAAATTCTTTTCGCTGTTCATGCCGAATGGATGGTCAAATAAAAATGCAGCTTTTACTTAAAGACTTTGTATTATGTCTAGATAGTCCTAAATAAAGATGATGTCTCCTAGACATCCAATATGACCACCACAGTGACCATCTTGAAAGTCTTTTCGTTGCTACTCCACCTGAAAGACTTTATAATGGAAATTCATATCAGCATGGGCTTTTCACCAGAAGACTTCATATGGTGTGTTGATCTTAAATAAAAATTATGCCAATCTGATATCCAATGTGGCTACTAGAACGGCCAGCTTGAAAATCTTCTTGCTACATCTCATAGATGGAAAGTCATGTCAACATTGGCTTTTCACCAGAAGACTTCTTATGATGTCTAGTTGTTTTTGAATAAAAATGGTACCAATCTGACATCCAGTATGACCACCATGACATCGATCTTGAAAATCTTGTTGCTACTCCTCCTAAATCGACAGTCATATTAAATGGCTTTCACCAGAAAATTGAATATGATATCTAGTTGGTCCTGAATTAAAATGGTACTGATCTGACCTAAAATATGGCCACCAAGGCAGCCATTAAATATGGCTGCCACAACGTACATATTCAAAATCATGTCACCGATTCTTTTGAATAGATGGTCATATTGGCATGGGAATTTCACCAAAAGAATTCTGGTGACTAGTTCATTCTAAATGATAATGGTGCTGATCTTACATCCACTATGGCTACCACATGGTGTTATCTTGAATTCCTGGACATTTCTCTTCAGACAAGAGAGCATCAGTTCCTTCGATTACCCTTGGTTCTCTCTTTGTCCTAATAGCGCCCATTAGTAAAAGGCAGAGACCATTTCACTCCGACCTGTGTCATATGGTAGGCCTATTTCTGAGCACATGGTCATAAATTGAAAAAATTCATACTTTACTAAACTGAAATTTTTAATTTGTAATTCTTTAGCTCTGCTGGTCATAGACGAGAAGAGCTTAATGGGATGGTCTGTTGTCCATCCATCTGTTAGCACAAGTTTCTTATCGATACTCGCAAACTACTTTGATAATTGCCATGAGCGTTAACACATGCATTTATCCCAAGGTCGAGTTGGTCCCAATTGAAAATGGTAGTTCTCCAACATACATTATGGCCACCACAACACATATGTCATATCAACATGTGGATTTCATTTTAGTTGGTCCTAAATGAAAATGCTGCCGATATGACAACTAGTATGGCCATCATGGCAGCCATCTTGAAAATCTTGTTATGACTGCTGTTACTGACCAGAAAGTCTTATTGACATGGGGCCTTCTCCACAAAAACTTCTTATGATATCTAGTTGGTCCGAAATTAAAATGGTGCTGATCTAACACCCAATATGACCACAGTGACTGTCTTGAAAATCTTATTATCGCTATGCCTCCTGGATGGATGTCATATTGACATAGGGTTTTCAACAGAAGACTTATTATGATGTCCGACTGGTCATAGATGAAAATGGTTCCAATTTGTGAATCCAATATGGCAGCTATCTTAAAAGTCTTCTTATCATTACTCCTTCTGAACAGAGAGTCATATTCACATGGAATTTTCATCAGAAGTCTTCTGATAATGACTAGTTTGTCCTAAATGAAAGGTGTGCCAATATGACATCCAACGTGGCCTCCATCATGAAAATTGTATTATTGCTGTTCCTGGATGGATAGTCACATTGACATGTAGTTTTCACCCAAAAACTTCCTATTATGCTTAGTTTATCATAATGAAAAATGCTGCTTATGTGACATCAATTATAGCTGTCATGTCAGCTATCTTGAAAATCTTGTTATCGCTGTTTCTCCTAAACGGAAAGCCATATCAAGATAGGGTTTGCACCAGATGACTTTTTATGAAGTCGAGCTGGTCCTATATCTTACTTCCAATATGACCACAATTGTAACCATCTTTAAATTTTGTTATCATACTATTCCTGAATGGATGGTCATATTGACATTGGGTTTTCACCATAAGGGTTTTAGTGGTCGTAAATGAAAATGTTGCCGATCTGACATCCATAATAGCCATCATGGCAGTCATAGAAAAAAATTTTGCTATTGTTACTGCTCATACATGGAAAGCCATCTCGTCACGAGGTTTTTCATCTGAGACTTCTTATTGTGTCTAGTTGTTCCAAAATGAAAATGATGCTAATTTGACATTCAATATGGCCAGCATGTGGCCATCTTAAAAATCTTGTTATCACTACTCCACCTGAATGGGTGGTCATATCAATATGGAGTTTTCACCAAAAGACTTCTTATGATGTCTTGTTGGTGCTAAATGAAAACGATGCCTATCATACAGCCAATATGGCCACTATAATGACCATCTTGAAAACTTTTTATCTCTGTTCCTGAATGCATGGTTATATCAACATAGTGTTTTCACAAAAAGACTTATTATAATGTCTTGTTGGTCCTTACTAAAACTGGTGCCAATCTTGCATCCAACATGGTTGTCATTATGGTCATCTTGAAAATCGTATTTATGTGCTCCAGAATATCAGAGATAGTTTCCACACTCCTCAGTTAAGTAAAATAATAGTCTTATCTTGGGTTTCTAGAAATTCGTTTTGGCCAGTGAAGCGTTATTAATGCCAAGTGAGCTTGTAGTATTAATGTACAACGATACATCACATAAACATACAGTTGTAAGACAGGAATACATTTAAATTTGTAGATTTTCTGTTTCTTTTTTTCTTCACTTTACTCAGTTAATAAAATGTATCATGTGTTCTTTGTCTTGCTATTGTCTTTTGTTTAGTTTAATGATTAAAAAGAGGAAACTAAGTTAAACAAGTAGGAAAAAATGTACAACATATTGAAACGAAGCAAAAATTAAATTCAGTTTGACACTATTGAGGGGAAAAAAACAATAAGTAATGTTCCTTATGAATTAAAATAGCATACATCCCACGAACATACACGTGTATGTGAATGTCTTTTTTTTGGGGTGGGGGGGATGGGAGGGGGGTTGTAGTCAACAAAATAATTTTGTTTGCTTTTTTTCCCTAGAATTTATGAACAAGAAACAAACAAACATGCAAGTTGAAATAATTGAACAGTATTCCATTGGCATTAAAATAGCATAACACCAACGAGTATCATCGTTAACAGAAATTCCCAGATTTTATTTGCTTTTTTTCCCTAGAATTTATGAACAAGAAACAAACAAACATGCAAGTTTAAGTAATTGAACAGTATTCCATTGGTATTAAAATAGCATAACACCAACGAGTATCATCGTTAACACAAATTCCCAGATTGTTATTTTAATCGAATGAGAAATTATATTTTATTATTCCCAGAAGTGTAAGTGGACCATATATCTCAACAGTAAATTTAACCGTTAGAATATATCAATGAAAACAAAATTAGAGATGAAGTCTACAATATATTGAACAACAGATAAACACGTGCAATTTGAAACTGTAGGTCTGGTACTTTGTTTCACAAAGAAAAACAAAATTAACTCGGAGCCTAGCCGTTTGAGGTGACTACGAAGCAACAAATTTGAATATATAACTTCTGGTAGATTCTTCACTAAGAAGAACAACATTTGACGCACAGCCAATAGCCACTTGAGGTAACTAAGAAACAAGATATTAGAAAACCCAGAGATCTTCTTGTAGCTTCTTCTTCATAGAACCCTTATACACATTATTCTGGTTTTGCGAAGAGAAACAAATTGTTCAACTCGTATTTAATTGCTTGTTTACCAACTGAATGTATGCACCTTTATATTTCATTATATTTATTTGTTGGTATTTGTCATTCAACTTGAGTTCTATTTCGAGACGCGCTTCAGTTATTCTCCAAGAAGCCATCAATAAAACAGCAGAGAGAAAAACAGCAAATGCGCATTAAGTAGTATCCATGAGATTGTTTAAAAAACGCACACCAAACTAAATGTGCTATGCAAAGAAAATCTTAACCATCTACTGCAACTTATAAACTTTTATGCATGATACCTAAAGAGCATATATTTTATATATGACGCATATCAATCGTATATTTGAGTGATTTGTGTGTTTCGTGTAGCCGTGGAGAAACTTGTTTTAGCTCACCTGGCTGCAAGGCCAAGTGACCGTTTGGTATTAATACATTTCGTCCGTATTTGTGGTATTGCCCTTCGTCCGTTGTGCGTCATCTGGCGTCCGTCAGCAATTGATATTATTGACTTCTCAAAAACTGACACCAGTTTCAACCAGACTTGGCACAGAGCATCAAGGCATAAAGGCCTTGCAAGTTTGTACAAATGATACCGATCTGCTATCAAGCATGGCCACTATTACTAACTATAGAAAAACCTTCACACACCTTCTTGTCAAAGCCTGTTTAACAAAATTTGACACAAAGCATCCAGGCATAGAGGGCTTCCGGATTTGTGCAATTTATATCTATCCGCCATCGAATATGACGACTTTTTGAAAATATATTTTTAAAAACTTTAAATTACTTCACAAAAATTGCGTAACAGAATTTATCCATATTTATCAGAAAGTATATTGACATATAGGGCTTTTAAATGATAAAAATGATGCCCGATCCATCATCAAATATGGCCATCGATACTAAAAATGAAAAACAATAAAATAAAATAAAATCTTTTTTAAAAACAAACATTTACAAGACTTCTGAAAAATTGTTTAACAGGGTATGTCCAATCTTTACAGAGAGTATTCTATGGTATAAAGAGCTTTCCAATTTCTACAAATGATGTCAGTCCACCATAAAAAATGGCCACTATTACTAAAAAAAAAAGGACCGAAAAACTTGAAACGATTTCTAAGAAACTGCTTAGCAGAATTTGAATAAATGTGAGATAAGCACTTTGGTATTAGGGTCTTTCAGATTTGTACAAATGATGTTGTCTTGCCTTCAAATATGGCTGCCATTACTAGAAATGGGAAATCCTTTATACGACTTCTTAAATTCCACTCAACAGAATTTTAGCACACTTTACTAAAAACATTCTGGCATGAAGTACTTTTAAGTTTGTTAAAATGATAAAAATTTACCATAAAATAAGGCTGCAGTTATTAAAACTAAAACAACTAGTAATACCTTCTTTCAAAATAACTGCCTAGTATAATTTGACCAAATTTGACAGAAAGTGTCCTACCTTGAAAGTATTTTAAACTTATACAATGATAGTTGATGGACCTTGTAATCAAATTAAACTTTATTGGCTTCTATTTATGTACGAGTACATGATCATATATTTGCGTATATTTTTCAAATAAATGATGCAAGTTTCCTTACATTTTGCACTCTTACTTTTGCAGTGGGTACATATTGGTTACCAACAAACAAATCTTTTTCTTTCACTCTCAGTGTACTTGAAAACAGTGATGGTTTCATCAAAGCAATAAATTTGTGCACATTGTAAAATATTTGTTTGTCATAATCTAAAGTCGCGTCCCCATCTCTTATACCTTATTATCTTTAACTTTTAATAGATAAGTCTAATTTAAAACCAAAGGTGGTGAATTCATATAAATCGTTCTTGCACACACTGTAGGGGAAATCGAAAATGTTTTTCTTCAGGGGGTGGCGGGGTGGGCAAATTCATGTTTGCTTGCGATGCATTAAACAGAGACAGAATATTGTAAGTAGAAATAAACTAAAAAGAAACACACAGACACACACACATACACAAAATATAGGCCCACAAGGAAGCTGAATCGAGCCACCCATAAACCTCTCATAGACATAAAAGAGAGGCAATATATCCTTGTAAATGTTCTGTTACTTTAAGTTGCTTACAAATAAGTAGAGGGTAAAATATATGCCAGATCATGTTAAGAATCCAATTTCAATATCATACAACCGTTATGTAAATTAATTATCAACCCTGTTACGTGGTCTTTGAGACGCAACTCATCCAGTAACTATTACTTACAATGAAGACTGCTAAACAAACTGTAGATGGGTCACCTAGCATATGGGTAGAAAATACATCAGTTTTTGGCTTGGCATCGATTTTTTTCTGAACACAGCATCAGGAAGATAAATTCGAAGGTAAGATGGTTATTTGTAATCAATGATAATGCCACTCGACTTCAGCCAACATATAAATGGCTAAATGTGACCTTTTGATATGTATACAAGTGCAGGTACTTTAAAAACGCCTGTACTAAAATATCGTAAGAAATGCCGCGGAAATACAATGAGGTGCATTTTTGCACAGAAGACTAATTTATTTATAGTACAATGCGATTCATAGGTCTAAAGTTATTTATGATGCATGTGACTTGCCTGCATTTTCTTCACCCATATTTATGCTGATCTTTCTATGATTAGTATCGCGGGATCGCCCTACGATGTATCTGTACCTTTATGGCACGAGAAATGTTTGCGCTCTCATACATCTAATGGTCCAAATTGATACGTCTTTCTAGCATACACAGTCTGAAAATAATTGTGACTTGACGACATGCATTGTAAACCTATTCACATGCAGACCCATGGTAAGTATGAGTTTGGCAGGTCTGCAGGCTGCAGCTAAAAATTTATGAACTGGCACATTGCGTGCACGAACTGCTATCTAACAATTTTATGAACTGGCACATTGCGTGCAAGAACTGTTATCTAACAATTTTATGAACTGGCACATTGCGTGCAAGAACTGTTATCTAACAATTTTATGAAATGGCACATTGCGTGCACGAACTGCTATAGCACGACAAATTTCATCTGCTGTCTGACCTTTCAATAAAATATCCATTAGGCCTAGTCCATCTGCAGTGAGATGTACATTTTAAGATATTTGTATGTGCCTCGCATGCCTGTTCAAGACGAATTACCTCGTGCGCATCCAGCATGCACACTGCAAGGGTCGTACCTTTTGTAGAGTAGACTAAGACCTAAAGATATAATTACGAAAGATCAAACTGACAGGTTTGGTTTGGTTTGGTTTGGTTTGGTGCTTTACCGCACAGCAATAAACGTAGTTTATTTAGTGCCGAGGCACTTGGAGTAAAGTGCCTTGCCCAATGACACATCACGGTAGCTGACCCAGGCTGGTCCGTTGATAGGATTCGACCGGCACTCTTTCGGTCGTGATTCAGGCATCCTATTCACTGAGCCACTGCGGCTCCCAAAACTTGTGAAGTCATACATACATGATCTTTTGTTTGAGACAAGTCTTCAAGTCTTACTGAGCTTTGAAACAATATTCAGACCGGACGTCCTCAGAAGACCCGAGTTGTAAAAGTGTATTGTACTATCAGATCCTTAGTGTAGATGATCAAATTACTAAATTTCAAAATCCGTTTAGATGTTGAGAACTTCTTTCCTGATATTAAAAGTAGCTATTTTTGATCATCTACACTAAAGATAGAGTTGAAAACTTCTTACCGGATTTTAAAATGAAATAATATTACCAGATTTTAAAATGAAATATTATTACCGGATTTTAAAATGAAATATTATTACCGGATTTTAAAATGAAATATTATTACCGGATTTTAACATGAAATAGTATTACCGGATTTTAAAATTAAATATTATTACCGGATTTGAACATGAAATATTATTACCGGATTTTAATATGAAATATTTTGATTATCTTCATCAAGGATCAGACTATTTAGGTACTTACAAGAATGTTAATAACATGAAGCTCGTTTGTTTTAATAGTTTGTGAATATCTTTGTTTAGTCTTTTGGTTTTCGTACATCTTTAATCTTATAAATTATTTTCAGATGCGCTCGTGGTGAATAGATGTGACGTAGAATACACTCTTTTCCTATATTATATCACACAAAGACTCAAAAGACAATTAATTATGAATAGTGTTGACACAAAGATTCAAAAGACAATTAATTATGAATAGTGTTGACACAAAGATTCAAAAGACAATTAATTATGAATAGTGTTGACACAAAGATTCAAAAGACAATTAATTATGAATATTGTTGATACAAGTGCACCAATAGTTAGATAGATAGATTTAACTTGTGAAAACGGACTACTGCAGCTAAAATTAAAAAAAGCTACTGTCTACCTGACCTATGTGACAATACCAACGATAACCATGCACTAGTATGAAGCTATTGCTACAAGAAAATATAAAAGTCTTGAAACCTATAATTGTGTCTGGGATATGTATACTGTTTAAATAATAAACAAACCTAGGAAGCTTTAATCAATAAATGGTTTCAGCAAAAACAAAAACAAACACACAAAAAGCATCTTAAAATGGTCAAGATCCCATTGTAATCATATCTTCAAAAGAAATTTGTCAAATTGTAACAATTTATATAAATAAAATAAACGAAAGATATTTTGTCAAACAAATTGTGTCTAATTTAAACGAACGTGCTTTACATTTTATAAAGGGGTTCGATAATTGTATGCTGAAGAAGAACACAGCAAATGCGTGGGAATGAACTGTTTAATTTTTAAAACTGTGTTTATCATCTTATGAACTTTTATCAAATCAATAATACCAGCTAGTATCTGTAATTCGTCGCAGTATTATACCCCCTCAAGCAAAAAATCTGAATCGGGGGCCAATCAAGTCTGGCGCAGGTACATATTCTGCACTTAAATCGGTTGAAATAATTTTTCATGCATTTAATTTGAATGAAGTGATTGAAAAGGACTTGCTTTTTTGTGTCATGCTCATTGGTTTGGTAAAAAAAAGTAAAGGTAATTTCTAGTCTTTGAATAAAATATAAATTATCAATATATTATCAAACAAGAAACATTTAGGATGATCGATCTAAATCTTCCATAATTAACCGAAACTCTGCTTTTGAAATGTGAATATTTTGTGCTGACGGTAAGTCGAAATCACAAACACTTTTTAAAAGAAAATTACAATATATATGCAGAACATGTGTTTGGCAATCTTAATCACAATTTAACCAATGAAGGGAATTTTAAGTTTCCACCGCTCAGAAGCTACGATAAAACCTATTTTAGACTGATAAAATATTAAATATTCCTTTTTTTAAACCCAAATTTTATAACAAAGTTTTAAGGACTTTCTGTTTAAATATTTAAAGTTTAATTGCGCTTGGTATGTTCACGTTTAACTTGTTTATTAAAGGAAACTGGACTCTTATTTTCATATGTGCCCTAAATGAATATAAGAAATGAAAGAAAATATATTTTAAAAATCGTATTCACGTCTACCGTGCAATTTTAATGATATGGCTGATAAATTTCAAACAATCGCGTGGAAAATATGGGTACGAAAGTTAGTATGATAGATACAGAAGTGACGCTTATAAGTCGCTTCCGGTCTATCACCCAATCGGACCACCTTGGCTATTTCTGTTGGCGTAGTAATCTGCAGAAAGATAGTACATTTTGTTTGCCGGAAATTTCTTCGCGAATAAAATAAAACCTCAATTCATTCGGACCACCTCGGATATTTCTACGAATGGATTGAATTGGATTGACCTAGAAGTTGCGAATGAAAAAATAGTTTAGTACATTAAAAACTTCTCGGTCAATCCTTGTTTCGTAAGTAGCAGAGATGGTCCGAATGGCAGTTAATGGTAACTATAGGCATACATTCGAGGTATGATCTATAGGATTGACCGAGAAGTTGCGATTGGTCTATCACCAATACATTTGTCTGCATACGGACAACCGGTTAGACCCAGTACATTCGTTGTGTACCCATGTCAATCTGATTAAAATCAGATCTCCACAGTCCAACGTGGAGATCTAACAGACACCGATAACAGTTCATGTTTTGGTGACCTTTGGAATTTCGAGTCCACTTACTTTTAACATCCAATCAGATAAAGTGTTGCACATTCGTGTTAGGGAGAATTATCGTTAGTAACAATATATTCCGAATGACGAATGTCACTTTCAGACATTTGAAAGTTGTGAATTGATTGTTGAACCACAAGGTCAACAGAACATGACCTCTTATTTATGTCAATCAGATCTCCACGTAGGATTTATGAGATCTGATTTTAATCTGATTGGTACCCATGTAGCATTAGTCTGGTACCCTGCCTCTTCACTACGTTACAAATTGAGTGAAGTAGGAACGATACCAGACTAAACATTTATAATGAATTTGCCATACAAAATGGCGGATGGGCCGTAATAGTTTCATTCAGTCTGAAAGAATGAGAAATGCTGTTTCAAAAATAAAGTTTATTTTGGAACTGTTTAATAATGACGACACAAAACAATGGTGTTAAACAGAATGGTAAAAGTGAAGAATGTAACATGAGCTACCAGTTTATAAGACTCAGATTTGTGCATCATACTCTTTGAACCTATTGCTTTTCACCACATGATATCTATAAATGGCTACGTAAGCTAATAAATTCATCAAGCTGCTCAAAGATAATGCTTAGACTTGCTGTAGTTAATAAGAAATCCAATTATATTCAAACTGAATCGAAACTTTACAACAACTATCAAAACATAAAGTCAATTTCAACCTACTGACATTTTGTTGAAATAACAGGTATGGACTAAGCTACGTTACAGATGACGAATTTATAAATATGGCGACATCCTGTGCATCGTGAAAGTTGCCTATTTAGGAAAAAAAATAAAGAAATTATCCAGAACAAAATTGCTTACAAGAAAAACTTTGGTAAATGCCATTTTTTCTACCCATTTTACATTTTGATAAAATAGTTTGTCACAACTACCATCAAAGTACGGGCAAGATATGACATCACCATTGGAACATGGAATGTCAGGACATTAAGAACAACAGGTAAACTCGAGTGGCTAACCCGTGAGGTGGGAAGATACCAATGGCACATCCTTGGACTCTGCGAGATGCGCTGGAAAAATTTCGGAGAGAGATCAACAGATGACGGACACAGGATCTACTTCAGTGGGCATGATAACAAGCATGAACATGTAGTCGGTTTTATGGTACACAAGGACATTGGGAGTGGAGTCTTGGGTTGTCGACCAGTGTCTAACAGGATGATTACAATCCGCGTGAGGGCATATCCCTTTAACATCACTATCATACAGGTCTATGCCTCAACATCTGACCATGATGACAAGGAACTGGATGAGTTCTACGACCAGCTTCAAACTCTCATAGACCAGACACCCAAGAAGGATATTCTGGTTATTCAAGGAGACTGGAATGCTAAGGTAGGGGAAGACGCACAAGCAGACAAGAAGTCTGTGGTCCATGCTGTAATAAGCAGACCAGTGAGAGAGGACTCAAACTCCTGGACTTCGCCACATACAATAGCCTAGTGCTAACGAACGCCCTTGGCCCCCACAGACTATCCAGAAGATGGACTTGGCACAGCCCAGACGGAAAACATCACAACCAGATTAACTATATCTTGGTGAGAAAGCGCTTCCGGTCTAGCGTAAACATTGCCAGAACACGTAGCTTCCCAGGAGCTGATATAGGAAGCAACCATGACTTGCTGATGATGACTATCAAACATCGTCTGAGGAAGACCAATACGCCAAGACAAGTTAGGATCAGGTTCGACCTTGAAAAACTTAAAGATCCAAGCGTGACACAAGCATTTGAAGCATCAATGGGCGGCAAAGTTTCACCACTCACAATTCTGGGACATGAAGAAATAAACCTTGACTCCTTGATCATCACCTTCAACAAGGCAATAATAGACACAGCCGGAGAGATCCTTGGCAAACATCGTAGAATAAAGAAGCCTTGGGTCACAGCAGATATCCTCGACCTCTGCGATGTGATGAGAAAACTGAGGAGCAAGCGAGGTGACCATGAAGGAGCAAAAAAGAAAATACAATGAGATTAACAACAGGATTAAGAAGAGCATAAAGAAAGCTAAAGAAAGCTGGTTAGAGGACCAATGCAAGGAAGTAGAGAAAAGCCTGAACCAGAATGACAGTAAAAGGGCATACCAGTTGGTGAAAGACCTGAGAACAGAGGAGATCTAATACGATTCAGGACAAGGCTGGTAAGAGTCTGACATAAAACCAAGACTTTCTTAACAGACGGACGGAATACTGTTCGGAGCTTTACAACCAGGAGACTTCTGGAGACCAAGCTGTACTAAACGTACCAATGACCACAACAGAGGTTGACCACCCGATCATCAGAGACGAAGTAGAGGCTCCATTAAAGGCACTAAAGAAGGGGAAGTCAGCTGGGGTAGACAATATACCAGCAGAACATGTTCAAGCAGGAGGAATTTCCATGATAGATGTCCTCACAACAATCTTCAACCAAATCTGGCAAACAGGAGAATTCCCCACCCCATGGACCCAGTCTCTGATCGTGACTCTTCCTAAAAAAGGGAATCTACAACTGTGTCAGAACTACCGAACAATCAGTCTCATCAGTCACCCAAGCAAGGTTATGCTTATGATCATCATTAACAGACTGAAACCACAAGCAGAGCACATCATTGCGGAAGAACAGGCAGGTTTCAGAGCAGGACGTAGCACTACAGAATAGATCTTCAATCTTAGAATCCTCTTTGAAAAATATATCCAGCATCAACAGAATTAACTTCAAGAAGGCTTTCGACAAGGTATGACATGCAGCCTTGTGGGCCACCATTCGGATATACAACATAAACGCAAAATTAATCCGCACTATAGAAACCCTGTATGACAAGGCGACTAGTACAGTTCTCGTCAATGGCAACATAGGAGACGGGTTCAGAACCACAGTCGGAGTCAGACATGGGTATCTTCCCTCACTCACTCTCTTCAACATCTACCTGGAAAGGATCATGTCCGACGCCTTGGAAGACCATGAGGGCAGTGCCAGTGTTGGAGGCAGAATAATCACCAACCATCGCTGACGATATCGATGGCTTAGCAGGAGACGAAGAAGAAATGGACACCTTAGTGAACCGTCTCAATCAAGCGTCACTAAGATATGGGATGGAGATCAACGCTGAAAAGACAAACCTAATGACAAACAAACCCTGTGGCATCCAAAAGGAAATAAGAGTGAATGGACAGAAGCTGGGCACAGTAACAAGCTTCAAGTACCTAGGTGCTATCGCCTCTGATGAAAGTTCAAAACCTGAGGTTCTTTCCAGGATTGCGCAGACAACAGCTGCTCTGGCTAGGATGAAGCCTATTTGGAGAGACAGCAACATCACGCTTGGATCCAAGATCAAGCTTGTGCGCTCTCTCGTAATGTCCATATTCCTATATGCATGTGAGACATGGACCCTAACAGCAGAATTAGAGAGAAGAATCCATGCCTTAGAGATGAGATGTTATCGAAGGATCCTGAAAATCTCATAATTAGACCATGTCTCTAATGCGGAGATGCGCACTAAAATCCAAGGTGCAATTGGACCTTATGAAGATCTGCTTACCACTGTAAAGAAACGCAAACTAAGATGGTATGGTCACGTCTCACGCTCAACTGGCCTGTCAAAGATAATCCTACAGGATACAGTGAGAGGAAAGAGAAAACGATGCAGACAGAAGAAGAGATGGGAAGACAATATCAAAGAGTGGACATGCATGGACTTTGCAAAGCCCCAAAGAGCAGTGGAGAACAGGGCAAAATGGAGAGAGATTGTCGCAAAGTCATCAGTGGCGCCCCTACGACCAGCAAGGTTACGGGAGAAATGAAATGAAAATGAAGTTTGTCACAAACAGTTACTGGTAGTTTTCCTTTAAGAAGGTATTTTGCATTTTGTTTTCTGTAGTGCAACGTCCCATATCCCCCTCCCGTTACAGCTATAATGTACAGCCAGAGTCTCTTTATTTTATTTACATTTTTACCTTCCTTACACAGTCGCCTTCATGGCAAGTTTTAATCATCCTCCATATGGCTGCTTAATAAAGGTTGCACTTTAGTTTTCATTTATTGGTTTTCTTCACTTTTTCAAGTTTTTAGTTATTGAACTTTATGGGGTCTTGATATATTAAGATATTGCTTTATTCCATTTATCTCCTTTTTTACCCATTGTATTCTTCTTGTAATGCGGAATTTTTTGGGTTTTTGTTTTCTTTTAATCAGCCACCACAACAGTGGTTTATGGGTTTACAGACTGTAACAACAGCAGATTCCAAAACTCCATGTCGTCACAGCCTGGAATGACAATCCTTTTTTTTTCAAACATTTGTTTTGTTTTTGTGAACTTTAACGGCACTTTCATTGGATATATCTTGCTGAGGAAATGGGAGCTATGTGCCTTTCCCAAGAACACACGGAGGCAACCGACCCGGGCTTGCCTGGACGGGTACGACCCTTGGATTACGAGTCCGACCCTCTACCAACTGAGCTACCCTGCTCCCTTTTTTCTTGAAATGTTTTTCAAATTAGAAAAGCCTGGTTTAAACAAAAGACGTGCGGTATAATCCTTGTTGATCTATATGTACGTTAAGTGTATTTTATA
Organism: Margaritifera margaritifera; assembly: GCA_029931535.1. Taxonomy (NCBI): domain Eukaryota; kingdom Metazoa; phylum Mollusca; class Bivalvia; order Unionida; family Margaritiferidae; genus Margaritifera; species Margaritifera margaritifera. The sequence continues at coordinate 287,735 of JAQPZY010000740.1, forward strand.
TTCCATCAATCAATCGCTCAATAGATCCCTCCATTTCTCCCATACCCTCACACATACTTACATTAAATTATTTAATATGTGCAGCAAACTTTGGACACATTTGTTTTAAACATAATTACTGTGTGTTTTAGCTATACTATATTTTGATAGATAGATCATAAACGAAAATGTTAACATGTTGGATTGTTGTGGTACCGTAATAAGAACGAGCAAATGACATAAAAAATGTGTCCCTGGTTTCACTGAGTGAACAAATTTAAAACCAATACTTCATAATACTTTCGACGGCTCTTTGGAGTTTTTCGGATTCTGGGGGGGGGGGGGGGAACAAACAAACAAAACAGGGTTCTGAACTCCTCACCTTACTCGTATCAAACGTAAAACTCCGAAACAAAGCACTATGTTTGAGTAGGGTTTAATGTTTTAAAGCAGCGAGATAGTAGACGAACTATAAATAAGTACAGGGGAGTGAAAAATTCAAATCGAAATTACATTTTGTTTTCCTCAAATCCTATATATCGCTTAAACTTGACCGTTTGGATAGAGACCAGCTGCTGGTATGAAAAGGAATGAGCCCACACCCCTTTTTCTCCTTGGGACACGGTTTCCATGAATTCGTTTTCCATTCATGATATGGATAGGGGTATAGGAGAGAAGGTTGGGTTTGCGACACACCTTTCAACTTTGGTGATGCAATCTGAATTTTGTGTCCACTCAAGTGGGATGGAACATGGAATTAGCTTTAGGAATTTTTAACCATTTCTTGGGATCATGAACACTGATTCTACGAACAAATTGTTTAATTTTCATGTTAGATCAACTTGAAATTTCCTAATATGTACAAAACGTTCTTTGCAAGCCTACCTATGCTTATTAGACCTTCAACTTATTTCATATGTTATCCTTTTATTGCCGCAAATTTGGCTGAGAGATAATTTAAACTTTACCTGGCCTTGACCATAATCAAAACCATTGTAAATGGGTTCTTATAGCAAGAAATCATAATGCATTTTGAATTTGAGAATACATCTCCACGGCTGTGTCCAAAGAATCAGATGGAAAAAGAAAAAAATCAATAGTGTGTTATCATGCGTTAATGCTCAAGTTTCCTTTATTAATTGACTTACTGTACAATACCACTCAAAATCAGACCTATGTGGAATTTCGAAGAAATATAGAAATGATATGAAGGGTCATTAGCAGAGTTTGCAAGAAATCATTGGAAATAGCCTAATTGTTTGTAATTTGTAATAATCTGCCATAGTGCAGTTACGTATATTGCTAATTAACACACTCAGTCAACATATGTTTCCTATGCAATATTCCAACATTAACAATATGACTAAAGTATACGGAGAGGGAGTTGGTGGGGGTATGTGTGCTACGAAAACCTTAATTGGATCTGGTCTAAAGTGTTATTATAAAACAATCCAGTGGGTTATCTACAAGGACAATTTTTCAAAAGAGATTCACCTCAAACTCGGATAGAGGGTGATGGGGGGTGGGGTGGGGGTAAGTTGAAGTGAACATCGAAGTATATGAATAGCAAAAAAGAGTGAATGCATAACATTCATTATATGTAAAACAAGAGCACTTTGACGAAAAGAGCTGATGATCAGCATCAGAATATGCGTTTTTCTGCACACCAACTTATGTGATGAAAAAATTAAATTAGATCTAAACGCCACCCCCACTCGCACCCAATCCACATCCCACCAAACCGCACCCCAACCGGAAGAGAAGAAAATCGCAAATTCACCAGGATCAACTTGTTTAACTACACGTAAGATACCTGGAATAAAAGTAATGAAATTCTATTTAAAAGTTTGCCCTGAGATCAAGGTATTGCGAGACGGAAATAATACCCGGATATCATATATGGTTACTAGGGAAGCCATTTTGAAAATTATGTTCTCTCTACATATCGTGAAATGATGGTCGCTTCGACTTGTTTCTGTCTAAAACAGCTGGTATTAGCGATATTTATGTATGGATTGTTCCTTCCCTCGATAATCTTTTTTTCCTCCTTTAGGAGATTTTTCACAAAGAAAATACTTAGGAATATGACAAAAATAAGTACAGAGTCATCATAGTAGCATGTATACAAATATACACAGCAGTTACACGTACAAACACAAAAAGACACAAAGTGTTTAACTGTAGACATATGAGTCTGTGGGAAATATTCTTTTCAGTATAATCCGATGGTTTCACTCATTTCGGCAATCGCTTTGAGGCAATATGGCCATCAGCAAGTGACCCTTTATGCACATCCTCAAGGAAACAAAAACTGAATCAATTCATTTTGTATACATGAATATTTAACTGAAATTATTAGTATCATTAAAGATTAAATATATTACATATAATGATATACATAGCCAAATTGTTGTTCTTGTTATTGCTACTCTAATCTAAACGGAGAGTCATATTTAATGGTTGTTTGGCTAATACAATATTTACAATATACCGTTAATGAAATTGTGACGGTCTGATTTCCAGCAACGCTGCCTCCTTTACTATTTAAGCTGTCAACTTTATGCTTCTTCTATCTTCTTCTGAAGGAAAAGTCGAATCGGCATAGTGTGAGTTGATACTGATCGACATTTTTGCATATCTTAAGGTTTATTTGTTAAAATTCAACAATTATAACCATAATAACCTGCAAACACCACATTCTAAGAAATATAGTATAATTCTATAAAAACAACAACAACAACAACAACAACAACAACAAAAACACGTATCTAGTGCATATCAGCAATATTGCCAATGGAAGTTAACGGCTCTCTTTTGGTTCATGAATATTTTGTTTGAAGGAGCTTGTAAAAATGGTTTGTTCAATAAAACTAACTTGTTTTCTTTTCAAATGGTTTGGACCAAAATTTATACTAATACATAGGTACCGTACACGTCACAGTTCATATGAACGTTGAGGGCCAAACTTTATTGTTCTGACTCAAGAAATACATTGATTTCTCTCTCTCTCTCTCTCTCTCTCTCTCTCTCTCTCTCTCTCTCTCTCTCTCTCTCTCTCTCTCTCTCTTTATGTACCAAGCTTTGCTGAAATTGGTTTAAGAAAATTTAATGCATAGACAAATAGTATTTTTACTAACAGCGACCTTGATCTTGAAGCACCTCATGCACAATTATTAGAGTTTTTCATGGGAAGGAAAATATATGTTTAAACTTTGGTAAGCATTTAGTGGGGAGTAGTGAAGTTATTATCCGCAAACATTTTCAAAGGCAAAATCTTTTTTAGGAACAGCGATCTTGCCTTGTAGCTACTGATATCAAGATGTAAATGTTCCATACACAACACAACAGCCTCTTTTAGAGCTCTAGATAATCTCGTGACACTGTGAGTCCTGGTTTTGAATTCATATAACTTTGAAGTCTAACAATGAAAGATAACATTAATTGTAATGATGATTGTTTGGACGAGATGTTCTGGCCTTATATTTATAAAACTTTCAGATCTTAGAATGAGAAATTGGTAGAAACTTTGAGATCAGATTTCACGCATGCTTTTTATGATAACCGGAGAAAAATGTAGCTTTTGGTACTTCCATTAAAATAGCTCAGTAAATTTGGCAATTGTTTCCTAGGGTGGAACTGTGATTTCTACAGACTGGATTGTAAGTAATGGTCTAAAACGTTTACTTGAAAAGGTTTAATAATTTATGGTCATGTTTTGGCAGTTTGCTCCTCTAAAGTATTTATGCAAATTGTACAGCTTTTACATATTTGAATCTGATTTGCGACTATTGAGTTTGTACAAGTTTGAAATTCAAGGCCTGGACATTTAGTCTCTAGAAAGGGGGTTCTTAACTGTGGTCTGGGTAAGAAGAGCAGGAGTCCTAAAATGTGTGCAGAAAACTAAAGTGAAAACCGAAAGAGCGACTATAAATCTTATGGACTATAATTATCATTACAGTTTCTATATAATTTTCAGGTTATTTTTTTAACATATTCTAGTCTAGTTAATTTAAAGTCTTTTCTGACAAACAAAGACATGTTTCTATTTACCTCTCAGGTATACCACATGTATGTACCAACATGATTCACGGAGTCAGAAAACTGATGGTCAGTTAATGAGCGGTCCTCATTATGCACAGATCGAGAACATTTGGGAATCCAAGACCACTGTCTTAAATTCCTGTAATGTATAGGCAGTACTTATGGAGAGGTCTGAGGTTTATTTAAGTGAAGAAATGGAGAAATAAGTGCCAACAGTATGCTTGAGGCTTGAGTGACTTAATAAATTAAATTTTCAATGCCCCCCCCCCCCCCCAGGTCATGGACTTATCAATTACTAATGTTTAGAGAAACACGTCAACCCTATCCTTTCTAGGCGGCACCCCTTATAGCTAAATAATGAACTGAGATGTATATAACATTATCTTAATTTGAGCATTTCGTGGTTTGTCAATAATATGTGAGGTGTTTTAAATCTAAGCAGTTATAACAAAAACAATAATAAAAGGAAGGAAGAAACAAACGTCTGTATACCCGCAAATTTTAACTAAATGAACAATCGAATGTTTCAGTTTTCTAGTATTTCCTTGCTGTTTTGATATCATTGCAACCTTTTGTGTATGCAGGATTCCTGAAACGGCTGCGAGCAATACACGAACTAATTGTATTACAGTTCAAACTTAGGCTTGTGATTATGGTACATTTTTGTAACAGCGAGCAATACACGAACTAATAGTATTACAATTCAAAGTTAGGCTTGTGATTATGGTACATTTTTGTAACAGCGAGCAATACACGAACTAATAGTATTACAATTCAAAGTTAGGCTTGTGATTATGGTACATTTTTGTAACAGCGAGCAATACACGAACTAATAGTATTACAATTCAAAGTTAGGCTTGTGATTATGGTACATTTTTGTAACAGCGAGCAATACACGAACTAATAGTATTACAATTCAAAGTTAGGCTTGTGATTATGGTACATTTTTGTAACAGCGAGCAATACACGAACTAATAGTATTACAATTCAAAGTTAGGCTTGTGATTATGGTACATTTTTGTAACAGCGAGCAATACACGAACTAATAGTATTACAATTCAAAGTTAGGCTTGTGATTATGGTACATTTTTGTAACAGCGAGCAATACACGAACTAATAGTATTACAATTCAAAGTTAGGCTTGTGATTATGGTACATTTTTGTAACAGCGAGCAATACACGAACTAATAGTATTACAATTCAAAGTTAGGCTTGTGATTATGGTACATTTAAGTTAGGCTTGTGATTATGGTACATTTAAGTTAGGCTTGTGATTATGGTACATTTAAGTTAGGCTTGTGATTATGGTACATTTAAGTTAGGCTTGTGATTATGGTACATTTTTGTAACAGCGAGCAAGACTGTATGTTAAGCGCAGGGTGACGGTTACAATGTAACTACTGAAAGCAAGACAAGTCTTAATTTGTCTTCAAACCTCAAAAATTATTTATTTATCAGTAAGTACTGTAAATATAGTAAGTATCCTTTGGAAATAATTCAGAGTGTTTCTCAGTTCATCATCAAAGATGAGAATAGGCGATGTATATAAATAAAAGGTATACAGCTTAAATATATAGAGGATATTTTCCTGTATTGAATGAATAACGGATATATTTGCAAATTTTCTTTCTATTTTATGCTCAAACGTATTGGCTAGCAATACGTATAACAGATTGCAGTAGCAGATTTGTTACGGTATCCCGCGCGATAATATCAGCTGTTGACCGTTTATGTTCTGCAGTGTTTTGTGTATATTTGCATAGAAAATATCAGGGTCCCCGGTGGCCGAGTGATCTAAGGCATCTCAACTCTGTCCGCGTGTGTTCGAGTCTCACCTCGGCCAGCGTGGGTGAGTGAGAACGCTGCCAGTAGCTTCCTGTGAGTCAGTGGTTCTTCCCGGGTTCTTCCGCCTGCTATAGCTATGATGTGTTGAACAATGTATTAAACCCATAAAACCAAAGAACAGAAAATATCAACAGTAACATAATTCTCTTCCCTAAGTTAAAGTAAAAAGGCACATAAACGAAAATAATCGAAGAAAAAAATAGCATGTTTCCACTGGGATTTGAACTTGGATACTCTTACCACTAGACCATGAAAGTAACATAACGACAAATCAAATTTCTAGGTTATACTGTATCGATATCAATTGATCAGTTGACGGTAGCAAAGAATCATTTCGGTTGGAAAATCCACTAATTTACAGACTAGCATAAAATAAAAATTTAAAAACATGTAAAATACATGTAGAATGAATACTATATACAGTTAAAAAAAATAAATAAAAAAAACCACGTCCATAACGGTAATAAAACCACCCCGCTATAGAGATCTAAAATCTAAAGAACCACATTTATCTTCTAGATTCAAACTTGATACAATCCAAATTAAAACCACTCCGCTATTCCGGATTACGAACAGTGATTCCAGTCCCGACTGATACTTTACATTAAATACAATCGCGCGATTACCTAGAGTGATCACATAAAACACTACCCGATGGATGCCGACAGTAGAACCGCGATATTTAGATCGCTCTGTTTATGCGACCACTTTCGTTCGCTCCATCTGGTGGTCATAATAGCGAATTTTCATTGTCTATGATACCATTAGGTAATTACCTTTGAGCGACATATATATAAGACCTTTGGGCGACACATACAGATACGTCGCCCAATGGTTGGTTATATGCATTAACGGAAATCGTTTTACCTTCCGGCGACAGTAAATGGTCGACCAAAATGTATGTTTGCCATTTATTTTGTTTTACCACTTTTGCATGCCTTTTTACACTCCTTTCAATATATATATTGTCACTTATTTTAATCTGATAAATATGCAAACCGAGAAAGAAATTTGATAAATTTTAATATTTTAAATTCGAAATATTTGAATGATAATACAGGGTAAATTGCAATTGTGATATGCACCTGTATTTTGACATGTTAGTGCTATAACATGTTGTCTCCCTTACACGTCTATTACACATTGAATAGCATTGGCCCAGGGATTAAAGTTCTGCTAAATTCTTCCGAGAATCATGATACACAATACTTTCTGAAATCTTCGTTCGCGTCACACGCTCTTGTAAATATTTATGCCAGCATATAAGCGTTATTGGTGTGTACAAAGATACACATATAACAATTTAATTTAGTACAGGTCTGCACAATCTTAGCCAAATTAGATGCTTTAAGATAAAACCCGCATGCCCCAGCTACGCCGACATGACACTATAATTTAGGACTGCAAGTGTATGTCAGTGTGACACATCGGTTAATCAATTGTTCTGACTTATATAGACATTGGGTACATATGCCTGCAAATGTCTGCAATATCTTCCGAAATTCATATATACTTCTCTCCTTGACGTGGAATAATAATAATAATAATAATAATAATAATAAACAGAATTCCGTTTCCTTAACCGGCAAAGTTGTCACCAATTTATCAAGGAAAAACAAGAGCTGTTTGAAACTCAGCTGGAATATTGGATACAAAGCAGAAACTATTATTTTCCATAGAATTAGCTCAAAAGAAATTCATTTCTACCGATGGAGTTTTAGAAATAACTATTTGATGTCGATAGAGCAAGATAATTCATCATTCTAATATTTCATGAAAACACCCCCCCCCCACACACACACACACACAAACACATAACAACCCTTCAAACAATCATGGGTTTTAAATAGTAAAAGTGTGCCTTTGAGACAACAACGCACATGTGAAGTATACGCCTTTATTGGAAAAGAAAAAAATCTTGACATTAATTAAAATGATAATCATATATCTGCCATATATAAGGATGCATTAGAAATCCTTAATGTATTACACAGGCATAACCTGTTCAGTGAAGTTGTCAAGACGTTTTCAAATTCGAAGATGTAGAAAAAAACAACAACAACATGAAACTAAAATGAAACAAAACCAAACAAAAAGTAAATTTAGAAGAAAAAAAACGTCAAGGTTATATGGAAGTCGCAAATCAAATCATGATGTATATATATATATATATATATATATATATATATATATATATATATATATATATATATATATATATATATAGTGACAATATATGTCCTCTTAAAACTGTCTCAATTAGCATAGGAGTTGGACATATATGATTTGTCCTCGTAATGCCAAATCGACATGTGCTCGCCATTATAGTGGTATATAATCATTATGAAGACATGTATTTTCCTTGTGTCCTCATAATTCCATACATTATTGGACAAAACAGTATATGCTGGGTAATAAATTTGTTGTTTGTAGTTTGGGATAAATTCCATTATTCTTTAACTGTTATTTCTTCACTGAACAGCCTAATTTGTATATTTGCAAACATTTCTCTGCAAAGACAGATACTGCAATTGATTAAATGTACAAGCATGTCAACCGTACGAAAACTATGTATGTTTATTGACCACGTCAGAGGGAAATTCTGATTCCTGCAAAGATTGAAACCGAGAGAGAATAAAGGCTATATTCTGTTTCGTACATATTTTAGTTAAATATTTTGTCAACTTATGTATGTATGTATGTATGTATGTATGTATGTATGTATGTATGTATGTATGTATGTATGTATGTATGTATGTATGTATGTATGTATGTATGTATGTATGTATGTATGTATGTATGTATGTATGTATGTATGTATGAACATGTGGGAAATGTTTGTTTTGTTTTCTCTCATATGTCGATACTGCACTATCACTGGGAGACGATTTCACAAAGACTTGGTGTTATGTATGTATGTATGTATGTATGTATGTATGTATGTATGTATGTATGTATGTATGTATTTATGTATGTATGAATGTATGTATGTATGTATGTATGTATGTATGTATGTATGTATGTATGTATGTATGTATGTATGTATGTATGTATGTATGTATGTATGTATGTATGTATGTATGTATGTATGTATGTATGTACGTACGTATGTATGTAGGAACATGTGGGAAATGTTTTGTTACTTCCTTCTTTTCTCTCATAGGCCGATATTGCCCTATCACTGGGGGACGTTTACACAAAGACTTGCTGTGATCTGTACGTATGTATCTATATATGTATCTCTGCATGTATGCATGCATATATGTAGGTATGTGTGTATGTATGTATGTATGTATGTATGTATGTATGTATGTATGTATGTATGTATGTATGTATGTATGTATGTATGTATGTATGTATGTATGTATGTATGTATGTTTGTTTGTTTGTATGCATGTATGCATGTATGTATGTATGCATGTATGTATGTATGTATGTATGTATGTATGTATGTATGTATGTATGTATGTATGTATGTATTGTAATAAATTTGGGTATGTTCCATTTGTATTTACGTCTCCATTTAAAGGTTCGTTAGATTTTGGTGATTAGTGGTGTGATTATGGGAAGTCAGTGTTGAGAAAATATTTCCCAGCCAGAGTAATTAGCCAACTTCTAGGAACAGACGTCATACTTACCGTTTTTAAGAGACTTTACAATGGCATGGATTGGTTTCTTAGTTTGAGATGGGGTCAGACTAGCGTAAGTGGGCAAAGAGCCTAGTAGTTCCTATCTTAATCCAGAAGTGTTGATTGATTGTGCCTTTCGGTGGGAGATATTCGTGACAAGAAATACTGTTTTGTGCCATGGAATAATTGAGAAAAGGTCATCCCTTTGTTTGGAGATGCTTTTCATTGTAGCAGTTGGTGGAAGTGCACGTGCGAAACGTGTTTCAGACTGTTCTTTTATTGACCCAGTGATGGAATCGGAAAATAGTTCCCTGCATTGGGTGTTTGAATTGTGTTATGTGCTTCATGCCACGGCATGCTAACAAGGAAAAGCCACGCAATTGTGAAGTTATAGTTGTGACATTGTGGTCATTCATTTATTGATTAGAGAAAAATTGTTTCTAGTCTTGGCGAGTTACGAGAACTTCCAGTTGACAACGAATGTTGTCGGGAAGTCCTTGGAAATAGGGGAAAACAAGAGACTTCAAGCCCAACCTGACGCAGGTGTTTGATTCAATCGGTAGAGGAACTCCTGTGCGTGTTACAGTATGTATGTATGTATGTATGTATGTATGTATGTATGTATGTATGTATGTATGTATGTATGTATGTATGTATGTATGTATGTATGTATGTATGTATGCATGCATGTATGTATGTATGTATGCATAGGGTTTAAAGGCACGTCAGCATTATCCTGGCTATATAGTGACGAATAAGTTCAGGTATTCAAAAAAGGCACACAAAGATAAAGGTAAAAAGATAAAACCCTTAAAGTATAATGTTATATATATATATATATATATATATATATATATATATATATATATATATATATATATATATATATATTATACTCTATTATAAAGTCCAAGATCTTCTCATCTGGAACATCAGCATGGGACGCATCTGTTATTAATTTAAACCGTGAATGCTGCATTCATTCTCCTTCGACAATAACCAACTTGACAAAACGTATCTGTGACATTTTGAAAAAGGTTCTTCTGAAATTTTGAGTCAGCATGGTTTGAATTTGTAGCATGTAGGTATATGTGGGAAATGCTTTTCTTTATTTTTTTTTTTTTAATTTTATTTTCTCGTAGGACGATACTGCACTATCAATGTGAGACGATTTCACAAAGGCTTAGTGAGATCTGATCTTAGTGGGTTATGATTTGCATGTCACTACCCGAAACTTGTATTGACAGGTCAAGCTTGAAATCTGATTGATCACCTGTGCCTATTACTGCGTGCCGCACGAGATCATCAAAATTACTTTTACGACATCTGATTAAAATTGTTTGTCTGTGTTCATTCAAATGTGACAAGAAGCACAAGGTACATCAAATTTCACTTCCCTAAATATTCATTTTCTGTAAAGAAAGTAATTAACGATCGTGTGGAATGTCACGCTGGAATCGATGATATAATACCTCTTGTAGTGAGAAGAAATGAAGATAAAACGATGCTGGTTTTAACAGTTACCTTTTACACAATTTCCCCCGAAGAAAAAAGAACCGTCGTAACTTCAGAATGACCCTGAAAAGCTAGGCGAGAGACATATTTGAGAGCTAATTAAACAGTGTTCAGCATTATTGGACAAAGCTTGGTGAGACGAGTAGCTTGTAAATAGTTAATGTGCACAAATCCAATAAAACACAATAACTGAATTGAACTCTCATGCAGATGGTATTGTTTTCAAATTCAGGTCCGTTGATAATATTCAAGAAAGGTTAAACTATATGTATTTTCAAGGATATAAAGGTACCAAATAGTGCAGAAACTGACGAGCAAGGAATGTATATTAGTGTTGAATATCAACCCATATATGTGTCAACAAATGTTTGACATTCATACATAGCACATCTTAAATAAATAACTAATATTTAGCTGTGGCGAAAAAATGAAATTAATATTAGGAAAACAAATGGCGTTTTAAGGGAAAAAAGCCTTGTCAGTTACAAGTTTGATTAACTTGTCAGTAGTCTCTGTAAATCCATAAATGCTGGTTAAAATAAAAGGTGAAGCTTAACTGTTGAGATGCGATATTTATCCACATCCAGCAATATAACGATTGTAAGAAATTATTGTCAATAATGAAAAGTCTGATAAAGAATACAATCACATTTGGACTCTAGGTGTTGGAGTCGGTCAAGCGGTCAGACTGGAACACAGCCGGAAAATATGCGGTTTTCATTTCATAACATATTTAATTTCAAATCTAAATAACTTCAATAGTTCTCGCGTAATTTTCATGAAATGTTTTGAACACATACTAAAACACATGAAATGTTTTGAACACATACTTAAACACATCAAATGTTTTGAACACATACTTAAAAGGCCTATGCCAACTATTACTATTTTTTAGACTGAGCAATTCACCGAGTTCTCAAAAATATAAAGTAGGTAGTGTGTGGTTCGTTTTGCGGAGAGATCATTTATATATTTAAAAAATGTGCATATATTGCAGTAAAAGCCTAACGACGGCCTTCGATATAATACTTTCGAATGATGAAAATACATTACTATTTATAAATGAAGACAAGGAAAAAAAATATTTGCAACTTCGAATCTGTTTAACTCCTTTAATAAGATTTGCTAGAGTGCAAACCGCATAAACCACTCAACCATTTGATCAAATAGCGAAGTTAGCATTAAAATATAAAAAAACCTTGACTTTAACAGCTACATCAGAGGAGACAAATTGCAAGGATGACCTGACATAAGACATGTAAATGACAAGTGGCAATGTTAACCTGACATAATACATGTACACGAGAAGTGGAAAGGATAACCTGACATATGACATGCAAATGACATGTAGCAAGGATGACCTGATATAATACATGTACATGACAAGTGGCAAGAAAGACCTGACAGAAGACATGTACGTGACAAGTGGCAAGGATAACCTGACATAAAACATGTACATGAAAAGTGGCATGAATGACCTGACATAAGACATGTACATGACAAGTGGCAAGGATAAATTGATATAATACATGTACTTGACAAGTGGCAAGAATGACCTGACATAAGACATGTATGTGACAATTGGCAAGGAAAATCTGACATAATACATGTACATAACAAGTAGCTTGGATGACCTGACATAAGACATGTACATGACAAGTGGCAAAGATAACCTGGCATAATACACGTACACGAGAAGTGGAAAGGATAACCTGACATATGACATGTAGCAAGAATGACCTCATATAATATATGTACATGACAAGTGGCAAGAATGACCTGACATAAGACTTGTACGTGACAAGTGGCAAGAATGACCTGACATAAGATATGTACGTTACAAGTGGCAAGGATAACCTGACATAAGAGATGTACGTGACAAGTGGCAAGAATAACTTGACATAATATATGTACATGACAAGTGGCAAGAATGACCTGACATAAGACATGTACGTGACAAGTGGCAAGGAAAATCTGACATAATACATGTACATGACAAGTAGCTTGGATGACCTGACATAAGACATGTACATGACAAGTGGCATGAATGACCTGATATAAGACATGTACATGACAAGTGGCAAGGATAACTTGACATAATACATGTACATGACAAGTGGCAAGAATGACCTGACATAAGACATGCACGTGACAAGTGGCAAGGAAAATCTGACATAATACATGTACATAACAAGTAGCTTGGATGACCTGACATAAGATATGTACATGACAAGTGGCAATAATAACTTGGCATAATACATGTACACGAGAAGTGGAAAGGATAACCTGACATATGACATGTAAACGAGATGTAGCAAGGACGACCTCATATAATACATGTACATGACAAGTGGCAATAATGACCTGACATAAGATATGTGCGTGACAAGTGGCAAGGATAACCTGACATAAGAGATATACGTGACAAGTGGCAAGAATAACCTGACATAATACATGTACATGACAAGTGTCAAGAACAACCTGCATAATACATGTACATGACAAGTGGCAGGAATGACATGACATAAGACATTTACATGACAAGTGGCAGGGTAAAAGTTGTTTGCTACAACAATATAGTATAAGAGACCTCAGAAAAAGTGACTGGTTCAGGTAAGTGATTTCTCCATCGAGGTAACCTTCAAGACTGTCTTAATTGTATTAGCAAAAGTTTAATTGGTATTTTCGACTTACATATAACCTTGCTGATAGTCCCTGTAACCCATATGTGTAGAAGTACAGAAATCGGCTATCAGCTAGTAAACCTGAAAAGGAATGTATGGGACGCTTGAAAATATGATTAAGTTTGATAAATTTGTATGCATTAATATTATCTGGCTGTGACGTTTCATTCTTTTTCTTTCCTTGATTCGGATAAATGATTATCTAGAGAAGATGTAAATGTTAAAACTGATGTAAACATGTCAAAATGATCCGAGGAAGATTTGCTTCTCTAATTCCAAAACCCAGAACAACTGCAAACATCCTGAACATCAGAAGCAATTTCTTCTGCACATGCTCAAAACCCTTCCGGTGGCAGACTTTACGATGGTGTAAACGGGTATCCGTACTGTTTTACGTACTTATTTGCCAAATGACCTTGCAATTTATGTCTAAATAAACAATGAACGACAGAAGATTATTCTGACGAGAAACTAAAGTTCATGAAAATGCATTATGTAAACTAGTTATTTATGCTTTGTTTTCATTTCAGCTTGCGAATAAATTGTTTCAGCTCTAGATCGGCTGCCACGGTGTGTCCTTGTGAAAAACACTTTTATCGTATGTTATAGTCATTAATGTCTTAAAAGTGCCGTTAAAACCAACTAAACAACGAACCATTGGTGATACCTACGTAGTACTACACCGCAAGCGAAGGAAAGTACACTAAAAAGCTCGCGGATGAACCGAAGTCCGCAAGAAGCTAATGAAAATAAAAACTCCTTGTATATGCATCATAAGCTGTTTGTGTTCCTATTCTTTATATTTGGAACCGCCAGAAAAAAAGCTCAGCTTGTGGTTCCGCCGCTTCCTGTCGGAACGACATGCTAACAAAAAACTGCGCCGCCACCATATTGTTAGTACGTCGTTGGCATGGATGGTACTAATGGTACTCCATACACGTTTTTGATTTTTATTTCTAATGGTCTTCATACGTGTTTGTTGACATTCACCTTGTTTAACTATCAGGATCTAACCATAAGCATAATATTTCACAATGGTTGCAACATACTACACAGTAAAGATATTGTTGTCTAAACGGCCACATAATCGGTATAATACACCATCATAAAATATTGCTGTGACACTGTGCAGTGTTATATAATCTTCGGCGTGACTCTTTGAATATAAGAAATATGCGACAGGGACTAAATCGGACAGAAGTGTGACACTTTTCTGTTTCAGTGACAAAAATGAATCTCTGTCAGGACTAAACGGCGTAAGGTAAGTAACAAACATTATATTTTGCGTTGCGCCCCGTCTCAGAGTAGGGGGCTGGTGGGGGGGGGGGAGAGGGGGACTCCCAGCAGGGTCGAAGTAAACGCCATGATTTCCAAGGAGCCTTAGGTTTCTACTTCGAAATTTTTGTAGAAGCAACCCACCCCTACCCTTGTACTGTAACTAGTTTTCTTCTAACCAAGTTACAGTCAAACATATCAACAGCGACCACCCATGGGAAAAGGTAAACGTGGCCTTTGTACACACCTCAGTACACAGGTTCTCCTTTTAAAACTGGATTTTGAACAAATACCATGCACCAAATATTATTATTATTATTATTATTATTATTATTATTATTATTATTACGTTATGAAGATTCTTTTATATGCTGTATTCAACAAAATCATAAATTATGCGTATAAGTTGTTCTCTCCCAAATTTTGTCCTCACAAGATTGCTGTATCCTGCTCACTTTAATCCATACTATAAATGTTATTATCACTGACCTAAAATAATCACTGATCTTGGTTTGCTTTGTGCACCAAGCCAAAACAATAATTTCATAACTTATTGACAGCTTATATATGCCTGTAAAACAAATGCCTGACTCTTTGGTCGACCAACTTGTACAAGTTTCACTTGGAAACAATTGTTCACGCTTTAAAAATAATATCTGGATAAGCTAGTTGCTCAACTCGCCGAGATCAAAAGACAGTCGGCTTATGTGAGAAGCCTGTGATGAATAATGAAATCGAAAGAAGCCGTATATGGCAATTTTGTTGTGACCCATGAACCGAAACTTCGACTGCCGTACATACAAGTTTTAAATATTGAATGACCCCTGACTCTAATGAAAAGGGATGTAATTGGTATCTCTTCTCAAAGACGAACTTTTTTCTTCAGAGATAGTTTTAATGGTCAGTCAAATAGATGGATATATCGAACTATACCTGTCACACTGGCACAAAAGCGACTTCCATTTCTGCTGCAATAACACGACTACTTTCCCAACCATACGGAAAACAAATTGCTTCGACCCTCTATCCTAATAATGAAAACTGCCTCGCTTTCGAATTTGACATATTGACACTTTTGAGTTACATTGTCAGCTTGACTGAAGTACAAGTGAGGTAAGATATGTTTGCACATCGATTCACGTGATATTCCTTTATTTAAACAACGCCTTACTCAGGAAGCAAAAAGTTAGTTGACATAGATTGAGCAGTCACTGTAGATACTCGCCAGTGACTGCGTAAGGCAAGGAGAAATCATTGTTTTGTTAGAAAACACTTGGCCGCTGACCGCGGAAGGCAGGCGGCCGTTTCATACAGGACATTTATATAGGAAATGTGCCGGTCTCTAAAGGGGGAGGAGCTCGATCGGCCCAACAACCCACCGTTTTTAACTTTCTGTTCTTCCAACCGGCTAACCGCCGGCCCCACAACAGGCTGACAGTCATTCCGACAGGGCTGACCGCATGCCCCTCCCCCCAACAACCAGTGAACCCCATGCTGGTCCCCTAACCGGCTGACTGCAGCCCACCAGCCACCTGACCACATGACCCAACTGGGTTGAATTAAACTCTCCTTCTAAATCTACTTAATTTGCTTCTCTTAAACCTTTAATATAACAAGTGTAAGACTCTACTGACACTTTATTTGTTAAAACCTTTATGCTAATAATAAACTGGATAAACTTATGACATAGTCATACTTTGAAATGCACACTATACATATGTATTCAAGATGCAATATGAAAATAAAATATGCAGCAATAAATCCAATATTCAGCAATACTTGGGATTGGAATTCTTCACGGCGGCGGAGAAGCGAACTTTGACTACAGATCATATATTCAGGTATTCTCTAGTACCGATGATTCTTGTAATTCTTCGCAGTCACAATGTGCAGTTGAAAGTATCAGCAACTTTCTGTATTTGTGTGTAACTTGAGGCCTTCGCAGTCTAACGTTCCCAGAAGACGATTTAATTTCTTAAAAGTCCTGCTGATAATGATCACTGGAATTACTGAGAGAGAGAGAGAGAGAGAGAGAGAGAGAGAGAGAGAGAGAGAGAGAGAGAGAGAGAGAGAGAGAGAGAGAACGAGAATTAGTTCTGTAACTGTTTCCTAGACAGAAAAGACTTGTGTCCCTTGAATTGTATAATACACGACTGCTAATTAAAGTACTGTATAGTGTCTGTAGAAATAACACGTTCGCCACACAAACTCACATAAATTCATGAAATTGAGAGAAGTGGAAAGTGTGTTATTTGAATAGACATATGCTCATTCGATGATCTCACATACATTTATAGAATGGCATAAGTGTGATATAAGGCGATAATATTCTCATCCAATGAACACCCAATTTATAAGGGTAAAAGTGAAGTATGTGAAGACAAAAATCAACTCATCCAATGAACACACACACAATTTATAAGGGTAAAAGTGAGGTATGTGATGACAAAAATCAACTCATCCAATGACTAATCGTAAATAACAGGACAAAATTATTCAGCAGTAATCATCCAAACAAGAATATCTAATTGCAACGTATGCCGACGTCATCAAGACGAAATCATTTTCATTTATATAACTAAGAGTTGCAAATAAATCTTCTCTGAGGAAAGGAACTAAGTCTTGATTAGATTACCATTTTCAAACTGAAGAAAATGTATCTTAGATTAGATATACAAGTAAAGAAATTAAATTTCAGAATGTTAAGGAAAATAAAATGTATTTAGTTCAATTAACAAATTAAATTGCTGAGATTATAATTGAAATTAGAATTGTCTAAAAGACTATAAAGATGTCAACTGGATCAATTGCAACTGCTAGAAAAATATCAGAATAAATACCAAATAAATTACAGAAGTAATTAAAACTTAAATTTAAAATAATAGTATGTGTCTCGTTATTATGAAGATTTTGGTCTAAAACGTAGATCTTGCATTCTGCAATATACACCCAAGGAATTTGGGTATCTAAAACGTAGCTCTTGCATTCTGCAATACACACCCAAGGAATTTGGGTATCTAAAACGTAGCTCTTGCATTCTGCAATACACACCCAAGGAATTTGGGTATATAAAACGTAGATCTTGCATTCTGCAATACACACCCAAGGAATTTGGGTTTCAGAAGCTCAGGAGTCCCGTTGCCTGCGAAAACCAACTTGCTGGATGCCAATTCGAAAATTAACAGGCCTTCAATGCAGTATTCTTGGAATTTAGTTGGAAAATGGCTGGGAGTTTGAAAATCGTTCAAGAAGTGTTGAATGCCGGAAAGCTTAGAAAATGTTTGGAAAATTCCTACATCGTATTGAGACCAAAACTATATGCAAACGGGATAATACTTTTCAACTAAATGAATATGTTTAGTGAAGAGGAAATACTTTATTCAAAATTTATCTGAAATTTGTTGTTCAATCGCTATTTGAAAGCTCATATTGCCCTCCGTACGGGTGCACAAAACTTTACCTGTCCTGCGCATTTTTATTTTTCCCCAAAATGGGGAACTCAATTCACCATATACATCCGAAGAAAAAAAATTCTGAGGTTGCTCCGATTGCAAGAATTAATCATCACGTATAATGGCTTTCTATATATTTGATACACACATTTTGAACCAGCGGATCTATTCTAACGTACAAATTTAGACTTACGGGAGCGGACTTCGTTACAGTATGTAGAGAACAAATACGGATACTTTATGATGTGTCACAAAGTTTTACTTTTTAATTCTTCTATCTAAGTATTTTAATTACGTTACGGAGACCACATCGGTGGCGCATTCATAGTGCAGAAACAATTTTATCTAATTCCGATTAAGGACTATTTGTGTTCTTTACGAGTGATTTTTGATTGCTAAAATTGCGATGGTGGTGGCCTAGAAAAAAAAATACTAATTGTGTTGTTTTATTTTCATTTATTTCTTTTGTTGACATAATAATTTTCATAATTGATGATTTTGAAAATTTACTAAATGGTGATGGTGGCCGAGAAAGATTTATAAATTGTATGTTTTATTGAAATTTAAGACAAACAAATCATGAATTTATAGCGTTTCGAAGCGCACCTAAATGAATTATGTTTTTCTAAGTATTTAATTTCTTATGATGGCGCTCAAGATAGAGCTGAATGACATTTTGTCAAGCAATTAGTAAATTAGCTGTAAGTCAAGTCATGAAAATACGTGTAACCAATTAGCTATAGTGATGGTCAACCACACCCATGAATTCAAACATAAGTTTATCCATCGCCAGTCAGACAAAAAGTTTACACATCATACACAGATAACAATCCAAGAAGAAAGCAGCTGCATGTAAATTCACTGTCGTATTCCTGGCTATTACAAAGTCATATCTTTGTATAGAAACAACAGATGGTGAGAACAAGGCAATACATTTTTATACTCTTGCACTGACACATTATTAAAAAAATCAAGGCGTTAGGGACAATAACTTGATTTGTATGTCTTAGATAACAGATTTGCACGAACTCAAGTTACCAATAATTACGCAAATAAATGCACGAACCGCTGACTTCAACGTTTTGAGAAACATCAGCACCTTCGCTTGACTAAATTATTGCATAGCATAGCATATTAGAATTCGGCAAGCTGACAAGAACAATTTGCTTACTGCTATCACCACGAGCTTAAACGTGCGCTTCGGAACATGACAGGCTTGAAAAACAACAAGAAGAGACTTATACACTACTTTAGTATTCTTGTGCAAGGAAATAAGAGAAAGACACAGGAGCAAAGAACAACGAACAAACAACGAACAAACAACGAACAACAAACTCTGAGTTAAACTGCTCTTTATTTGTTGCCGTACACACATTAATAATACTCCTCTAAGTAGGTTACCTCCCCTTACATCTCATATGGACCCGGGTCACAATTATTACCCACGAATGTAGTCCCAGTCTATTTTTAGAGCATTTTTCCTCTCTCATTATGGTGGTGATGCATGCATTAGATTTAGGCATTCTTGCTATTGATTTAAAGGAAATTATTTATTCTTTAGAATATGAGCATTATGATGTGGTTGTTTGCATGTATTTTGGCGACAGTGCACAGTGAGTAATGAGCCATTGGTGCTGATCAGAAAAGTGAAATCTGTTACCTATTGCACGTTGCTTTCCTTACATTCCATCCTCTCAAAAGAATGCCTGTTACTATGACAAGAACTTCATCATAAGTTCATCTTTGAAGATACTTTAGATCAACATATGATTTATTAGGATTTGGACACCGTTGAAAGTTCAGTACGTTCAAACAAATATAGAGATTATATAGGAAAATAAATTTTTGTCTGAGGCCTGTAACACCACTGCCATCACAAGTTCAAATCTCTTAGAAACTTGCAGAGAGGCTTTTCCTCGATTTAATCTTGCTTTCGAAAGAATTTGTCAAAAATAACGGATAACATAGAAAATGGAATGCTTAGGCGAGCAGATATAGCGCTGTCATAGTATATTTATAGATCTTTTTACTAAAAATCCATAGCTAAAATAAAAGAAATCACTTTTCAAAATGAGGCTGATATGGTATCAAACGGATGATTTTGGCAATGAAACTGTTCATGGCGTCATCTGGGCATTAGTTGGACTTTTATGGTGAAGACTTCCGTCTCAAGGGGATAACTCTTCTTAACACACAGTTTAATTTCGGTCAAAAGAGCATAAATGTGACATGGTACCTTTCTCTACCTCATTTCACTAATGCATTAAAATGTTTTACACACACCCTCCACGAAATACGGAATTAAATGTTTGTCAATATGCCGATATAACAAAGGTATCTCATTTATCTTTCAACCTCGTTTTTGACGACCGGCTTCATTGTTACAAATTATTCGACACATTGAAGGGAATCGTTCCTACAAGTCACAATGTAACAACGATAATTACTCTTTAAAGAGCATCCGTCCCTTTACTTTTCATTTGATTTGAAAAATATTTATTTTTTCTCCGTTCGCATTAAAGGAATTATACGATTTCTTTTATTTTAGTTCAAATCATCAGGTATTCATAGCTTCTTAATAGATCGTTCTCATGGTGAGAATACATCTGAACTTTCTTCAACTCCGAGTTAAAAGTAATGCAGCAGGTTTGATTACGGTTTAATAAAAAGGAAATTAACTTTTGTGTGTTGGTTCGTAAAATATTTTTTCGAATACTCTAATTCTTGTATCCAGAGAAGTTGTAATGGAATGACACCAAAACACATATCTCTGCCTGTCTGTATGTCACTCTCAATAACCCATTCGCTAGGCAATCGAAATTTAACTATGAGCTGTATGCACAAATCCACTGAATTTCTATTAAGAATGCATGGTATAAACATTGATATTGGCACATATATTCAAAGCAGAGATGCAAGCGATTTTACCTGGACCCCACATGTGTGTGTGACCATTAGACACTGAACTGGTCTATACAGCACAACATCACATATGGAATATAGACGGTTGACTAGATAGATAGTGTCGGTTACTGAGTCTGAAAAATAACATATCATATTATTCTTCGTGCCAATAGCGGATGATTAAATGCATGAAGGAAGAAATGAACATCGGAGTAATATTATGAATGAATGAATGAATGGATAGATGAATAAATTTATTTTGTATAACAACCAATACCTTGCTTAACTAGTTAACTAGTTTATTGATTCCTTACTTTACGAATGATTATTAATATAAATAATCGAGCAATCAACTAAAAGATTACAAGACCAGCACCATGATTCAGATATGGTACCGGTTCATCTTTATTCAAGAATATTCCCATGTCTCTCTATAAATTGTGGTCAATGAATCTCTTGACTCTTGTTATTTTTGGTTAATAAAATAACCTTCATATTTTGTTATTTCTACATAGGGATGGTCAGTGCATCATGATGTCAAGTTTATACAGCATCTACATACAGAGGCCAAAACATATGTATTTCAAACTATAGGTATAGAAGAACAAAAATTCATACACTCTTTCTTGTGACTTGATCAAATGACTGTACAACTGGAAATTGTTTTGAACAAGTCAGAATGATGATGCGGTTTGGTTTACAAAAATATTTTATCTTGTTTATATATACAGTGTTAAAAAGAATGATCTATGTTTTGGTCTCCTGTATACAGAGGTAAAAGCAAACATAATATACAATTGCTCACCTACTCACATATTTCTATTTATTTTCACTTTTCTTATTGTTTGTATGTCTTTTGTGTTTGGATTTGATAAAAGCACCCGTTGATCCTGAAAGTTCTCAAACAACTTTCACACTAGTTCTGCACTGTACTTAATCAGCTTATTTGTGTTAGAATTATCTTTTTGACAAGCACAGTCTCTAGGGACAGAGAAACCTCTAAAAAAGAAATCTGCCAAGAGCAAATACGCCATGAAACTCCTGGTCCAAAATGACTCACATATTAATAAAATATCTCAGTATACCGTAGCTTTTTCGACGCCGAACTTTTGGTTTCTCGTATATATATATATATATACATTATCAATTTTTGTGTCATTATATATATATATATATATATATATATATATATATATATATATATATATATGTATATATCCCTCTGTCAATTTGGAGCCTATTGTGAAACTGAGCTGATAACAGTGTCACGCATAAAACATGAACAAAAATATTGTTTATTTATGTTTAGTAACTCATATTACCATTTTCAATTAACGAAACGTGCCTCTAATACCTTCAGATATTATTAATGTAAAAAATGGTAATTATATTATGTCTCCACCTGATCCATGATTGAAATATATTACTCGATCTGACATCGTTCAGGTAAGAGACGTTAGGAATCGACTGCTAATGTAATATACGCTTTTATTTATACACACCTAAAATTCATTATTTGACTTCAATATATAATTTTCAAAGGATAATTCTCAGATGTTGTCTCGCTTACTTTCTAGGGCTAATGAACACATCTAAAAAACCGATTAAGCAGTTAGACATCAAGATTCTTTCACTTTTCATTTTACAACTTCTTCACTTGCTTCCTTTGTGTGACAAGGTAAACTGTTTTATTAAATATACCTTGTCTTGAAATAACAGGAACCCAGTTGATATAACACCAATAATTTTTGGACGGTTCTTATGCTCCTCTTTGCTCCTCTTCCTTTTCATCTATTTCTCTCTGGCCTTTTTGTCGCCATTTCTAGTATATACGAAGCATTAGACCTCTTGATAAGTTATATGTATTCAATATATTTCAATTTAATTAAATAGGAATAACGAAATATTTATAATTATAATATGAAGAAGTGAAAAAACATACAATACACATTCCGAATGTATCACTTGACGATCAAAATAATTCTACACTAATAAGCGATCAATTAATTTCACGCGTAATTAATATGCCATCCTCCAGTGTCTAAATGCAGATTTGTGTTCTTCTTAACAAAGGCTTGACACAGGTGTCTTGAAGAGTTTTCATGCTATCAGAATTTACTTATTATCTGAAGGAAGTAAGCAAAACATTTCCATTCTTTTTTTAAAAGGTCGCAAAAATTAAGTGGACACACGTTTCTATCCCCCTCTCTCTCTCTCAAAAAGTAATTTTCCTGTTATAGACATGCACACCACACCCCACCCACACATATATATAAAAGTAATAATAATAATAATAATACAATAATAATCATTTATGTAATTTTAGTGTATGCCCAATTTCACTGCCTTGAGAGTTATTAGGCTTCAATATATGAATTAAATTTACTATATATTCATTGATACACGCAGGGGAGAAGATGTTATATGGCATTATTTAGTCATTCAGCTAAAGTGTAAGTCAAGCTTATTGTCCAATAATAGAGCTGTAATTTTAATGAGCTACCATGAATATAAAGTAGTAGCATGGCCAGTAGTGACCAATGCTCTAGCATAGCTTGCAATATCAGCATTGCTTTATTACAAGAAGTCACTATTTTCTTGTGGTTCCTATTTCAATTTAAATTTTTAATATCGATTCATCTGTTGCTTTCCGACCTTATCTGTAATATTCTGTCCCATAAGCGATGCTTTTTTTTACGACTTTTTTTGCTGACATTCGTTATCCTGGATATATTCTATCGGATGCATCAGCGACTTGATCTGTACAAAGATTCGATCTGGAATAGTGTCTCGCTCGCCATGTGTTTCATTTAAGATAAGATAAGATAAGATAAGATTTATTTAAAGTCGGCATTATTTAAAACAACAATTCAACATAAGCTCTAATGAGCTTTTCACTGACATGACATAAAAAAACCCAATAAGGACATTGAAACAAACACGATTTGCAAGTCATACAAACACCACATAATATATAGATATAATTGGACAAAACACATAGCGCATAACTTAAACATAAGCAAGCATATCATTTTAAAAAGGCATTAATTAAAAGTGAATTTAGTATTTAGATCAATTAAAAACTAGAGGTTAGGATGATTTGAAGGGTGCAAAAAAGAAGCAAACAGCTATGTTACTAACAAACTATAGGTTAAAATAGAAATTTAAATTAAACGCAAAGTAACCAATTTGGGACTAAAAGCATGTTGTGATGCAGATTATGCCTTACTTAAAAAGAAAGGAGCTAACAGTAGGCTACTTGATGGTAGATAAGACAAAGACAGTAAAAGAAAACGGTAACACAGATATTACTTGTCGTCATTATGGCAGGAGAGTTTGGGGAGTGAGGGTGTTATTATTTGTAGATATTACATTTACAGTCTTTACCATTCCAGGATAAAGTGAATGATCTAAATGAATTAAAATTTGATTGTTCTCTAAAGTGATTAGGTAGCTCATTCCATATAATGACAGCTACATGTCTTAAAGATGTTTTACCATATGCTGAGGTTTTAATTCTAGGACATCTACAATATTTGAGTATCTAACATTTTATTTATTGTGTTTAAAACATATAAAATCATCCAAACATTTGGAACCACACTTATTCAGAATTTTAAAAGTCACTAGAGCCATTGCCTTTAGTCTGCGCTCCTTTAGGGTTGGCATGTTTTGGCCTTAAGTAAGAGTTTATGATAACAGCCTGTGTAATCATCATACACAAATCTCAGAGCAACCTCTTGTATTTTTTCAAGTTTAGTAGTGTTCATGTCACTGCGAAAATGGCCGGCTAAGAGACAGAAGTTGACATTGGAAAGGAGAAATGTATGTAAGATTGTCAGTTAGTTGAGTCTAGTTAAATTCTGACGAATACGTTGCAAGACAGATAGTTGCCTTGAAGCTTTCTTACAAAGATTGTTTACATGTTAATCGAATTGCAGTTGATAGTCAATGTCAATTCCTAGAAATGTACCAATTTCTTCACAGTTTATGACAGCACTGCTAATGATAAGTACAGGCTTCATATTGAATGTCTTTTTACCCATAGCTAGTGCTTGAAACTTTTCTGCGTTTGCTTGCATTTTGTTCACAGTGAACCATTTAATCAGAATGTTGGACTCTGTTTCGAGTGTGTCAATCCGAGTGCCAAAGTCCGGTGAGGAAAAGGACAAAGTACTATCATCAGCATAGTTATATAAAGAACAATATTTAATAAAGTAGTATATATCAATGATAAAAACATTACAGAGTACAGGTCTGAGGATTGACCCCTGAGGAATCCCTTTTTGAATTTCAGTCCAGCTACTGAAACACCCTGCATCTTAATTTGCTGCTTTCAATTTGACAGATAGATCAGTAAGAGTCCTACTGAGCCATCTAACATACCGTAAGCCCTTAGTTTGCAAATGAGTATGTCATGAGGGAGACAGTCAAAAGCCCTGGTTAAATTCACCAGAATTGCTGCTACATATTTGTTTTCGTCAAGACCCTTCTTCCAGTCTACAAGTAAACGTAACAGAGTGGTCTGGCATCCACGACCTTTACAAAAGGCACCCATATATGTGTTGAAAATGTTCTCAAAAAATGAAGCCAGCTGGGTCTCAATTGATTTCTGAAACAGTTTGGATATGATAGGTAGAATGCTAGCAGGTGTACAGTTACTTTCATCAAGAGGGTTGTTCTTTTTGAAAATCGGAACTACTTAAGCTTTCTTCAGACGATCAGGAAAAATATTTGACTGTAAAGTTTTGTTAATTAGATCTGTAAGATGGCCAACAAGGATTGGTGCCCAGCCTTTAACGGTTGAAAAGGACTTTAACACGCCCAGTAGATATTTTCGAATTTAAACGTCTTATCATTGTATATACTTCTTTATGGTTAACGTGCTTAAATGCAAAGATTGTATCTATGTTATTATTGTCCTTAATAGCCTTGATGCTCTGATGGGTTAAATGGTCGAAAGGAACGTCCTCTCCAATGTTTAATGTCACATGTACATTAACATTATTGAATATTTCACATATTTCTCTGGTATTGTCAACAGTTTCTGTACTTTCAACAAGAATGATCTTATCTTGACCATCCGAACATTTATTAGAAACTATGGCTTAATAGTTGACCAGAAGTTCCTAGATTTAATGCCCCCAGCACATTGTTCTAAAAAGTATGTTCTCAGAGACTTATTCTTTAATTTGTTTACCAAATTTCTCTGCTTTCTTTATTTTTCCCAGGCTTTGTATGATCTGAAACCAGCGTATTTTGTAAACATCATATCAAATAGCTTTCCTCGTTCTCTGTTTATGTAAGATAATGGTTTCCCACGTGGATATGTATGTTTCATTGGAGCATGTTTGTCTAAAACATTTATCAGAACGTTTTCAAAATTAACGTTGTCAATATTGGAAGACAGGACAGTAAATAAACGATGAAGAATCACCATGGAAAGCTCGTAGTCAACGTAGTCAGAGTTGACAGATTCTGAGTCAATACTGGAAGACAGGTCAGTAAATGAAAGATGAAGAATCACTATGGAAAGCTCGTTCGTTTCTTCCTGTCAACGCACAGTTTTGCATATGTGTAGCGACACGATTCGTCATCGTTCGTTTTATTATATATTATAGATACTAGTGCTTTTCGTTCATATTTTCTATGTCTGTTATAATGGGACATACAAAAAGTACGCAAACTACTATGACAAACAATAGCGGTGTCGGCAGAGAGTTCGTTCGGACACAGTATGGGTTTTCTGTTGAACCATTGTCATTTGTTGAGACAGTTTCTCGTCAACCTCTTAGAAAAATACTAGAAGATGACCAGGTTTCTCAGTTTAGTTATCAGTGTGGATCACAAGTCAAGTCCGTGCGTTACATCAACATCAACACAGACTTAATGATGATCAGATAAACAATATTGATAAATTATGGAATGCGTCCATCAGTCATGTCACAGCCAGTACCTATAATTCAGCACTGTAAAGTTATCACTTTGTGTGGAATACTTGTTCCACAGGGATCTTTACTTTTGTTGTCCGGGAATTTGCTTATCCAGTTTGTATTCTATTGCCACCAACATCTGGGATTAAACTTGGCAGTTATTAAGCAGTACCTTGCATTATCCGAAGGCTGGACTGAATAGTTCCTTTACTCACAGTCAGAATTTGGATTACATTTTAAAAAGGTTTGGACTCTTGCAAAGTGGTACTGGCTCTACAAAACGTTTTATCATAACATTTGACATCTTAGGCAAAATATTTGACTTGTTGGACAAGGTTTTTTTTGTTGTTTTTTTTCGCACATTACGAATCGTTGATGTCTAGTGCGTGTCTCATGACATTCTTTAGTTTTCTACGCTGTGGATAAAAATATTGTAGGAAGTTAGGTGGCTACAACACATATGATTCTCATGAATTACATTCAGGTTGCACAGAACAAATCGTTTTACACATTGACCTTACGTGCCGCTAAGCCTGACCCATTTTATCGGGGCATGTGCATTCACATATTTAGAAACCACCCACTGTGTCCTGTTGCAGCTATGTAGAAGTACATTATTCTAAGAAAAAAGCACAGTGTTGGTGCAAATTCACTTCCTTCTTGGACTGTGATCACTCTTTTCTCACATGTGACATCTATTATTTATATGAGACATTTGATATCTGTGCTTGGGTTGAATGATTCTAAATAATGTGGTCCTTCATTTAGAATCAGAGTTACTGCCACACCTGCAGCAGTTGAAACTAAAGACCATATGATACAAAACTCTCAGACGTTGGTCTTCCAACTTCTATGTGAGATACATCAGGACTTCTGTAGAATTATTGTGAACTGCTCAGATAAAAATGAGTTCTGATTAATTGCACAGTGATTGCAATTATTCCTTTTATTTGATAATAAGACCGACTTTTTAGGCTTATATTGCTCTTTGATTTTCTTCTATGTTTTTTATTTAAATTTTCTGTCTTGGGGTCTCTTGTTCACAATATTAACTACTTGTTCTCTCGTTTTGGCCTTTAATTTATTTCTTTCAAATATTGACCACAATCCAATGAATGATCAAGAGTCTAATTATAACAAGCATTCTTGTTGGTAGCTACGTTTCTGTACATGCGGTAATTAATCACGCTTGGAATACTGCTCAGTCCATTTGGCTCACCCCCAGGCACATTATTATGATATAAACTGCTGGGCTCAACCCATGTACAGTATGGTGATATAAACCTGCTGTGCTCTGCCCAGCTTCACCTGGAAATTCTCGGTTTCCTTATGGTTCTGCGTATTATGCTGACTTTCACCATCCAGACTCCCCCCAGCCTCCCCCCCCCCACACACATGGAAGCCAGGATTGATAATAGGATACTAAGGCAGTGTGTCGTTGTAAATACAACCCCGTCTCACCTTGATGATTATAATCTCATCAACGAAACCAGAATTTTCTCTCGTTTTTCCGACGGCAATCACAACAAGGCAACCCCACACACTCGAAATCGTCTTAGCGTCGTTGCGCGTTTATCGCAGTTGGGCTAATATTCGATCGCGGCCATTTAGTGGATTCCTCGCTAACAACTCCTTCATGTTTTCGTCAAACGGTGGCGAGACGGAATGTTGTCGGACTTCCCACGGGCGCGTACGAGATTGAATCAATAAATAATGAGATCCGATGAAGGATCTCATTGGTGACCGGAAAAGACCCTAACATTTTCATCCGCTTACACCAGCCCACACTCATCTCTGCTATCTCGATTAAATCTCCAACGTACGAGGGGTTGACATTACACAGTTGTCGCTAAGAACACTTTTGGGTTGGCCTGAAGATGTTAATGACATTTTCCCACAAGAACTAATTTTGCGTACAGGACCCAACGGTACCAGTTACAATATCGCCCCTGACATTGTCATGATTACCTCAACGATTCAGGTTAATCTGATTTGTGACGCCATTAGCGGCAGTTACGAAACCGGATCTTCCCCAAGCGTAGCCTCTCAGGGTTACATATTGCTTGGGTTCGCCCCAAATGTAGCCCCGGGTAATCTGATATCAATTAATCCCTGGGCACCTGCGTATCTTCCATGTAGCAATCCCCGGTTGACGAACCTTCGTTTTACCCTTATGCACCAGGACAGGCACATGTTGGACCTGCGCGCTGAGACTCTGACGATGCAACTGTACATTAGGGATCAACTTATTTAATACAATAACAGTCGTACGCGGACATGTAAGACTCAACGCTAGAAAACCCGTTTACGCGACATATTACGGAAATGGTCTTCGCGATGTTGTCCGTGGATTGTTCACAGAAGCTCCACAGATTCTCGCGGGAGTGGCCTCGCGCGCTACATCGATCGCTAAACAAGTTGCAATGCGAGTCGTTGATAGCATTAAAAACGTTGCTGTTGATAGGTTAAAAAATCGGGGAGCACAGGCGGCTCAATCGATTCGAGATCGACTACGACGATTAGTGACTCGCCCACCACCAAAAAAAGTTACACTTCCATCGACTGCAACAATTCCAGCCCCGGTTATTAAAATCATCAATGAAGCCACTCAAAAACGTATAGCCGATTCGACGATTGTAAATCTGGTAATGGGGAGCGGATTACGCTTGTCTCGCAAGAGTTTTTAGACGAAACCATAAATATATAAATAATGGCTCGATTCCAAGATGTATCCGATCCCGCGTTTGACATGGACGGGCCTGTGTTGCGAGATAGAAGCGTTCAAGATTATCAATATTACGCGTACGATGCTAGGGTGCCAGACCAGGAAGGGCCAATATAACTTCTGGTTCAGGACACATCTCGGTATTTTCTTCCGAGCGAAGCATTCTTAGAAGTTAAAGGAAAGTTTGTACTCTCCGACAACAATAATGCATACGGTGAGAACGATAAAATCGGATTTGTCAATAACGTCATAATGGTATTGTTTAACAGAGCACGTTATCTCATCGATGGAAAAGAAATTGAAGCCTGTTTGGACTAATTTGACATTGCTACAACAATTCTCGGACAAGCCAGACACAGCGACGATTATGCAAGATCCACTTGCCCGTCTATCATGTTCATCAAAAACCCAAAGCACATGTTGATCATATTCCGTATTTCTTTAGTCTACTTTCAGAGGCTGCTTTCGTGGACCCACAATTCGTTGGTATGCTTGCCAGACATATTGCTGGCGGCGGCCCTACACTGTTTGGCGGGACGAAACCAGCTTATCGAGCGCGGGGCAAAATCAGGTAAACTGGACCATACACATAGCTATATATTTCTGATCCTAAGCTGCTTGAATTAGTAAATTCGGTATATACATTTCAAATGTACAATCAGTTTTGAAACGTTTCTCAGAAGCCGAAATTCAATTACTGGGAGAGATAGCAGCTCTCGCTGTAAATCCAATATTCCGTTCAACTAGAAACCAGAACATCAATATTATCCAATCCAGAAGAAGTCAGAGCAAATTGTTCAAAACTAGTTGAAAATTTTAATGTTGGTCGAGATGAAATAAACTCTGATGAAAAAAATGCTTCAATCATACCAAAATATTATGCAGTCAACTAGTGTAACAGAAAAGTGTGCTGATGGTGCAAATAGTGACGTAACAACTAAAGAAGGATTTATTGAAAGTTATAACAATAATAAAAAAACAGGCTTTTATTAAACTTAAGTAAAAGCTTTGTTTATGTGAATAAGGAAAATACAAAACCCAGCAAAACCATTAACTGAGATAGTCGTCTATCAACAAAAAATAAACAAGGAACATGTTCAACAAAAACAACAAATTATTTTATATACGATCAAAACCAGGTACTGAACAACCAGCTCCTGGACGAAAGCAAACTACTACAGAACCAACAAACATTGTACACACTTTGTTATTTATGCTTTTTATGACTTATGCTGGGGTTCGAATTTTATTTAATTAGTAACTTTTCTTCTCGCGGTATCAGCAAAATAAATTTTGACTCAAAACCCTAAACCTAATTATTGTAATGGCATTATAATTAAATTATTTGCCAAAACAGATAGAATATCACCAGCCGACTTTAACCAAATACCAACCTGGCCAACAACCGTTGCAATTGCCTATCCTGACAAATCATATTATCAAGCAGAAACCTTTTTCATCGCCCTTTATTGTAGCAGCTTTAGCTGATGGAAAACGGAGAACTAGGTGACACAGGACCAGGAATTGGTGGACTAGGACTAAGAGTTAATACATTAGGTTTTGGATTAGGCAATGCTGGTCCTAAATCAGGTTTAAGTTTTGTTCCAGTTATATTATTTAACAAACAAATAGTTAATGTTAACTGTGAACTCAATGACAAATCCACGACCTAATGTCGCAATTGTTACATCCATTTGTTCGTACAAATATTATTATAATCAAATTCCCAATGGCAATTTTAAGCCGATTACTGTATTTGTTATCTTTCTGAGGACTAATTGCATTAAGTCATTTAATGTCTTCCATCCAAATATGTATGTCTATCTCTCTATTTCTGAAACTTTAATTGGGTCTGTTGTGTTTCATTTTTCTTTTTTCTTGCTGTTCAGTAACATACTCATAATGGTTTATTTCAATATTAGGACATTAATGTTTTCCATTTACCACATCAAGAGCTTCTTGGCTCTCTAAAATTATGGTCAGTAAAATATATTTTATGTTTCGCTGGTTGCTGAACCTGATCACACATTTCGTTGGTAATAGTTGTTATCTGAGTAAATTCATTAGTAGTTATATAATTAATCATCCAGTTAGGTGGAAGAAGTAAATTACCTGCATCTCTTTCAATAAACCAATCTGCCGGGGATATGGAATTTTTGATAGATATACATCTGGAATATCCTGTTTAGTAAGGTAGGCTTATGTGCTTTTGACTGTTCTGACAGAGTTAGTCATGCAGATTTATCACTACCCATCAACACATCTCTGCTATGTTTAGTACTAGTTTTTTTGTGCCAGTGTACTTCTTGCATAAAACTTCATAACACAAAATGGTAATATGATAGATGTTTACCACCATAAAATAATTCTTTATTACACTTGTATCCTCTTTTACAGATAATTGATCCCTAAATACATTTTCAGTGTGTACACATTAGCTTTGATACCATTTTCAGCATAATCAGAATATTCATTTTCGCTGAGTAGGTTATAAAATTGTTAGTATAATCAGAATATTCATTTTCGTTGAGTAGGTTATAAATTGTTAGCATAATCAGAATATTCATTTTCGTTGAGTAGGTTATAAAATTGTTAGCATAATCAGAATATTCATTTTCGTTGAGAAGGTTATAAAATTGTTAGCATAATCAGAATATTCATTTTTCGTTGAGTAGGTTATAAAATTGTTAGCATAATCAGAATATTCATTTTCGTTGAGTAGGTTATAAAATTGTTAGCATAATCAGACTATTCATTTTCTTAACTATGCTGTCGTGTTCTTAAATGGATCTGTTTTAGTGTTTCATTGGTATAGACATTAAACAAATTAGATCTTAGTTTTGTCATAATATCATGCTTAGTGAATGGAGTTTTAACCTGACTAACATCCTGTTAATATAAATCATCAACATCTTGCTCTAAAGCCCTCTTAATATTCTGTCTCATCTGCCTATGTTCTTGCATACAAACTCTGAAAATGCTCTCCATATGATCCCCAATAAATGGAGATTGATCTAGCTGCATATCTCGACTTCAATAATACTCAACAATCATACATAGCAGAATATTTGGCTTCCATGAAACAGGACCTCTACGTGGCAATAATCAATGGGACGTACCAGGAGATTACGGGGAAAGTATTAATAGAAAAAGAGTTATACAAACTTGATGAAAAGAGTTAATCAAGACTTATGAAGTATCCACTATCAGCACTATCAGCATCAATTATAACAGCTATGCATCTAATATTCAAGAATAAAGATGACAAAAAGACAAACGGGAACCAGAAGTAGATATCGAGGAGATAATTATTACTGATAAAGTTGTTAGGTAAATGTGGATCAGATGTTACTACGGAGTAGCGATTACCTATGAAGGTTGAACAATATTAATAATTATAGTGGTTGGAGACAATATATAGAGCATGTACAAATTTTGTAGCTCTCATAATGCTTAGTATTGAGTTCACAAAACGTTTGAATTAGTTGCAGCTGTTAAATCGAATGGAAACACGGAATAGTGTCATTGTAGTCATATTATCCTTTGCGAGTATGTATACGGTGTTTCACCAGTTTAATGCAACCTTAGATTCATCAGCTTATACTGATCAATATGTAGTTTTCTATTACCATTATTTTGGCACTATTTTGTGAAGTGTAGCCACTTTTGGTATGGGAGTGTTGCGGGGTGGGCTTTAGTATTAAATCGTAGAGCGTTATGAATTCTGGTTCTGGTGTCAAGCATAATCCTGTATATGTCGGCAACTTTTTCCTGTTGTATGTTTTATTTGTTATAATGTTTATTGTATCAACTTAACATTTTACCTCAGTAAGGTTTTTTTTTTTTTTTTTCTTGGTTATTTTCTTTTTACTTTTTAAATATTCCCTGTTACATTTTAGAGAGCATCTTTGTTTACCATAACAAGATTTTGGTATGTTTTGCTGACATCGAGGGCAAGTTTTATACTCAGAATCTGATGATACGAAAGTGCGATATATTTACATTACTCATATAGTTTAAATGATTTTAACTCTTAAATGAAACTTCATAGATTTTATCTTAAGGTCTACTTGCCGACCTTCGGAACATCACGTTGACCATGTTGACTTATGGATTGAAATGACTATATTTTTGCTAAATTCTCTTTGATACATGACTCAAATAAAATGAAAATGTTTGACTGATAACTTAGTCCAGCATTCATACACCATCAAATTTAAATGGCTGATGTCACAAATGAAATCAAACAAAAGTCAACAAGTGTTAGAGGTAAGCCTACAAAAGCCATGGTCCCAAAAGGAATGTCTTTAGGCCTACCCCTGGCACCTAAGTCTCAGCACTACAAAAACTAAAAGGTGAAAAGAAGTCCTAATATTTTCAGAGACTACTCTCAAGTCATATTAAAGTTATTTGATTACTGGTTGACTGATAAAGGGACTAGTACTAGGATTATATTATTTTTTAAAACTTAAAACCTCAATAAACAGTAACACAACCTGAACTACTACCACCAGCATTTGTCGAGAAACAACCTAAATTAATCAGAAATCCTGTCCCTAAGAATTGTTTTTATCAAACAAATGGAGGAATTGGCACTTATGCTCGCAAATGAAATATACAATGTTGGAGTTTTAACCGCACTAGCAATACTAATCACCGTGTTAGACAAAACAATGTTTACGATGAAATTCAAGCGAGTACCTCAGCAATTCAATAGCACTGTGTTTGACACCATAACTGCAGGACTACTAGCAGAAATCATACATAAATATGTGATCTGTATTGGGGTACTTTTTCAACCCTTTTATGAAAAAAAGCTTAAACTAAATGATTAACAGGACACAGACAATGGTTGACGTTTCGCTAATGCTATCCTTTTATCATTTTATTCGTATGCATTTAAACGATTTAGTTGAAAACGGGATTGGATTTAAGTTTGGTGCTGATGTTCCTTTTTTGTTTCATTTTATCAAACAAATTTTATTCCACAACTACAGATTCAGCCAACTAAGTGGGCAGGCTAAATGAAATCAAGAATATAAAACTTGAGCTGAATAATGATATACAGTACTATAAAATTGTTTTAAAACATTCTATTATACTTATAAAATTGTTAACTGCCTAGAGGATGGTACAGATGCTATTTATATGAGTATCGTTATTGTAGTTGCATGAACACCTGCTCCTGGAGCAGCTACTGGTTTGATAATACCACTGACTTTGTATCTGTTGGATGTACAGCCCTTGGTATGCGTTCAGAAGACTAAAAGAAACAATTGTGCTTAACCAGGTAACCAAACACAATTAAATAGTTTCCACAACAGCAGAATAAGTGAATGATATTGAGGAGTTGATATTCAAGGCATTATCTGTTATCACATGAAGTGTTTTTTTCTGATAATTGATGTTCACATGAAGTATACAAAACTAAAAGAGGAGATAAGACGTAAATATAAATAATTAAATGGCTGAATTGATAATTGATAACATACCGAACACCAATTTTGATATCAGATATTATCTCAAATAGTGATTTTATAGCTGGGTATTATAACATATAAGAATGTTTTTTTTTAAAAAAAAAATGCAATTTATTATGCCAACCCAGAATCAGATAGGAGACTACTAATAATTCCTGATGGGTATTACAATTTCGATATTACTACAAATGGAGTGGGAGAAGAAAGTAATGATACTGAATGTTCAACGATCAACTCGTTATTGTTACTCCTCACAATAACCACTCAGTTTACACAACAGAGCATACAATGATAGAACTGTAATTATTAGGATTTAATGCATCAGTAACAATCCAGGCTAAAACCGAGTCAGATAATATAATCCCAATTTTATATATTGTTTATGTCCATGTTAAGGAAATCGGTGACATACAAACACAGCACAATGGCAAGCCTAAGGATATACTAGCAGTATTTCCAGTCACCAATGTTAAGCATGGAGATTTTGTATCAATCACAGTTCGAGGATTACCAAGGAGATTGGTAAACACCATTATAAACAATTGATTTCTATGGCGCTATGGTAACATAAAAATATGTCATAAATTACTCTGAATATATTTTTAGTTTTCTATAATGAAAAATCATATAATCCATTCTGTTTTAATGATCTCTGTGCGAGGCTATGAAATAATTAGTTTTGGTCGAAAAAATCAAATGTTACTGATGTACAGAATAATATTACTGTTAACATCAACAAGAATAAAAGTCGAATAAAACAAATAGGTCACCCAGCAGACAAAAATGACGCCACTAGGAGAACAGAACAAAATAGCTCTGCAGGCGACCAAGAGAAGAATGAATTCAATATTCTCTCTCTCTCTCTCTCTCTCTCTCTCTCTCTCTCTCTCTCTCTCTCTCTCTCTCTCTCACACACACACACACACACACACAAACACATACACACACACACACACATATATATATATATATATATATATATATATATATATATATATATATATATATATTCTTTGTTTTGCTGCTAAGGATAAAGGAACTATAGGAAGCTAATAAAACAACAGATACCGGAACAAATGAGTTACTGAACCAAATTAATTCAAATTAATGATAACAAAAACTGATATCAGATACTCAGGATTCTTTTCTTTAGAGAACAAAAATATTATACCAGGCTTTTCTGGCGTTACAAAATCTAAACCTGGTAATGACGATATTGAAATTAGACGTCTCCTAAATCAAGAAGTTTAATTACTGAAACAAGATTTAACAAAATTAAAAGACTCCAATGAAAGATTTACTACCATTCAAACATAATTGGTTGAGTTAATAAAAGGTTTAGAACATGAAATTTAGGATGATTAACCTTTTATTAACTCAACCAATTGTGTTTGAATGATAGTAAATCTTTCATTTAACAGAGAGAGAAAGAGTAAATAATAAATAGATGAACTAAACAGTTTAATGTCTGTCAAAATTAATACCCTGAAAACACTACAAGAACAACACTATGACTATGCTTAAATCAACAATGTGATTAAAGATTTGGCAGCTAAGCAAGACCTAGACAATTATCTAGCTCTTAACGCAATCAACTCAATAAAAAACGTATCATCCCTAGTAATTTCTGAACTAAACTGTGTTAGACAAATAGCATCTCTTGCAATTGCTGAAGTAAAATGATAAAGTTATAAAAGTTGCGTCTGATATTTAAAAAATAGGGAAAATAATATATTGCATTTTGAATAAAAAATAAAATATTTAGGGAAAGATATTTTTAAAAAATCCACTGATCATATGGTTTCTGTTGCATTATCAGCATCTTTAGCTGTTGCATTTGCCTGTGCTGGATTAATTGGTCAACTATTTGATATAGGTGGACACAAAGAGGAAATTTAAAAAAGGGATATGGTGATATTGGTATACGAACAGAGAATAAATGAATATCACGACCATATTAGAAGACTAATGAATTTCTTTATCACAAACTCTTAGTGGAACGATTGATTAGTAAGCGAATATATTACATCTAGTATGCTGATGAGCTATATAGCGAAACTTTTTATAAGGAGGAGGAAAAGGTAAGATTAGCATTAAAACCAGTTCAGACAAGTCTGTGTAGCCCTTCAGACAAATATAGATGTATGAACATGCTTTTATATATGTAGTAGTTGGATGGACAGCCACAATGGTTTTCATTAAATGAATTGTGAAAGAATATATTGATCCAAGCAGACAATTAGAAACACCCCTTTGTATTAAAACCCTAAATCAAACTCATCAATATAATATAAAGGTACCAAGCACAGTTAAACATAATGACACACTGGAGAAATATATCTCTAAGTTAGGGCATAGCATGTTGATAGTGCCTGATACACGTGGAATATTATTTCCAATGAAGGTAAATGGAGATGCCAATAATTTTGTAGCGAATGGCATTGGTAGATGAGTAGATAAGGATGTTAAGATAAATTATGGCAGTGATGCACTTATCAATTTATCAGACTATAATAGTATCACTGTATATAAGGAACCATGGATGACCGAGCAATCAAGAAACAACAAAATCATACAGGGAATAATGCCATGAAAGCAAAGAAAAGTGAAGAGTGGAATTGCCTTAGCAGCTACGCAAGTAAGAGATACAGATCCTGAAGCCATCCTCAATTAGTGTAGCCTTCCTCTTGACCTCGACATCATCAAGGATCATGGACCTCTCTATCCATATGCTCTACGACACGATATCCTGCTTACAATTATACTTCCACCAGTATCAGAGGTTATTAGGGAGCTAACCAAGATTACAAAATTGAGGACGTTTGTATCAAATATGACATAACTGCATCCACAGATATAATACAGATAGTTACTGGAAAATATAAACTAGGTCATTATTTTTTATGATTATATAGCCATGGAAAAATATACAGAAATATCAGCAAATACTTAATCATCCAATCAGATATTAAACTGTCCTAGATCGTCACTCAAGAGAATATTTATATTGTGCAAAAAGGATGGCACCAAAAAAATAAGAAATTTCTAAATAAGTTTAGTATAATCAATATATCAGACTTTTATAGCAAGTATAATTGTATATAGCTTGATTTGATATCTACTCATGACTACGAACAATATAATTCAAAACTAAAACTGCAATATGTACGACATGGGATATTAATAAAAATAACTAGGAAGGAATAGATGCTCATAAAATTCATGCCTTTTTGTTACTGATGGTCAGGTAAAGTTTGAAAACAACCAACTAAAAAATCACCAGCCTATAAAAACTGAGTACGTGACTGCGTTAGAAGGTTATACATATCAGCGGTGTGCTAGATGTGTGAAGAATGGATCTCAGGAACCTAGAGGAATAATACAGTGTGAAACTGGTGGTTATGAGGTAATGCTAAATCCTAATGGTAGAAACACAATTAAAAAACCATTACATTTCAAAATAAGTCTACCCACCTACAATATCCTGAGTATATTAATGACACACTGAGTACCTGATGCGGTGATATATGAGTTGAGGAGTGGCGACATCAAAAACAAAGTGTAAAACAAGTTCAATAAAAAAACTTTTTAAACTGTTGGTTGACATTACCAACAGAAAAAGAAACCAAAATCTAACCAATAACAATATGAATGAAATATACAATCCATTTAACACTTTTATACTTGTTTCGGAAGTAAATACAGCAGAAGTATAAATTATAAATGTTATTAATATTAAGTTGTTAATTGTTCCAAAATAAACTGTACTATATACAATTATTATACTATGGAATGAGGTTGTTTAATTTATTAAAAGTTTGATTTTCAACGCTGAAACTGTTGATTTTATTAAATCATTATATTAAGTGGGATCAAAACTATTCGGCTAAAAGAGCCATTCAATATGATAATTCGTGAAGTAACTAATTATGTCAAAAAAATTATGTACTGGATTTTTTGGAAACAAAGTATAGACATTTTTAGCAATATATTGTTATTATTTACTCAATTTATGTCTATATCAAAACATATTGCCGAAAACGGTTAAGAGATAGTAGTATATGTGTTATAGGTCCATATGATAAACCAAACGTTTGGCTGAACATGTTAGTGAAAGTATTCACCAGGAGTAATCAACCTTTTATTATTGATGATTCTGCTACTCTAGATTATGTTAAGATGAAAGCTATCAGTCTAACTAAACTGTCATTTAAAGGTAGACAATATGGCATTAGGATTTGGATATTTGTACAAAAAGATAATTCTGTAGTAAAAGAGTTTAAAACAAATATCACGATGGTTGTTGTATTTTACTCAAAAGATATAAAAAAAGCTTAGAGAGTATATTATGTGAAAACAGCATCAGAAATGGAAAATGAAGTTGTTAAAAGAAACTAAAAAAGGTCAGATTATTATTAGCATCCTTTTCGGACCAAGACTTCTACATGACAAGTAAATACTTAATTCGTAATAATCGGCAAAAACTTGGCTATACTTTTATTTTACAAAAATAACGTAATCTGTCGTCAGCACCTATTTTTATGTCATTGTTGGTTATGTTAACTCTGTCCATTTCTTAATATTTTATGTTTAGATATACATTATTCCATTGGGTTGCGTATCAGTTTGTCGTACATCTCTTATTATCAGTTGTTGATAATGTTTTCTTGTTCATTGTTATTGAATACATTTTATGTTCATAGGATGCCAAATAATTATCCTACTGTCAGTTAGAACAAACAAAGCATTTATTTGTCTCAAACTGACGATTTTGCGTAACTTCACATGTTTTTATTAGACCCTTAAACTTTTTCGTTACTTCAGGATCAGTTTCGATTGTATACATTTTTTTTACATCTGTCCAACAAATTCTTGTATTAGTATTCCATCTATTTTATCTTCAAACAAACCAGGGATTTTGTTGTTTACCAGTGTTATCTGACATATAGTGTTTTGTGAGTAATCACTGGTATCAAATTGGCATTAGTTTCCTATCCTCATAAAAGTTACCTCTTTAAATACTCTATGTTGTTTTCAGTATCTTGTTGTAAATTTCATACATTGATTCTTTGGACCCTTCTAGTATAGTAAATCCACCATATATATATTTGCTGAGTTTAATTGTTTATATTTTCAGTGATACTAAAACTTGATCTTGATATGTTATTCTTCTTCTCCTATAACCTACATTCTTGTGTATTTTGTCAAAGTTTCTTGCGCGCTTACCGTCTTAACTTTTCTTCCTTTTCAGAGATTTTTAATCTGTGAACAAACACAGGCTTGTTCATCAGCTTAAAATTTCTTTTTCAAAATTATTAGTGGCCTTCGTTCTAAGTTGGGAATTTAGCTCAATCAAAATCATCAATTTCATGGATTTATAACGGGCATTTGTTATACCAAGACCTAAATCTAACAAGGTTATATTTGGGTGGTATTTGTGGAAAACTGAAGATAATATTTATTAAATAGCTCACAAAAAGCATATATGGTCTTGATTTTGGATATCAATTCAAGCTTTTTATGCTTAATCTAATCAGGTAAATCTTTATAGATAGATCCTCGTCCTGCTTCGTGATCTGTGTCTATCTAAGTGAAAAGTTCAAAAATCTGTTTTTAGCAAGTCAATCTGAGTATTATCATAAAGTAATTTTAGTATTTTATTTGTATTTCATTACAAAAGATCTTTTTACTGATACTAATTGTTTCGGGTAATTTGCTGACAATTCCCAGTTGTCAATTATTTTATCGCCAATCTGAAATTGTACAAAGGCATATTCCAAATCATAAGGGCATACTGCACATCACAAGGGCATACTCCACAACACAAGGGCATACTCCACATCATAAGAGCATAATCCATATTATTCATTTTTTGTCTTTTTAGTACTCTTATTGGTATTACTGTATCTCTCTGTTTTTCTGCTCATGCTCATAAAATACTCTATCAATATCATCTCCATCAATATTCACTAGTTTGGATACAACTCGATCCTCAATAACAATATGCCCAATTTTACAAACTTCGTCTGAAAAATTGTGTTCAAAACCGTTTTCAAATCTTTTCTTAACCATTGGTCTCCTCAATAAAGTACCAACCACACATTTTGGATTTGTATACATACTACAGGCCTTATAACCATGTCAATTGATCCATACTGTTTTCTTACTGGCTTATGTTGGTGTCATATCTATTGATCGATAATGGGAGTTATTGTATCAGCCAAACGTTCATAAAGATATATCCATTGTTTTGTAAAATATGATGAAATATATTTCAATAGCCTGGTTTCCAATGATTTTTAAATCTCTCAACTATGGATCTTTTCGTTTCGGAGTTTGTTGAAAACTAATCAATATCATTATCGTCCAATATTTTTTTTACATCCTTGTTATAAAGTTCTCTGTTTTTATAGAACTGAATCTTGTTTTGTTTTCTGCCTTTGTCCAGATTTTTTTTAAAGCACTGGTTAATTCCGGTCCGTCCTTTGATTTCATTTTATTCAGCCCAGACAAACTTGGAAGAAACATCAATCACTGTTAGTAAATATCTATAAATATCTATAGCCATTCTTTTGTTTTTCATAAGTCCTTATTATGACATCATTTTTTAAAATACATATATTATTATATTTTTTAAAATACATATATTATATATATATATATATATATATATATATATATATATATATATATATATATATATATATATATATATATATATATATATATACGTGTGTGTCTGTGTCTGTGTTATTTTTTTGAATGAATCCATAATCTTTAGGTCTTGGTATTGAATATCCTTTTATCCTTTTGCATGTTGTCCTTTTTTATTTGTTCCCATACCATCGTTATACTGGTGAATGCTGCTGGACTATCGGTAGCATGGCATAGATATATGAGATATTTTTTAATTTTCGTCATCCATTAAAGCAGCAATTTTCGAGAATTACAGCATGCAATTTTAACACAGTTAAGCGTGTGTTTATTGCTTAAACCTTCCCCTAAGACATATCAGACAATATACACTGACGTAATTACATCATTATCATCGGCCAAATATTCCTTTCCAACACAGTATTATGATCGATCAGCATCTTGATTTTACCGCTTTCGACAAATCGATGTTCTCCGGACTGTAATTCGTTTGTTTCCAAAAAAGAAATTATTCAAATGAACATATCAAAACACGCCCAAACCAAAAACGTGACGTAGACCACATTGTCACAATGTCAACGGTAAAGTGTTTACTGTTCGTGGAGGTTTTGTTCAGATTATTTAGGAATACATTTTTTATAGCAAGTTATAGATGATTGTATTGAACAATGCTTTATGAATTACTTCTTTTCGTGAACTATCGTATGCCAGCAAAGCAACTTGGCAATGTAAACATAAACTGACAAGGACTTTGGAAAGCAAAGATAAGGGGTTGGGGGAGGTTTGCATTCATATGTTACATTCTGGTATGTTTACAATGTTTACAAGGATGATTTACTAATTTACATATCAAATTTTTCAGTAATATGCATTATGTGTATATGGTTTTAACAATATTATTATCATCTTATAACTAGAAATAATTTACTGGCATGCAACAATCTCCTACATCCCTTAGAGTTTATTATTGCAGTCTACGAGTACAGTATAGTTCTACAATGTTAGAAGGCGACCCTGATATTAATGATAGTGACGGGTCGACCAGTCTCTATCATAAATACCAAAGTGGACGTCTTACATTGTAGGACTACCAGATGCACAAGCTTATCAAGGGAGCAGGAGTATTGCAACTCATACTAGTAACTCATTAATTGTAGCCCATTGTACTAAATATTATATATCTTATAAAAGTTTTCCCACCAGCAGAAAATTCACATACCTAACAGATTATTTTCAAGAAACCCTTATATAGGTCATAGAAGTCACAAGGGCCCCTGAGTTCTTCTTGTAAAACATTTGCTAAGCTTTCTTATTTTTTTTTTATGTTTTCATACATGACACATGTTTTGGTACATCTTATATTTGCATATTTTTTTATACAATTTACAACTGTCTTAATATCCAATTTCAATAACCCATTAGCAGTTTATAAAAAAAAAGATGGACAGACAGTGACCATGCGATTTGTAGGATTTTACTTTAAACAACACACATGTTTAATCATACCTGTTATTTATCATACTTTGAAGGAACATATCACAGAATCTAAAGCCAATGCAGCCTAACTTACCAAGTCCCATTTCTAACATGTAAAACAAATTCTTATACTAAGATGTTTTTGTACTATTTTACCCAAATAGCTATGCTGTACTTTACAAGGGTCTTTATAATAAGTTCCATATTTTAGTAAACCCGTGGGTGTGAGAAACATAGTCAATTCATTATAATTATATGCATAATTCCGTATTTCCCGTAACATAATAAAGGTAAAAAGGAACCACAGAACAGTTTGTTTGCATTTCACATCAGTGCACATGGACAACCCCAGGGAAAACATTTCAAAGCTAGCAGACTTTTATTTTGACAAAATATCAAAGACTGGTGCTCTAACAATACCACAGGTTTGCATAAATATTATACAAGTAGTTAACATACTTAAATTTATGCGGATTTGTAATATATACAATATAGAAGTTAGGACGACTTTTCTATTTTTTTTTTTTCAACTGGAGTTAAATCACCAGTGTCATGTATACATATTTTCTTGCGCAGTTTTCAATTTAATTGAAACTTTTTGGTACTTGCATGTGGCTCATCATGGTATATCTGCATCACTATTGATTCAAAATGCCTCCAGACTGTGAACCACGTGTCACAACCCAAAATGCACAAGATACATTTTGTATCAGTATATTGAGGCTGCAGACATAGTTTTGTTGAAAGTATATCCAAATGTACCTGAAGCTGAAAGTGTTCTATATTTGACCTTTGACCATTCCCAGCAACCACAGAGGAAGGTGCACAAAAGCCCTCAAGCTGATAGTTATTATATGTACAAGTGATTTATCAAGTTTGACCAAAATTACATCCTGAGATTTAGGCAGAGATTACAGACAAAACTATAGAACAACAGGAAGAGGGTTTCTCATTGGTCCAGGCACTAAAGTGTGAAAATAACAAATATAAACAGTTTATATGTCACAATCTGTTCAGTTTTGTAATATAACAGAATCATTTCATCTTTTCATATACAGTTTATTATATGCAAATTCATTAGTGTGGGATTCAAAGGGAATGAAGCCTACTATGTAAATTATGTTCACACATGTTATAAAGGAAAACGCCTGTTGAGATAAATAATTACACTTGTACCATACACTTGTACCATACACTTGTACCATACACTTGTACCATACACTTGTACCATACACTTGTACCATACAATGTCTTTCAGATATAAGAAAGTCAGAGTTCAGGTTCATCAA
This sequence comes from Margaritifera margaritifera, assembly GCA_029931535.1. Lineage (NCBI taxonomy): Eukaryota > Metazoa > Mollusca > Bivalvia > Unionida > Margaritiferidae > Margaritifera > Margaritifera margaritifera. The sequence goes on from JAQPZY010000740.1 coordinate 332,616, forward strand.
GTTTGTTTGCGGAGTCAAAAGAAGTTAGGGATAACAGATGGGGAAGATCTGGAAGAGGGAGAGTTGCGAGGAAAAGAGGTGGTAGAAGATGTGTTGGTAGGGGAAGAGGAAGTGCTGCTCCTGGAGACAAAGCTGATGAAGCCCTTACCATTGTTTAGACAAGGAAATCTCTAATGCAGGTATGAATATTGAATTTCACTGGCACATTAAATTAAAGAAATATCATGCAAAGACTAAATAAAGTGAAAAGAACCTTGTTATACTGGATAAATGGTTTACTGCATATAGCTCAGCATTTAGAAACAATCCACTTTCTGATTAATGGGCTAAAACTTTACTAAGGAAACTATAACACATTGAAAGATGTAGTTGCGGTATTATTATTCATGTTCTGTACAATATCACCGAAATCAAGTAACACCAAAATCTAAATGCAGATGAAATACACTTATGTTTATAGTCATGTATTTATGTTAGATTATTATTATTGGTAGAGATACATGTGGCCGATAAACTGAGATATTTATAACATTTGGATTCTTACAAGCATACAAAGTTCGTGCACTATTTATTCTTCCTCCGAAAATGTCAAATATTTTCTAACTGATAATAAAAGTCACAGTTGAAAGTCTGAAGACAGAATTATTTCTAATGGAAAACAGTTTATTTTGGTTAGACCATTTGAGCTCCAATAATTATTATCCCAAACAAAACACAGACTTCTTGTTATCCACACACTTTATAACAAAATTGTCTGAGACGTTATGATTCATTCTATCTGTAATACATAAAACCTAGTATAATAGTTTCGCAATATTTTAAGTGGAATGACATATTATGTTGTTAGTTCCAAACACACACACACACACACACACACACACATCTGATCCCCAGAGAGGTGACCAAAAGGTCAAAAGGTGACATTACTGCTACAATATATGTAAATGAAAATTTGATTACAGAACTGACAACCATTGATATGTTTTTAGACATAATCAGATATGCAGTTTAAATTTGCCCATGGATTTAACACCCCACCCCACTCTCTTCCATGGGACTTAACATATGGCTCTTAACTTCAAAACTATAGAGATATAGAAAATCTCACCCATTAATCATATCAACACTTACAGTTATAATTTCGAAACCATTGAGATGTCCACATTATAACCATAATAGCAGATCTTATTTGGCACGAAGATACAAATTCATATCTGCAAGTAACATTTACTTTAGGGTCGATCCTTACCAACACCACCCACCCATTTGCCCCGCTCCTAACATGGAGTATATTGGTATCCCCATATTATATCCATATTAAAATGACAGGGCATGGAGAGGTGAACTCAGAGATGAAACTGACATAGGCTCTTTGCTCTATTCCTACCAGCACCACAACCACACACACACACACACACAAACACACACACGACTAAGCCCCAGGTCGCTATTTGTAAACTATTATGAACTTACCCTATAATAATTTGTATACATACAGAACATGAAAAAGACAAAATGCACATATGCAGCTAACATTAGCACATAAAAAGGCTCAAATTTGAGATTGGTGTCAAAACTGGCAAGTGATAGAATATGTATTTGACAAACGCAATACTTTTGAGTTCAAGGGGAATTAGAAAATGTACCCAGTAAGAGAATAAAAACAGCTGATAATTTTTTAAAAAAAATAGGATTTATATTTGGCCCCACGGGGCATTTCCTGGACTCTCTGAAATGTTTCAAAGTCAGATTGAGACTAAGCTTTTTCCTTGGAAAAAAAATCTGTTTATATCGCACTTTGACTTTTGATTGGACTCTCCGCACTAAAATTCAGGAAATGCCATGTTTCCAAAAAGACTGTTGATCTTAAATATAAATAGAAACCTACATACAGTTTGCCCAATTTAGATTTATTTTTAGGCTTCCATGATCAACTATTATACAACTACAATTCTGTACAGATATTTAATATATTCTACTTTGTAGCAGCAGCATCTGACAAAACTTGTTGACATTCTTTATTCTGTAAAGATATGCCGTTATTAATACTTGTTTGTTTTTATTTTTGTGTAGGAAATCATATCAGGAGTAAGTGTAGAGAGAGCAAGAGAAATGCTTTTGGGAGTGCTAGAGAACCAGCCAGCCCTCGTATTTGACACCAATGAACCAGCAGAGAAGAAGGAAGGTAGATATCACCCCTAACCATCAGCAAACATCGCAGACGGGTGTGTCTACACTAGATGCAGACAAAAACCCTCTTAAAATGAAAGGCAATACCACAGAAAGTCAAAAGAATACTGCATTTCCACATTTCCGGTTGGAACTGCACTTAAACAGTACATGCTAAAATCTTCCACACTGAAATCTATCTCAATTATTAATATCAATCCATGTACTTTACATTTTTGTTCCTATGTCTACCAGATGATTGTGTGCTACCGCCATTTGAACTTAGATATATTCTTACTCCATCCTAAAACGATGTAAATGTTCTACCTTATACACTTTCAACATATCCCTCAAACATCATCACATCCATGTAGTAAGCCCAATAAATATAAATACACAAATCCAGTTCCATCGTTATTTCTGGGTTTTGGTCACATATAACTTTTTCTTCACTGCCATGCATAACAAACAGCATTCATAACAAAATATTGTCTTTCGTGTATATTGCTACTTGTATCCTATAAGGAAAACTTTTGAAGTACTGAAACTACAATGCTAACATGTGATAAATGAAAAGCAACTGTTTACCATCAAGCTGTGCCGTCCTCATAAAACACTAACAAACAATTATATACTTCACCTTGAATGCAATCTATTTCTTTTGTTGTTGCCTCAATAAAATTGGATTTATAAAGCAACTGCTTGTCAACATTTCTCAGCTTTATATTGATTAATTCCTTGATTAATGTTGAATCAAAGATATAAAATGAAAAGATAACAGTTTTGTTGCCTGATAACAATAGGTTCAGAAGAACTGAATCTTTTTTTTCAGGACTTTAATGTACTGGTGCTTGATGACGCAGTATTAGCACTTGCCAGATTTTATAGGAATGATGTGTTGGTTCTTGATGAGGAAGCTGACCTGATGAAAGCAAACCTGCTCCAAGCATATCACCAGTTTATCCTATGGCTGTCTGGGTGCTTGGGAGAGACGAGTTATTCCAAGCTGCTGTGTTTGGCAGATCAGGGACAAGTACTCTAATTCCTATGGACAGTACAGGGAATTCCTTCCAGACAGACTGGCATAGTATATTTTAACTTGTGTACAAGTGTGTTGCAGAATTCCCAAAAATACAAGATCATATGAAAATAATAGAACATTCTAAACTGCATCTATGGAAGACTAATCCACATTTGAAAGTGCCTTTCCTGGGTCCCAAGTATATTTTACTGTACCAGAGATAATATGCAGTGCTGTACATTCATTAGAAAACATTTTTGATTAAGAAAAATGACAGATCTTAAACTTCTCCCATTCTCCAATTTGTTATCCATAATGTATTTTTGTTAATAGTACATAAACCAAAGCACCCATAAAATCGACTAAATTCAGGAAAGCATTACTAAATTTAGGACTATTGTTTCACCATCTAAACTGTGTGCACACTACACGTGGCATGTTACATGCATTTTTAGTTTGAACCTTTGAAAAAGAAGTGGTTCAATGCGCTGTATTTGCAACGGAAGAAAATATAACCTTTGCTACAATCCTTAGATGAGACACAAATAACCTGAATTAACAAGGTAACAAGTAAAAAGTTTCCAATTTACACAAAAAAACATATTATATGAAGAAATCCTTCCAATTTTTCAAAGATTTCTTCATTTTTGTGCATTAATAGCATGCACTTTTTAAAAAAGTTATTCATTTGATGCCTGGATCCTTTGTTATTTGGGGTTTTTCTTCTTCAGAAGTGGCTTGACAATTGTGACGATTCTATGTTTCCTGAGTACAATGCTGAAATTGGGAATCAATTATGAAAGACAATGAAACAAGTTTATTATGGGATTGTTAAGCCATGTACATTGGGATTAGAGCACCCTGAAAACCCTACAGAATTCTATTAAAGTTTAACAATTTATTTGCATTTGTAGCATTTAATTCCTCACATAGTTTAACAACAGCACTAGACTCATATGAATTTTGTTTTATCCTTGAAACCATCTCAGCTGCAATTTCTTGCATTGATTTGGTCCTGACTGGAACCAAATGGATATATATTCTTCTTGGATCCTGAGGGTTTATCTCCTTCCTTCTCTTTATCCCTAAATTGTCTGCTAGCCTCTTGAGGTTGATCGTTTTATCTCTGTAATTTATGTATACACCCTTTCCTTCTTAGCTAGATGTACAGCCCAACATGCACTTTTCTTTTTGAATGTTCTGTGGTACCTGTGAAAATAGTATGTATTTATTACAATAGAAATGGCACCAAATTGTGGGTACCAAGAGAGGGTAAGCATGTTTAATTATATTAAAAGTACTTAGAAATCTCATGAACAATAACAACCATTGGCAAGATTAAACTATGATAAGAATGTTTCAGTTTTATTGCAGAAAGAAGTCATTTCCTCCATACACTTGTATAATTGATACATTGATCAATATTTTCAATATGCCACCATGCGCATCAATATATATATATATATATATATATATATATATATATATATATATATATATATCTTGATGATAGTTCTATCAGTGTTTGCAGACGAGTAGTGAAGATAGAGCAGTCACAATGACTATATTCAATGTCCAAGTAGCAGATTTGAATAACAACTTGTTGATTGGTTTTTAGTGACACATTCAACGCATAATTGGCTACATCATGCAGATGAAATTGGAGCTAAGTGCCTTTTCCATGTACACTGAAGCAGTTGACCTGGCCTGGCCTTGCTTGTGTATCAAACCTGTGAATCTTGGTTTACAAGTTTGACGCTGTACCAACTGAGTAACTGCGTCTTTCAGTGGATAAGTAGCATACCGAACAAATATCATTGGACGGAATATACATGCTACATGACTTAAAACTGGATAATGAAGTAGTTTTCTGGATCATTGAAAAGTAAAGCTAAATATTGCTCTTTATGATAGGTAACTTTCATGAACTCTTTATAAAACATTGTATATGAAATTGTATATTAATAAAATTTCACAACACTAAAGAAACAGATTTTGTTGTAAGAATATTTGACTTGCTAGTACCATGATAGTCTGGGATATAATCTACATTAAAAAATAAATTTGAAATATGAAAATATTATTCACACAGTCTCTACTTTCTTGTTCAGCTGAACAGACCTGTTGACACGCATATGTACCTAACAAATGACAATATAGCTATCTGGTAACTGACTCAGAAATCCGAATTAATCTAAACCTGTACACTCATTTACTGAGAGTACATCTTTGCAATAATTCAGTCTAGCAAGTCTATTATGTATAATTCAAGGTGCATTCAAGGTGAATATTATTGAGTACAAGGTCATCACACAATTTGAAAACTATTAACGATGAATGTGGTACAAAATAAAAATCTCCATATCAGTACAATTTATCAGATCAGTGTTACAGTGTGTGCATGACAATGAAAAAAGTAAATATTATCACCATTTTATAAGAATTTTGTCAGTGCAAGAGTCTGATTCAAATACTTAGAAATATGAGCAGAAATTGTATCATGTTACGGTGCCTATACATGTAAATCTTAAATTACTTTGTCCTGACACAGCAATTTATATAATGTCTATATTATCATACATAAATGAGATTTTTTCATATTTCTCACCTATCATGTGCTGACAATTGGCGTTAAATCCATAACAACCAACCAAGTCCTCAACGTTGTTCATGTTATAACTGTTCTTTTGCCATTATTATTATTATTATTAGTAGTAGTAGTAGTAGTTGTAGATGTAGCAATATATCAGGATGAAAGGAAATTGGTATAAAAAATCGACCATTTAAAACATTATCCAGACAATTTATATTATTTATGTTTATATACAGCTTGCTGTATTTTATAGCATATTGTTTATAAACATATTCTACCCTTGAGACGGGTCACCATGGACTTAATCTCTCAGTCCAACACACCATAACATAATTCAAGGTGAATGAGATGAAATGACACCTTGTTAATATTACTTCCTGATTGTATATTGCTTATCTGTTTACACTTACTAACATACTGAGTGAATGCAATTTAGTCTTATTTAGTGGAATGAGCCTAAAATAAAAGTGTAGAATTTTGCATTACTAACGTCTTATACTTTTTACATGAGAGATATAAAGTATTTTGAATACACACGCAAACACTAATAAATAGGACTTACAATAAAACTGAGGTAGGTAGTGGCTGCTCTTCACGAATACCAAAAATGACCAATGATGTGTCTTGTCCACTTCAAAATACCTTTAAGTATTGTCTTCAGACCAGCTTGAAACAATTTCAAACGCAATCTCCACTGACCACTATGTAGATAAGTTGATTATACCTATTCTACAGGACTGTACATGCCGGTATATAATATTATCATACGGGTTAGAGAATTCTAATTCGTTCTCTATGGAGATTCGAGCCGACCAACCCCTATACCATATACACCATGCACACATCACCAAAAAATGATGCTACAAAGTTGGTGGGTATAGGCATGCGTGCGTAGCAGACATACCCGCATGTCGATCCAGTAATGAATTCTCATCAAAGTACACAGACCATCTGGATTCCTACTACAGAAATCAAGGTATATGTAACTAAGTATGAACCAAATAGACCTTCTGAACCTGACCATTGTTAGCAGGTGACTGCTATATGGAATAGCAGGTCTAACAATATTTTAGTAATGTGTATAATGTAAATCAATTTCCCCCAAAAAATGGTAATGAAGGGACTATATAATTTATTTTTAGGGAAATTAAAACATATGTATTTTTGTTTACAAGCCTAGGGCTTGTATGTGTACAACTTCGAAGTGCTCAGTGTCTAATAACATGTATCAAACTTTTTCATCTATTAATTTCATAGTTTACTCAGTTTTATTGTAATTGTGCAAGGAATGTGCTAACAAAGTTCTTACTTTCCAGACTCTTCCTAGATCAGATAGAGAGTATATCTATATTGAGAACAGTTGAATATGTATGAAATGTAATCGAACATAAATTAATGAACCTATTTCATGATAGGAATTCACATACAAATGACCGTTCTGTGCATGCTACAAATCATGAATACTCCACTACTCTGCCCCCACCCCCATAACAATACGTGGGGGAACATATGCCATCACGAGCGAAATATCGATATGCCGATCGTGCAAGCTTGTTTTTAATCTTTCAAAGTCAATCAAAACAAATCCTTTGCCAGTTATAATAAAAAAACTACTGTACCAGTATATTTCAGCATTGGAACTATACAGTACTGTAAACTACTATGACAAGTGAATAAAAACTTACATGGGCCTACCTGTCTAAAAACAGCTTGGTCATTTCAGTGTCGGTGTAGAGTCCTAGCTCCTTCGCCAGTGCTCTCCAGTGATAAATTCAGATAGGTTTATGTGGCAGCTCTTCGACGTTTCTTCCAGGAAAGCGACAAACAACGTGGGCAACCTTCACGTTTTTCACTCTGTGGTACGTCAGCCATTTTTGTTTTGATAGATATTAAAATTGCTACCACGTGACTTCTATCCCGCCTACTATACGGAGATGACACGTAGCAGTTTATGTGGTTATGTAAGATATTCGTACCTATTCGTGACCTAAATTCTTCAATTAATGCGGTCCCGTCCTCGAAATAATTTCTCTCTTTTATTTGGCAGTTTATTGATTGAATCTGGATAAACCCAGGGCCATATTACGACCTTTAGAGGCCCTAAGCACTGGAAAAAATTATGGTGTCCCCACACCCCATATGTAATTCAAAATAAAAACAGTACTAAACCGTAATTTCTCATTTCTTTGGGGTTTTTTTTTTCCTTTGGTACCCCTGCTTTGCTGGTGCCCTAAGCTCATGCTTAGTCTGCCTATTGGGTAAGCCAGCACTAAATATACCTCGTATTTCTGTGCATTATTTCGGGTGATAAGTTGGTACATTAAATTAATTTAATGACCTGTACAATATAAGTACACAAAGTTAAATACATTGCTGCTTTGAAATTTGTTCAATTAATAAAAATGAGTGAGAGATATAACAGAGATAAAATAAATTGGAAAAGTAACCTCGAGCAACAACTTTTCGTTCACTTAACGTGAATTTTAACGCGTTCGTTATAATATTATGATAATCTATTCAAATAAACCATAAAAAGTGTTCAACTATATCTACTTAATTTAACCAGCGTGAAAAAATGTGACATTCATGTACATTAGTTCATAATTACCGTTTTTCCGAGAATGTGTATGTTTACTTATTTCCGGAAGTAACATCCATGGTTCGTGACACTGACTAAAAAGTTACGTGGCATATGACCGGACCGTGCCAGTTAGACCAAGGTATGGATATTATTAGTTTATAGCGTCTCCGTAATTTTGAAATTTAAAAAAATTAAATTTAAAAATGAATAATATTTATCCGTTAATTCTATATGCAGTTTGTGCAGTTACATTACTGCTTGCTTGTTCTTTACCATAGAAATACATGACTCAATAGACTGAGAGACAGACAGACATACAGAGAGACAGAGGGAGAGAGCAATTTAAAAATAGACACTGGTTAATGGATACACATTTTATTATAATAGATTCAAAAGTTTTTTGATGTAGAATATATGTTTATTATGAAATAATACTGAAACGAAAAAATCCATAGTGAATATACGTTTCGAGTATAAATTTTTCTTACGTTGTATAAGAACACCACATGATTAAACCCAAATATTTACATTGGCTATCTAGTTGTATTAATTCCCAAAGTTAGTTTTCCTGTTCAAAATATGCAAACAAAGTCATCATGTGATCGTTGGCGCTATCTTTAGCATATAATAGAAAATTCAAGACCAAAATATCTGACACAAAAAAGGCATTAGTGAAAACATAGATTTTCATTATGATTTTTTTAAATTACATGAAATTACCTTTTTGAATATCATTATGTTTGATTTTACTATATAATTAAATTATGTTGCTCTTGAAGAACGCTGGTGACACAGTTGATGACGTCATTATCTCGAAGAAAGCGCGTTAGATCGCGACAAACATGGCGCACGATTCAAGGAGGCTCACGACATCGGCATATTATCTGAGGCTGATGATATGATACAGAAAGATTTAAATGGGGTATTCATTACAAATGTGGTAAATACAAATATCATACGTTACATATGTTAGCTGCAAAAGATCTTGAAAACACAAAAATTACTTAAGTCTTGCTTGCCAGAATCGCCCCAGAAATGGCAATTTATGTATTTCTTGATCAATGTCTTCAAAACAATGCAGTGCATGCACTTTGTAAATTAATAATAGCCGAATGCTGATACTGTGTATAGAGAAGAATTAAAAATGTTCACAACATCAGTCATTGTTTTAGAAACTACTATATATAAAGAGTAGTACAAAAGAGTAGTTTTATCTTTGTTATGTGAGACATCACAATTTCATAATTCCAAATGTATTATATAACCATGACAATGTCATAAATTTTATTTCTGTTTCATATTATTATTAATTACTATTATAATCTATTATTATTATTATTATCATTATTTTATTATTAATATTATTAATCATATTAATCTATCATATGACCATGATAATGACATACATTTTATGTCTGTTTCATATATGAAGGTATGTATTTCAAGACAATAACAACAAATAAAGTTTAATGCATAATAATCATTAAAATATAATTATAACCCCTTTTGTGATACAAATTTGGATGAGTTAAAATGACATAAAGTGACAACAAATAAGACTAAATAAAGCATGGCAGAAGATTAAAACTCATTTAATACTATGTAGCTATATTTCAACGAGTGCATATTTAATATAAAAAAACAATTTGACCGTACAAATTCAGAGATGAGTACAAACACATATGTATAATTGTGCTTTTCAGCTTATAATAATGAAACTTTCTATACTTATTATCCTTGAGAATGTCATCACTTTCTGACATTGTGGCAACTGATCAACGCCACCTGGAGGCCTGCAACGCCACCAAGAAGTTTCAACACAATACTCATCCTAGGGTTTGGTGCTACTCTTTTGACAAAAATCATTCAATAACAGTAAATAATGATTTCGAGGGCTATGCTTAAAAAAAAAATCATTCAATAACGGTAAATAATGATTTCAAGTGTTACAATAAATTACAAAATATATAATTTAGCAATAAGTAGGTACAAATCTTAAAATCTACAGGGAATAAAATCACAAAAAAAACAAAAAAAAAACTGGGTTTATATATATATATATATATATATATATATATATATATATATATATATTTATATATATCCGCACGATATATATATAAATGTTAAAATGTTACATTAAATTACAAAATAATCATTTAGCAACAAGTAGGTAGAATCTTGAAATCTGCAAGAAAAATATCACAAAGAAGAAGCACACACATTGCACGGTATGTATATATAGCCATCTTGCTATCTTTATTTCGTTCTAGTAATTAGAAAAAATATCAAAACAATTGTATACGTAAACTAAAAATATACATTTGAGATGATGACAGAATATAAAACAAAATAGGGTAAGCAGAATGGCTAGCCATTGCACGTTCCATATCTATACACCACTCACACACCACTACCCCTCTGATTGATGCATATTCCATATCCCCACCCTCATCAACCCCGACACACCCTAACCCCAGATTAATGTAGGATCAGTCACATGTATACTACGTCTTCCTTCCATGATTGTACAATTGAAATTTGGTCAGAAGATATTTAAAAAAGACAATGTAGTTGACATTTTATTATAAATTTGATCTTTGGAACCCTCTGGGACTCAAGGGCGGGAGAAAAGGATGACACCCCTATCGGAAATGGTTGCCACATAAGGAAGTTTTCTGAAATGTTACTCAGCGGTTTATGAAATGCGGTGAAGGACAGACGAACAGTTGAATGTATCATAATATTCACGCTACGGATCATGGAGAGCTGGTTCATAGTGGCAAGATTACTAGTAAAGGTAATGTAGATATTCCAGGTACATATATTAAAGGTAATGTAGATATTCCAGGTACATATATTAAAGCAGAAAAATGTAGAAAGCCATGACAAATGAATGCAAATGCCCATGAAAATACAAAGGTAATGTAGATATTCCAGGTACATATATTAAAGCAGAAAAATGTAGAAAGCCATGAGAAATGAATGGAAATGCCCATGAAAATACAAAGGTATTTAGAAACCGTTTGCTTTAGTCCGAACTGTAAACTTGACTGAGCTAGAAGCAAAGAAACAACGAGACTGATATTTAATTTACCAGGTCTGGTCCGTAATTCTGAATGAATCAGGTAAGTTAAAAGCGTCATGAGTAAACAAAAGATGGATAGACAAGTGCAAGAGAAGCTAAAAATAGTATATGGTCTTTGAATTATAGACAAAATATCTCGTCTAGATTCTGATTGTGATTCTGTGATATTTTGAATTTTATCAAATACATCGCAACATATCTTTATTATTGTTTCACTGATGGACTCGAATTGAAATTTGTTTAGGGTAGCATTTACAATGGGTATGTATACGTTGTGAAAATTGTCTAATACAAAACCATGATGAAGTTCTCTCTGAGTACATGTCAACATATCAGAAAACACTTTAAGATATTTACCATTGTCTTCAAACGACTTATTATGTAGGTAACAGCCAGTTTCTGACATATTTGTTCAATTTTGGAATAGGTGCAACATTTTGTAGTCGGGCACTAATTTCACAGCAAGCTCAGTGTCCTTTAAAATAAAGGTGCGTTCTACCTCTTTTGTGAATGCTCCTCCAGAAGTTTCAATCTTCCTTTAGTTTTGCGAATTTGCATGGATACAAAGGCATACAAGACTGTATATTCTGTCAATAGTAAAGAATTACATGGCAAAGACGTCCATACATGAAAATTCCAATTCATAAGAACTGACTCAAATGTATCTAATTCCAATGATATTACTTGCCAAAGAGTATTGATTATTTCTTCATTCTTGATGGAAATGTGGAAACTATTGTTCAAGCTATGGCCGCTAAACTCGGTTCTGAAATACATTCCATTTCATTGAGTACAGCTTCAATAGGATAGTCAGATGAATTGTTTTCGAACGCTTTTCTCTCAGAGCACAGTATCTTCTCACATGGCGTCTAGAAACATACATAATGGAAATGATTAAGATAACGGTAATAGCAACAAGTAAGAACGCAATAATGATAATAATAATAATAATAATAATAATAATAATAATAATAATAATAATAAGGCATTAAATGAGAGGAATCATCATTATCGTCACCAAGGAAGGAATTTCGAGTAAATTCATATTTTCACCTCTTTTTGTTTAATTGTTTCAGACATATTACGGTGGCAAGATTGGGGTGCCTTGTATTCGCCGTTTATAAAAACAAAGTGCTTAACACTGTGCCTAACAAAGACGTATGTAATTTACACTGTATTAAAGCATTATAATTAGAAAGTAAGTATGCATTGGATATATCAATTTCATCACCCTATATCTGAAGGTTTCAGTGATTTTGTTTAAAAAAAACATAAAATAAAAAGAGAGTGACAGAGGGATATAAAGTCATTGAGAATATAATGATATGGTATTTACATTTCTATATCGTTAATCTTGCAAGTTCATGGAAAATGTAAAATACAAACTTAGTTACAGTTATCATGATCAGGTCACTAAATGAATGAAAAATGGTATGTACCTGTCTATGTATCTATATATGTGTAAAAAAGTAGGAAACATTTATTCTTTGTTATATTTGTATATATGTATATATATATATATATATATATATATATATATATATATATATATATATGTAAATAATACACCTACATATGTGTGTATGCATATATATTACTCATGCACATATATATTCCCCAATACACGAAGTACATAAGTACGTACATAAATAAATACATACTAACACGTGTCCATATCATCGTGCATGTGTCCCAAACATGTTAGATGCGGTCACCTGTGAAAAACTGGAAAAGTGACCTTTGAAAGTAAGTCGTTGCTCGAAAGAAGAAGACGTCATTGATAATTTGCTTTAGGGAATATGTCTAAAAATGGTTATGTAAGACATGTGGTTGCTGAACAATAAGTATATTTTTAATAAGAGTTAGAAAAGTCTTTTGTATAAACACCAGTAGGTGTAAAAACTATCCCATTTACTACTTACATACGCACCATACTTCTCAGACAAAGTTTAACTTCATTTGTTTTCTTAAAGTTAACCATATTTGGTGCTTCAAAAGTAAATCTACATCTGTAAGTGTATAGTTTCAGTTGCAATATAAATACATTGACCACATTTTTCTCAACTTGGTTCCTACTTAATATACCACGAAGAAATGGTTTCTTTGAAACTGAAAATTGATGAAGATGATTGCATTCATTCTTTAGCCATTCAGTAAAAGCATTAAGGATTAATTTTGCTTTGGACAGTCCCAAATTAAACGAGAAAGGGTTTATATAGAATTATTGCACAAAGAACACAGATTATTTGGAATTTAAATTTTTTTACTCAAAACACTATTCCTTGGTGCAGTTTTATGAAGAAATTTAGTTTGAAACTACCTACGTTTGGGGCAATTAGCCACATTGTGGGGAAGGGAAAAATAATTATTCCATTCACTTTGTCCTAAATCACTAAATTTCAGATTCCATTGTCTTTTTGAAGATGGTTCATAATTATTGTAAATTATTTTGTATGCATTCTTTTACAGTCCTTTACATCTCTTACAATAAGTAAAATAAATGAGTGTAAAACTGGGTATTGAATATTTGAGTTCATGCTTAAATAAAATTTATTGCTGTATTTTTATAGCATTCACTAGCCAAAAAATTCTAAAAGGTTTGCATGAAGTCTAAATGTATTGACAAAGTTTTCCAATTCAGTCCATGAACTATCTTCATTTAGAAAGATATTTATGTGCAACATTCTTTTTTTCAACCCAGTGTTTGTACATTACACTAGAAGTTCCAGCTCTAATATTGCGGTATCATCCATACTTGTGCTAGTAGCAATTACTCTTTACCTTGTACTCTAAGCTTATTATATAGTTTAATATAATCTTGTAGCAATTTGCTAAACCAAACTTTATTTTGGCCTTCATGACCTTCTTTAAGAAAATATATTCCAGACACAAAAATTGTCTACATGTGAAGCAGAGGCAGCTAAAATATTTTCCATGTTGACTCAGAAGTAATTATTCTTCTAATCCAAGATACCATAAGGACATCTGTACACATATTGATATTTACCATTGTTACACACCTTCTTGGTAACCCTTAATAATTACTTTTCTTTTAATTCTATCTCTTGCCCTTCTCCCAATCAAAAGAATGAACATAACAATCTAGCTCCTGAAGTACTTTATCAGGAGGATTGGGTTAACTCAATAATAAATGAGTAATTGTTGACAGTGCCAATTCTTTATGACCTGTAGTTTCACCTAATGATGTGAGTAATTTTTCGTACCATTTCAAAAGCAGATTTCTAGCTTCCCTAACTTCAGTATTATAATTTAATATCACCATGTTTGTTAAAGTCTGTAAAAAGATATATACCCAGGTAAGCAAATTTAGATGAATCCCAATCTAGATTATATTCTGATTAATACGTGACATTGCTTCCTGTTGTACTACCAATCCAGACTGCTTTAGTTTTTTTAATGTTTGTAATAAGGCATGAAAATTTAGAGTATTGATATATGCGGTCCATGGCTGATTTAAGTGACTTTTCAGAACAATCAAGGGTGAGTGTTGTGTCATATGCATATTTGAAATCAGATAGTCTCTATTATTTATATTAATTCCCCTTACATTTGGACTTTTTCTGATCATATTGGATAATATGTTTGCACATAGAATGAAAATGTAAGGAGAAAGGGTATCACCTTGTCTACAGACTCTCTTAATAGGAAACCATAATGAGCATTACTCATTAGCAATTACACACGATTTTATATTATTTTAAAACATTACTATCCATTTTATAAACTCTTCTCCAAAGAAAAAAGTATATAAGATATTATCAATGATGGACCATGCAAGTGAGTCAACAGCTTTTCAAAATTAATTATGAGAAGAAGTTCATTTATGTTATTTTTCTTTGTATAAAACATGAGATCATATAAAGTACGGATATTGTTCCCTTTGTATCTTCCCTAATAAACCCATTTTAATCCTTATTAACTATTGTGGGGAGAGTTTGTTTTTTGTCTATTTGCAATACATGCTGATGAAATTGTATATGATATATTTATTAAAGACATTGGTTTTCAATTCCTCAAATATTGTTTCGGTGTATCACCTTTTGGAAGACAGCTTATAACATCTTCTTACTGAGTGGATGACAGTTCACCAGAGTTGTACGAATAATTAATTGCTTTGACAAATACGGGCCAATATCTTTTCAAAAGAACGTAAAAAAATACCATCTAGTGTAAATCCATCAAATTCTTGGCTTTTGTTATTTGGCATATTTCTTGGAGCTGCAGTTGCTTCAGCTAAGGTTATTGGACCATTCATACATTCTTTCTCCTTATTGTCTAGTTTAGAAATATCGTGGTTGTTCAAGAAAGACTTGAGGTCAACTGGATATACTTTATGAAAGGAGTAATGTTTCTGATTTTGTTTATTCCAAAATTTCTCCCTGATTATTGGTATACGTTCCATTTAACTGAAATAAATTAGGTATCATTTTACTGATGTAATTCATTTTTCCCAAATGAAAGAAATATTTTGCTGCCCGTTCTCCCTATTCATTCTAGTTTGCTCGTGATCTTATTCTCACGCCTTCCATTTCTTCCTGCAAATTGTTTCCAGCTGGTTCTTTTTGCTCTTTAGGGTCTATAATTGATCAGATTGACAACTTTGGTCCAAGAGATTAATTTCGATAGTAAGTTGTTTCCCCAGTTGCTCTTGATTTTTTTAAAACGAAGAATATTAAATTGCTTGCCATTTAATTTCTAAAAGTAACATTTCAAAATAAGTCGATTGTTATGTTAAATTCATATCAGAAACTGGAGCTTGCTTAAAATTAAATATCTAATTAGGGCAAATATATTGACGTTTACACTGTTGAATTGTTTCTTTTACCAGGGACATATAATCAATTTCTCTTAACAACGAATTATTAAATTTCTAAAAAGTTTTATGCTTTTCGGTTTACCTAAAATGCAAAATTATTTTTACAGGTGAGTAATGAATTCGATGACCAAGTTATACCATTGTTTCTTCTACTATACTGAAAAGATTTTCAAAAATAAGGAAAAAAAGTCTTGTCTTGATTGCTTAATTAGATTCCTCTATCGCTAAATATCAATCAAATAAAATTCTACTCGCATGTCAAGAAAAACATTTTTGGCCCTGTGATTATTTACGATGTTATAATTATAGGCATCAAAATATGTATCCATAATCAACTTGAAGTCGCCACTAATCAGCACGTTATCTTTACTAAAGTTAGAAATATCAGTTGTTAGTTCAGTATATAAACTTGGATTATCCCGTTTAGGGTCATAATTATTAACAAGGGTGAATCTATTGTTTTGTGTTGATAAATCGAAGATAAGCTTATTGCCATTATTGTCGCTCTTAAGTTCCTGTTATAGTGAATTCAGATTTATTATTTAGTAAAATTGCTACTTCTCTAGAATTAGATGAGAAAGGATAAAAACAAAACAAGATTAATAACCATAAGGTGATCTTATGTAATTCTACCACTTTTGATTAAAATGAGTAGCTTGTAAGAGGTAAATATAATATTTCTTGTAAGAGGTAGATAGAATATTTCTTTTCCCTTGAATAATTAAAAACATAATTTCTTTTAGTAGATCCTCATATCCTTGACAGTTCAGCATCTTACAATATTGATACAATCAGAGTCAACATGATTTAAATTCTAAAATTACATAAAGACACATGTAACCATTCTAATACGTACATGTAACATAAAGACACAGGAAACCATCCTAAGACGTACATGTGACATAAAGACACATGTAACCATCCTAATATGTACATGTGACATAAAGACACGTTGATTGAAAAAAGAAATAGAAACATGTAGACAGAAAATGTAAAGAGTAGGATATCAAAGAAAGACATGACAGAAAGTAGAATGACAAAAAAGAAAAAAGAGAAGAAATAAAAAGGTGATCACCATCAAATAGGTGGATGGAAACAGCATATTGTCATTAATCATGCACTCCGTATGAAACTAAAATATTTGCCAGTTAAACATAAACAAATTAAAATCCAAAGGAAACAAAAGACAACATAACAATCTACGAAGTCTGAAACATGAAAGTATGTTACTCTAAATGATCCAATATTGTAATGTTCAATAGTCATAGCAACTCAATAAACAAATTATTGAACAGAACAAATACATACAAATAAAGATTATATATACATATTCAGGCATTTGATGTTTACAAACTAAGCTTGTGATTAGGTAAATGAATAAACTTCTAAAAGTTTTAATTCCTAAAAATGTTTTAAACCTGTATCTTCTCATTGTCCACTGGATGGTCATCATTCATTAAATCTAATATCAATAGTCTATTTCTGTATGAGTATTATCATAGTTTCAAAGCCAACAATCAGAGTGTCCCTGTGGTTAACTCAATCCACATAATTACTATGCATCTAAAAAGAAGATGTCAAATCTGGAAATACGCAGGAAGTTTTGTCTTGTTTCTAGTTACCCCCCCCTCCTATGCGCATATGATTGAGAGACAAAGAGAGGAGAGGGATGTGATAGAGAGATTTAATC
The DNA here is from genome assembly GCA_029931535.1 of Margaritifera margaritifera. NCBI lineage: Eukaryota > Metazoa > Mollusca > Bivalvia > Unionida > Margaritiferidae > Margaritifera > Margaritifera margaritifera. The sequence continues at coordinate 350,595 of JAQPZY010000740.1, forward strand.
TATGCTATTTGCTTTGCGTGTTTCTCTTTGTGTGTTGTCTGTGGTATGTGTGGGAGAGAGAGAGAGAGAGAGAGAGAGAGAGAGAGAGAGAGAGAGAGAGAGAGAAATGTGATAGTTAGCGAATAAGAGTACGGGAAGGGTGGTGGAGGGGATTAGATTAATTTAAATCGACCCGAATTGTGTACCTAGTTTGCTTGTTGTGGAATTGTATTATTTTACATCTAATCCGTGGCATTGGTCTCATCATGGACAAGGTTAGACAAAAGTTATGATTAGCAGTATCAATTTGAAGTCAATACTTGGTTAAGAATTGTCCTCAAGCTTCGACAGATCCTGTGTGATTTTTACCCTGATTATTTTATTGTTCCTCAGTTTTGCAAACATTCTGCAATCGAAGATCCACACCGGCTCCACCACTTCCAGGGCTTTAACTTTCTCTACGAATTCAGATGCTTGTCTCGTAATGTCTTCCTTGATTACTATCCCGCATCCCTTTAAGTTTTCCTTTATTTGATCGCATCCAGCTTTTACCTCCTAGTCACAAACTGACAAATAATGGGTCTGTTTGCATCATTGGTAAATCGTGTCAGACGATGGGTGATGCTGATATCTGCTTCTGTTAAATGCATCTTTACTTTGTTTCTCAATAAGTTGACAACCCTCTCCACACAGGTATCTACAGATTCTTTCTCTCTCTGTCATCTATGCCGTATATTATTATGCTGTTTTACTTTGTGTTCTGTTCGAGGGCATCCAGAGACTTTCCTATAAACTTATTCTTGGCCTGCAGGCCCGCAATAGTGCCTAAATCAGCAATTGACGACACTTCTAATATGTGGAGCCTCTCTTTCAATTTTTCACTTTCTGTCTGCGATTTCAAAGTATTCCCTTCTCAGTATTTCAACCTCTGCACTTATTTCCTGTACCTTTTTGAAGATGTCGTCATTACTCCTCTTTGAGACTTCGTCAAGGGTACATTTAAGGGTAGCTTCAGTGATAAGGTTTTTCAGTTGCTTGTCAATATAACATTGGGAGGCAATTTTTTCCAGACATTCAGGCAGCTTATCCATCTTTTTCTGTATAGTCCCTATTTTATCTGCCTCTGTGTCAAAAACGTCCCGCTCTCCAAGAATAACCCTTGCCTAACAAACTATCTCACAGAACTTTGACTCTGATGAGGGGATACATCGCCTGCGGCCTCATTGCTCATCATTTCCTTATGCTTCCCTGACTGGGAGCCAGTCTTTCCTCCTCGCCTAGGCATGTTTAATAAAATATTGCACAAAGAAAAACAAGATTGGAGTATGCCTCATGCACGCGAGGTTAAGCGAGGTTAATTGAGCGACCGATCAATGTGTGAACGGTGATATGTATCTTCCTATGCACCGGCCATTTTGTTTATGTACTTATGTGTGTATCGCGAGAAAAGGTTCTATATGACAGTGATGACAAACGTAAAAGCTTCAGAGACTGAACCGCAGTATTCAGGAGTCACTTAGAATATAATATCACTCATCGGAATTACCAAAAATAATCACGATACAAACAAACCATATATATATTCTTCCACATCTGTTAACTGTCGTTCACGCGCCACTGTTGACCTTCGACCCTCGTAATTTCAATTTTTGTTCGCAATGTTATTAGGAGATCATTTATGAGAAGTAGGCTAACATCCTTTAGTTACTAATCCTACTACTACTATTATTACTACCGCTATTACTACTACTACTATTGCTACTACTACTGTTAATAATAATAGTTATGACAGTCTAACAATAACAATAAGAATGATGATGATGGTTATTATTATGATCAATTAATTAAGAAGAAAAAGCAGAAGAAGAAGAGCAACAATCGCAATAATAATAGTATGTATATCAAAAATGGTGCTGCTTTACAGTAATGGGCATAAAACTGAACGTAATCCTTTTGAATTCATATTTCTATGTCAGTCCATCATTTGATCCGATGTACTTAACTTAAAAAATACATATAGATACTTTCAAATAATTATGTACCATGATACTTCCCCGGCCCGGCCCATCTATTACCTGGCTTCCTCTGTAGATGGACACATTTGGAATTAATTAAACCGTTTCTATATAGATACAACCCCCATCTCTAGCCACTTATAATGTCCCAAGAGTGCCCAATCCATGCAGGTTTCGCTGTATTAATTAATATGTTTATATGACTATAAAAACATTTGTATTTAGAGGTACGTACATGTTTGTTTGTGTGAATGTATGCTTGTATGTATGTATTCCTGATTGTTTGTATGTATATGTGTATGAATATTTGTATATATGTATGTTTGCACGTATGTACTAAATTTTTATATAGCTTTATGCATAAAGGTATGTAAGCATGGATGTGTGGAAGGGTGAATGACTGTAAATCCACAAAAGGAACATTTAAGAATATAACAATGCAGTTAGTAATATAAATGTATGCAACGTTTCTATTTATATTATAGTTCTCTTCCCCTCTATATCTCTCTCTTTATCTCGTTCTCTCTCTCTCTCTCTCTCTCTCTCCTAAATCATCGGACACATTTAAACTATTTGTACTTTAGCCTGATTTGGATTCACTATTATGAATATTTCATCTTTATATTGACACATACTTTCTTAAAGGTGATTCCAAGGCCCCCAACTTTGATTCCGTTAAATAATCTTATTGTTGGAACAATCATAATGGATAAATATAATGTATGCTGCTAATTAAACTCTACATTTAATTCTTCTATAAAGATTTTTTTAATTGTAAATTTCAATATCACTTACTGTTCCTTCTGGACATCGAGTGGTAATCTCCTCCTGATTGTATATTTCCAAAACGTTTGTTGATACCTGGAATATTGAACGATATGAGGGTTGGAAAAATGTGTCCAGAATATTGTATGATCCTTCTATATACATTTCTATCTCTTCTGGTGTATTGCACACCAGACAATGTAAGTTCTTAAAAGGGCCCAAACCCAAGTCACGGTCGATGTCCAGACAAAGATTCTCAGCACTGTTATTATATGTTGTCCAGGGTGTCCTCACTTTACATTTATAGTACAGTGGCAAGTTTTCTTTTGAGTTACATAAGTAACAATAAACGTTTATGTATCGATCCAGTGAAAATGCGGAAATGTCAACAGAAGACATCTTGGTTTCAGCATTTGATTCACAGGCTGTTTGTATTTTATTACTTAAAACTTTCCATAAACCTGTAGCATTACATTTCGAAATGTAATTCTGCGTTTCATCGCAATCGAATGGAGATATGTGTTTTAAGCTACAGTTCTCCTCTAATGCAATCTCTAAAAATTCCTGAAGCGTCGTTAACAGGGCTGCATCAATATAGTGATTGAACTGAACAATTAGATCAAATGGCTTGCTGTGAAAGATATTATTACATTGACCACAGTATATATTTCTAAATATGATTTTGTCAAAAACTGTCACAGGTAAAACTTGCAGAATATCTTTAGTGTCTGGATTTTCACACTTTTTCCATAGAAGTCCACCTGTATGTTCGGGACAGGAACCAATGGCCAAATAAGCTTTTTCCGATGATGATTTGGTATTAGAGTGTAGTTCATCAGCTATGCACTTAAAATTGTCTTATTGTGTAATATATTTTCTACAGCATGACATTGTCATTGGGCACTTAGATGAACAAGAACAATACATGCATTCAGCAGAATCTTCTTTGGCATCCTGCTTTACCTCAGGACAAAATGAGCGGTTACGACAAGTGTTTGCAAATCTGATTTTCACAGTTTCAGTCAATGAATCTTGATCAATGCTTGTATTCAAAACTCGAATTAAAGTTGTAAATTGATTCTTATCGTTGTCATACCACTCTGACACACTGATTTCCGTGTTTGAATATAATGGCATTAAGTGAATCTTTGTAAGGTCCATATTATCGTCGAAAACGTTACAGAACAAACAGTACAAGTTTTTAAACGGCCACCAGCGAGGCTCGCTCGAGAATGATTGGCAATTTTGGAATATTTTCGAATCAAAGTTTCTCCAGAGTCCAGTTGTATTGCACTGATCAATATAATAATGTACTCTTTCTGAGACGATGCTTGGATTACAAATGTAGCAAAAGACATTTTTGAAGCCGTGATATGGTAGATCGAAATGCTCACATGCCCACGCTAAATCTGCATCGTAAGAAATCCAAAGTCCAGAAACATTGCACGCTTGAATTTTTTGTAACATAGAGTATATTTCAATAACCAAACATTGCTCAACAAGATAATTAAGCCCCACTGGAAAGTATGCAATAACGCAGGTCACATTTCTAATATTACTCTGAAGCAATGACATGATGTCCGGAGATATCATCGCCAACTTGGTCAAATCTTGCCGGCAATAAAGATGCAAAACCCAGCTAACTAGATCGCGTTCTTGCTCCAGATGACACAAAGCGCAATATTTGTTTTTGCAGGTTTGACCACTTTTTACAGAAGTCACTATTGGATTTTTAGTTTTTAGTGTGGTATTCGTCGTATTCATGTTGCACGATTCAGCGTAAGGTGAATCACGGAGCTCGCATGTCGTCACGATTTGGTACTCTAGTTTAGCACGGGCATTTAGTGGATATAGGACCACATTGACGCAACTGTATGTCACTGCTTTGTAAGGATGATCAAGACAACACACAGATCTATGGCACCTTGTAAAACAGCTGCAAGGGCGATATTTGGCTGCTTGTGGTACTGTTGCTAAATTTGGTAAACTTGTGTTTAAACATATTGGAGGTACAACATAAAACCTTGATGACAAAAGGAATAATTTTGTTTTATTCACAGTGGTTTCTTCTGTATTCGTAAAATATGGCCATAAATCTGGGTCAGACGATTCCAATGCGGTGTTGCAGAAACTAATGGCAAAAGCAGCTAGCAGACAAAAGGGTAAATATGTCATTCTCGCAGAGTTTCAACAAAACATACGGAACGAAGAGAAATTGTTAGTCTTGCCCTATTATTTTCTCGAATAGTATTTATGTAAATGTGTTATTCCCAAACAGCGTCAAAGGAAAGCACGATTGTCGTGTCAACACACCATACGTGTTTAAACGTAACAATTATTAATTATACTGGAGACAGAAATAATTCAAACTTTTTACCTAATCACCATTTCTTTTTTGTAGTCTTAATTCTTCGGAGGATATTTTACCCAATTGCAAAATAATGGCATCGAAACTCAGTTTCCCGTACATCGTAATATTAAGTTCAGATCTAATACAGCAGTTCGATTTTTGTTATACCTAATTGTTATTTGTAGTCAAGAATTTCCATTAAAACTGATATACACTTACCAAGTGGGTGGGGTTCAATAATAATTTATAATTTAAAAAAATACCATTATTTATCGAATTTGTGTTGATTTTATGACTTACAATTAGTATACGCCGCGAGTTCCGATTTGTAGATTATCTCTGGCAAAAGACTATTTCATACGAAAAATCCATGTTTTCCGCAAGTTATCATTAACATTATGATTATGGCAGAATTATGTACTTTTGCTTGTTTGTTTGTTTTTTTTTTTTTGCCATCATATCGAGTCGAGACAAATCGAGGGTGTACATAGAGATATTTGTTTAAAATATTTTACACTGTTCACCAATAGTCTTCCTTTGCGAAAGTAGAAACGAAGGAAGGAAAATATGTATGAGTCCTTATTTATACAGGTAAAGAATACGATTAAGAACATTAATTGTATTACCTTATTTTTTATATCAGGATTTTTTGAGTAAGTGTTTTTTAATCCAACTTGTTCAAGGAGTCAGTTTATTCGTGATGACTTTTATAAAATGCTACAGTTTTCGCTTCTATCTGACATTCTCTATTCCAAATATTTGTTTTCTACTGATCATTATATTTTCATTTTGCTGCAAGACAAAGAAAATAGGCCCCAGTATAGAATATATAGTGGTTACAGGTCTGTTACCCTTAATGATTACTTTCTGTCAACTGCAACATTCAATATTCAGTCATCTAATGTATATATCCTCTTCTATTATCTATATAGCTATTTTTGCATTTAAATTCCACCCCTTATTTGTAAAGAATGCATTTTATCTATAAATACGTGGTGTCTACGTTTAAAAAAAGAAGAACATTTCTGTACATCGCAACAGAGATTTAGAAAAAAGAGAGCAGACCATATTTCTTCTTTAACTAATATAATCCAAACAAGACTGAAACGTAATTATCTATTTTGATGTATTGATATTAACAGAGCTTATGACTCTGTGAACAGAGACTCATTTAGAACAAAGCTTAATGAAACTGGTATTCATGGTAACATTCATAATGCTTTAGAATCTCTTTATCACTCTGTACAAACACGTGTAAGAATAAATGGTTTTAAGAATGAAGGGTGTAACGTTGCTTCTATTTTGAGACAAGTTTTTTTTGTTGTCTCCACTACTGTTCAATTTCTTTATAATTCACTTGCTTCCGTGACTTAAAGCCACAGTAAAATGCGTTGACTTTGAGATAATGGAAATATTTGTATTTTATTAAATGCAGATGATCTAGTCCTGCTTTCTGATTGTGATGATGATTTGCAGACGATGCTTAATATGTCATAGTACAGAAATGACCATACTAACATGTCTGTGAATACTTCTAGAAGAAGTACCATAATTAATTTTAGACATCATGCGATGGAACGATTAACGTTTACTTGTATGTGTGGGGATACTAATTTCAAGCTTGCTGATAGATAGGTGTACCTTGCTTTAGCAAATACCCAGTTTGGGGATTATAATATAATGGTGAAAATAGTTTCCGAGTGGTGCTACATACTGTTAAGTTGAGGTCTCTTGGAGGTATTCCGTATAGTGTTTTACTAAGCTATATAATAATCTATGGAGGTATTCCGTATAGTGTTTTACTAAACTATATGATAATCTATGGAAGTAGTCCGTATAGTGTTTTACTAAACTAAATGATAATCTATGGAGGTAGTCCGTATAGTGTTTTACTAAGCTATATGATAATCTATGGAGGTATTCCGTATTGTGTTTTACTATACCATATGATAATCTAGTTTGGTTGGTCATTACACATAATGCTTCTGTTCGTGGAGCAATGAAGTTTCCCTGTATTCATGCAGTACATAATAGAGCTATAAGTTTCTTAATAGATTTTGGAAGGTAAACACCAAATGCAGCGACTGGCGGTGAAATGACAGAGGCACCTTCCATTTTTTGTAAGTCAATGGAAGTCTATTATTGCTCGAATCTAGTTAATATGTTGGAGTCATGCTTCAATAAGCATATATTCGTTTATTGTTTGTCAAAATCTGGATATACATGTAGGAATTTGGGCGCTACAACAAAACAATTTCTCATGTCAAAAGACATATGTTTTTGTAGACATATCCAATACTGTTCAGAAAAGATAAATGATAGATAGTGTTGGTGTTTTATCAACTATATTAATGACTGGAAACGTAGAATAAATAAGGAAGTCAGCTTGAATAAATGGCAGAGTAGATAACAAACTAAGATAATACATATGTTATTAAAGTAAACATAATATTACTCAAAAATGCTTTTACCGGTGTTTCGTAGAACAACTTCATCCAAATTTAAATGTGGTGTCGTATTACTGAGAATTTCAAGACCGATCGTTATGAAGGTCTGCGTGTAAATAGTAGGTTGTGTCATTTTTGTAAACATTGTATTGAGAGCCATTTCTATTCTCGGGATAGAGATGAATTATTCACAAAACCCTCTGACGTTTGTAACACATTGTATCAGCTTTCGCACAATGATCAGTTTTTTTAGAAACCCCTTTATAATTGTGAAAAAGGAGAAGCGTTTTCGTCCTTAAAAATAACTGTAGTTAAATATATGTTATACTCAACATTTATTTAATATGATTTGTTTGTAACCTGTATTACGCGAAGCTGACTTAATATATATTTAAAATTATTGTTCAAAATGTTGTAAATATTATTCTAGTCTCCATTACTTCTGTAGAGAGTTGCTCATTGCACATGTGCATATCAATAAATATAAAATATTACGTGCTGTGTTATGATGTGCTGTTACCAGAAGGAAATAAATAAGTAAATAGATCAATAAATAAGAAAGAAACGTGCCGTATTCCATAACCTCGCTGGAAAAGGCACACTCCCGGTCCATCAACAGGAACCTGGACACGGAGAAGCCGCAGCGGGAGGCGTAAAGCCGCGCGGTGGCCATGAGATTGAAGAAACTGTGGCATGATATCCCGGCAGACACCGGTGCGGACACAGAAAACGATCTAATCCGGGTCTTGGCGGCAGAGGACACAGCGCTCAAGGAGGTTGCAGCGCAGGAACCCAACACTCTTCCGATGGCGAGATACCGGGAATCATCCGGGCCCTGCAGACCCATAAAGGGACTCTGGCAAACAATGCCGCCAAAAGACAAGCAGCCAAAAAGGATGCGGGCGAACTCAGAAAGTCTTTAGAACTAGCTCAAGATGAAGAAGAGTGCGAACAGCTACAAGCCCCGCTTGCGTGTAAAGAGAGGTAAATCGATGGTCTTAACCAAGCGGCCGAGGCGCTACGAGGGGGCCTCCGTAACTAGCTGGTTGCCATCCGTGAAGTTGCATGTCAAGTTGTCCCTGGCCATAAAAACTGCAGACTCTCTTCCGCGAACACGGCGTCACCATAATCTCAATTATCACCGCGCTAGGATTCATCATACGCACAGTTGTGCTAGCCATCACGGGTGGCAGAGGCGCGGCGTCAGCACCATATACTACGCCAGAGCCGGGTGGAGGAAGTGAGTGTGCGAAAGAGAAAGCTGGTGCTGTTGTCGGGTATGCTAAAGACGTTGGCTGAAAAGGCGGAGGCGACACATGACCGGAATTATCGGTACAATCGTTTCCTTCTTGTTGAGAAACGCAGCAACCGCTGTTAGCTGGCTGGTCAGCAACCTGGTGGTGCTCGTCGTGGCCGCTGTTGTCGCGTTCCTCGCCGTCCTGCGCAAGGAGATGAGCAGAATCTCAGCGTAGGAGCCATCTAGCCAGAAGGCCTGCCGCCACCTACGACCAGCGGCGTCTTGTTGTCCTCACAATTTGCAGCCTCTAGCAATGCCGTCGTATGTATTTTATCCAGTTTGCCGGTAGCTGGCGGCCGGCTGGTAGTTTGATCAAAATCTGTCTGACATTGGTTGGCGCCAACGGTTGGCGGCGGTGGGGTAACTGGATTTGGAGCTTCCATTGGTTTGTTGCACGTCCTGAGTGGTGCTTCTTTAAATAGCATTGCCACAAGAGACCGCTTACAGCTGTTGTATCCCCTCGTTTTGCCGGGGTGTATCATAGCGTGAACGTGCTTCTAATAGGTGTGTGGCCGGCGTTCGCCGGCGCCCTGCCCGGATGTTTCTAGCAAAAGATGCCCTAAGAATGCCCACGAGACCCTCCCGGCATTACTTGCTGCCGTGCGGTGTTGTGTGGTACTAGTCCCCGGGCGTTTCCTGCGACTGGTAGTGCCACGCCCGCTTTGATTCGACTTTTATTGCTGACATGTCCCATCGGGCTCTGACGCCTCCAAACGCTGTGCGAACCGGCTCAAAAAGCTTTTGGCGACTTATATTAATGTTAGCCTTAAGTGCTTTTTTATAGCCCCTCATTTTGACGTTTTGCGTGTCAAACAGCTTGTGCGGGCTACTATTAAAACTAGTCTTCGAGAATTACCGCCGCCCCTTAAAAGTAGTCTCAAAATGTAATGCTAGTCAGAAAAAGGTCGCGGCGACTAATATTAATACTAGTTTTAAAACGACATGTGGCCCAAACGCTGTATTTAATCAGTACTACTTATGCTTTTGGATTTGTTTATTTTTAAAGCTATCACAAACGTGTGCTTCATTCCGATCAATAGTATCGACTTTAACTGTCTCATGACTCTTACTTTAGCATGATTTTTCTTTTCCACATGTATAGCATATTTCATAACCATATTTTATATTTTCAATATTTTTTCAAATGTAAAATAACTTCATGACGCCATAAAAGATGCAAACACACCTTCAAGATATTCGCTTATAATTCAAACCTAGCAGATAAATGGTAGTAATGGTTAACACATATCTGAACAAATAAAATCATACTTTCGTATTTCTCATCTAATTTGTATGCAGTTTAAGAAACAAATTACGCTGAGGTCAGTGCGCAAGGCACAATTCAATATCTCGTACATCTATTGTTGAAAAAACGGAGAATATGCTTTCGAAGAAAAAAAAGGCTTTTAATGTTCTTGAAATCGTTTCAGTATCGGATGTTGTGTAACCTCTAAAGCAATACTGAACAGTCTTATGAATATAGTTACACACATGTATGTTCATCGCACGTGCAAATGTTCACGCATATTGAGCTCATCATAATTATTGATAAATTATTGAATTATTTTCCTAACATAAGAAATCAAGTCACCGAGTAGCATTCAAGAAAACTTACCTTTGCAGGACAGAATACAAATTGATTGATCGATTGATTGATTGAATATGAAATACAAATCGATTGATTGATTGATTGATTGAATAGGACTTCCAAAGCATCAGTGTACCGTCACATCTCTATTTCATGCAGCTCCGATCGCCTCGGGTGAGAAATATTCGTGTGTCACTGCTTTATATAACCCACCAAACCTTCATATACCGTATATCCAAAAGAAACTCAAATCTAAATATCGTAGACCCGGATCTTCCGTCACATACCATGATCGTATATCAAGGTCCATCTGTTGTCGTTAACTCCTAATTAAAACGTACAGTGGACCCTGATCTGCGGGCGCATTATTCCACTGCATAAGAGGTTCTGTGGGGTTCTTATTTGAGTGTCCGTGTTTATATGATTACATGCGGAATACGTGGTGCTGTTTAAAGCCATGTCCATTGATCGAATATTTTTGATGTAACCTGATGAGAGTACTTGTCAATTTCAATTCAGAATTGAAATTATGGCAATGTAGTTTTTGTGTCATTCATTTCCACATTTCTACGTGTTATAAGTAAGGGACTTACGACAACTGAACATAAATGTGCGATGGAAACAACGATTATCGTATCATAATTCATTTTAAAATTATGAAACATATTAACAGTAATTTAGTCTCAGGTGGTAGACTTATATATTAATATAAGTTGGGTGAAATTCTTATAATTTGTTGGCATCTTAAGAGAAATATATTTCCTACAAAATAGATACCTGTCAAGTTAAAATAGAATAATTTCTTTATTTATACTGTATACATCATCACACATACATCTTGAACATTTTTCATCGTGATTTAATAATTTTCCTTTCGATAATCACTTTCTGAAACGATTGCTAGAGTATCTAATACTCTTTATGCAGACAAATTAATGACAGTACTTTCACTTGTAAACGACGTTTCTTCAAAACATTAAGTACATAATTGACAAGTTCCAATGTTACTTTAAAAACCTCTCTAAACGTGTAAAGAAAAGATCTTCCAATTTTAATTTCTAAAAGACCCCACAAATCACCAGGTATAGCAAACGTTATTAGCAATTGCAGTAGCATAATAGCATCCCGATAACAACAATAATAATAATGATGATGATGGAGATACACGAATTTTACTTTATTTAGACATCAGACATAAAATTTAAATTAAAGCTTCACAGCAATGAAAATTCAACCATTGATTTTTTCTACAAGATAATGCCTTCGCAACTGTAACATTGGTCGGCTAAGTCGCAAAAATACATCATATGGAACAATATTATGTTCAATATGTTTGATGTGCTTAAATATAAAAATTGTATTCATAGTAATATTATAATATAAAATAGCATACGATATTCACATATAGCAAAATAGCATACAATATTCACATATAACAAAATAGCATACGATATTCACATATAACAAAATAGCATACGATATTCACATATTTCAAACATTAGGTAATCCACTTATTCTCCTTGTTTGACAGCATATAGAGACATGGATATGAATAAAAATTGGAGCTAAATTGTTTTAATTTTTTAAAGATAAACGGGTTCAACTGCACGTGCATATCACAAAACTATAACTTCTGTCTTCACAATACTCATATCTTTGCACATTGCGCATGCCCACTATTTTTACGAAGAGCCAAAACAAATTATTCGGGCAAAACACGGTCAGGCATTTCAATATAACAAACGATGGTTAATAAACGAATGGCAGGACCAAAGAAAGTCGACCAGTAAAATATATAGAAAAAAAAAAGTAAACCATTAAATATATGTTATTATGCAAGTGTAGTCGGTGAAATTTAAATATGCCTATATATGTTATTATACGAGTGTAGTAGGTGAAATTTAAATATGCCTATATATGTTATTATACGAGTGTAGTCGGTGATATTTAAATATGCCTATATATGAATCGACACTTTGTCCATTATTACGACCAAGCTTTAAGGGCTTCAAATCTCAGATAAAATTCGGGGTAAAACCATCTATGTTTCGAAGTGATTCAGGCTATTGTACGCTAAAATGGAGCAGATTTTTAAGTTGTTAAGCAAAAGTTTGTCTAATAGGAAAGGATACCGAGGACTCGCCTTTAAATATTTTGTGGATGTATGATTTTTCTAACGCATTCGAATAAGCAACTGGAACACAATGCATTTTTCCCTAAATGACTTCTGGCATTTATCAAAATCGTATGTCTTACAGGGCAATGTACAGACTGGTCTACTAATATATATTTACCATTCCTTTGGGTACTATAGTTCCACTGAGAAGTCATGAACAAAAATACCAGGCTGTGATCGGTCAGAATTTTCAATTAAACGGAAATTGAAGTCTCTCAAAGACCCAGAGGATTATCTACGACATGTAAGTTTCTTCTGAAAAAATGACACTCTATCAAAGGAAGGAGCTGAATATTAGGTGATAAAACAGTCAAGCTTTAGATTGAACGAATAATGGTAAAACTAGTATAGAAAGAAGAAAATGTACCCAAGGAAATAGTCATACCCAAACAAAATAAGACACAACTGATATCATGAAGACTACCTCAGAACTCGGGAAAACTTCAACGTATCAGATACTGGCATTCATAGACAGAACATAATAGCATTCTGTCATAGAATAGAAGAACAATCCGTTAAGACAAGGTTTGGTATAAAAGAAACTCATCAATGTTTATCTGTTCACGAATCGCGCGAGCGTTTTCAATATAAGGGACTTGCACACTCACAATAAACGTTTCAGCGATTTGTCGCTGAATTAGTAATCAAGAACCAATTATTTGGTAATAAATCGGTCAAGCTTTTCTACTGAGTAGAATATGGGGAAACAAATTTGAATAAACTAAAGAGTAAAGATTGGACAATTAAAACAAGACTCGATTATTTTATAAAATAAGACATTTATCCATGCCTGTCAGATTTACTTATAATAAGGCGATATCGATTTTAATCAGATTTCCCTCCATCATTTTATCTTGAGTGAGTGAAGCATTCACGTTAATAATATTTAAATAACAACCAATATTTACAAAGTTCTTTACAAGAAAATAATTTTATTTAAAAACATTTAGACAAATGTGAATGAAATTTGTATGTATTTTCGTACAAAGAGTGACCTATTCTGTACGATGGCCGATAGCGCCAGACAAACTACAAAATCAAAGTAACAAACATTTTTACATGTACACATTTTGCTAAACTGTGTACGTGACGGAACAACATATTAAATTAAGAAAATCTGGACATGTACACATTTTGCTAAAATGTGTACAGGGACAATTTTTTCTTACAACTAAAGCCAATTAACAACATTTCTTGCGCAATAATACATTAGAAAGAACAATACAGCTTTCTGATAAGGACTTAACCTCTTGTGTTATTTATTTGTTCGTCTGAACCAAATAAACTGGTCTATTTTTGTTCACATTGATACATCCAAGAAGTGATTCCACACAAAAGTATCATAATCTCCCCACAATAACTTGATATTTATTATCTAAAGAAGTGTAAAATTCGATGCTTCTTTTATGAGAAGAAAATGTGTCCTAGATAGAAGAAATAATATCCTTGAAAATTCAAAATTATATAATATTCACATGGGGATTTAAGATACACAGATCATATTTTCAATGATTAGTATTCAAAAGAAAGAACTAACACACACAAAACCCACATAAATTATTTTATAACGGGTTCAAATTTAACATTATTACGATATTAATTTTCTGACGCTAACTAACTGACGTAAACTAAGTGTAACAATGGCTTTAAATTTACCTTTATGGAATGTCAGAGGCATAATGTCATCGACAATATGCCTCTGCAACTTATTGGATCAGTATGGCTGTGACATTGCATTCATAAATGAACACAAACTTAGTCCACAAAATGCATCGTTTATGGATTCCATACATTCCAAATATGCAACTTTTACCTGTTGCGAGGAGACATCAGATCCCTTCGGCCCAATCAATTATATTTAAAAAACAACTGGAACAAAAAATTGTACCAATGGAAAACATAAACGACAGATTTATAGGTGCAAAGCTTGTTGGTCTCTCTCATAAACCTCTATACTTACTCTGTGTCTACATGCCCTCAGAGAACGATATTAAGCACTACCGTGAAATAATTGAGATTCTTGAGGACTTGTACGGGCACCTCTCGGAAGAGGGGCATGTCATTATTGCAGGTGACATGAACGCAAGTTTGATAGACTGCTCTAGAGTTAACGCCCGTAAATGTAAAGAATTAAAGGACTTCGTGGGCCGAAATCAGATAAAGGCGATAAATACTGCACCAGACTGTATCGGTCCAAAATATTCATATGCCCCTTTTCAAACCATGCTCGATTACATATTGACTGACAGCATCGTTAGTTCCAATGTTAAACCTTGTGAAATAATCCAGGAAGGTAAAATTTCTACAACATCAGACCACTTTCCTGTATTCTGTTCAGTTCCAATCCAAAACAATATAATCCCAAAGGTATCAAAACTGCACGACCTAACGGCATGGCACAAAGTCGGCAACAATGAGATTGGTCACTATCAAAACGCACTAGCACGTAACTTACAATAACGCCGAACAAGAGAGATTAACGGTCCTCACGAAATAGACCGACTGTGCACTGATATAACTGAATGCATGCTACAAGCTGCAAGAGACGCGCTTCCCATTAAGCGCTTTAACCAACACACAAAGCCATACTGGAATGAAACATTAAAGCGGAGTCATAAAATAGAACGTGAAGCACGCATAGTCTAGGTCAAACAAGGCAGGCCAAGAGGCTTGCAGCACGAAACATATGCTCTATATAAAATAGCAAAGCGTGAATTAAGGATCGCTCAATGAATAGCTAGTGAATCTTTTCTGAATAACTCCCTGAATGAAATTCAAGAAGCGGCCGAATGCGATTTACACCTTTTTTTGGCATCTAATTAAAAAGAGCAAGCCGAACAAACACAAATCTTGTGTTGAAATTGGTTATGGTGGTAAGACCTATTCTGACCCACCTTCGGTAGCTGGTCCTTTTGCAGATTTTTTTTCTGAATTGTACACACCGAAAGATTATGATATTTATGACAAAGACTTTTATAACTCAGTATAGACAACAATCTGTGATCTCAAACATTATTCAAAGAAGCACGTACATAGACAAGAAACTTTAGATGATGAAATCACTGAGCAAGAACTATGCAGCGCACTTCGTACGTTAAAAAAGTCGAAAGCTCCAAGTCATGATCACCTTCAAAATGAGCACCTTATCTATGGTGGTCCTCAGCTAAATAAAACAATCTTAAAATTGTTCAACTCGATATTAAAGCATGAATATATACCAGGTACAAGGAGAAGAGGTCTTACCGTGCCCATCTACAAAGGTAATGGGAAAAGCAGAGTTGATCCCGATAGTTAGATGGTTCGATATCAAGCGAGGCGTTAGACAAGGAGGCGTCCTGTCCTCATTTTTGTATCTGGTATTTATAGACGAGTTGCTACAGCACTTAGTAAAAAGCACACTGAGATGTAAAATTGGAAGTTTAGAGTGCTGCTGCCCTACGCTTGCAGATGACCTCACGTGCCTGTCAAATTCTCCAGATAACTTAGCTAAAATGCTAGAAATTATTCTCAAATATTCTAAAAAATGGAACTACAAACTAAACTCTACAAAGTCATATATTATAATATTTGGCAAGAGAAGAAATTCTAACTATAAGCTGTCTCTAACACTTGACGAAGAAATAATTAATAAAACTGACTCCGTCACTCACCTAGGAATACCTAGGATAGATCACTTCGTTCCGTCAACCGCACCCTCAACGCTTACAGAAGAGAAAGGCAGGTCTTTTTTGGTCTTGCAAACGTTGGGATGGGTACCAGAAACCTAAACCCCAAAACATCCGCGAGTTTATATAAGAAAATCGTGACTCCAACCTTACTATATGGTTGCGAACTTTGGAATGAGCTTCAAAAATGTGATCTACTGGAGCTCAACAAGTTGCAACATTTTATAGCAAAAAGAATTCATGGATTCCTGAACAAACGCGGTCAGATATGTGTAAGTCAATGCTGGGACTAATAAGAATCACAACCGAAATTGATCGACGTAAACTTCTCTTCCTATGTAAACTCTGCACCTTGTCCAATAACACCATCTCCAAACAAATATTCCTCATACGTCTTCGCATGTATTTTGATAGCACCCAATCTGTACAATCTGGTTTTATTCCAGATATTTGGAATTTACTTCAGAAGTATGAGTTTACAGATTTCCTCCTGAACTTCATTAATCAATCAATTTTCCCTAACAAACCTCAGTGGAAACAATTGGTCAACATGACTTTACTTGAAAAGGAAGAGACTACCTGGCGCGACAGAATCAATAGACATCCTGATTTTTCTAGATTTCAACACTTACAAACACAAATCCGCCCTTCCACTCTGTACTACATTGCGAGGAATAATTATGAATGCAAATTAACCAGGTTTATAGCATCCCTGTGGGTATTAAAGCCTGGCCATGACGTTACTCACTGTCAAAAATGTGGTCAACAGTATACCGACCTCCTTCAGCATGTGGTCACATCATGTATATTAACAAGACAAATTGCCAACTACTTTCATTCGTACGTGTTGGACAAGTTTGGACTTGAACTACACATAGAACCTACCCAAAGTAACGACGAATCACAGTTGCTAAAACTATTAAGAACTGACATTGAAAAAAGACTTGACAAAATACGATTTCACCAGTTTCAGATCTGTTAATTCCAATTTCTCGTCCTTGTATCACGAGTGTACTTCATAGTCTGAAGACCAAACATGTGTCACAAGCAAACATTCCCAAATCAGCTCCTGCCAAAACTCTCTACCTATATGACCTTACTTTAAAAGCAAAGTCATTATCATTAATGGATCAGTACCGTAATCAAAAGCTTTTGGGTTTTTTTTCCTATAGATTTATGTACAAAGATTATGTGCCATTTTGTATGTTTGCATGTATTTCCTAACTACTGATATTGTATTTGTTTCTTCCTCATCTGTTTTAGTGTAATATGTATCACTGACTTTCTGGAATGTTGTCCGAAATCTTAAATGTAAATTGTTAAATGTACCTCTCTCAGTTCTATTTTCTATGTTTGTAAATGAACTCTCCTTCTGGAGGAAATACAAATTGATTGATCGATTGATTGATTGAATATGACTTCCAAAGCATCAGTGTACCGTCACATCTCTACTTCATGCAGCTCCGATCGCCTCGGGTGAGAAATTTTCCTGTGTCACTGCTTTATAAAGCCCGCCAAACCTTCATATACCGTATATCCAAAAGAAACTAAAATCTAAATATCGTAGACCCGGATCTTCCGTCACATACCATGATCGTATATCAAGGCCCATACTGTTGTCGTTAACTCCTAATTAAAACGTACACAGTGGACCCTGATCTGCGGGCGCATTATTGCACTGCATATCAGGTTCTGTGAGGTTCTTATTTGAGTGTCCGTGTTTAGATGGTTACTTACGGAATACGTGGTGCTGTTTAAAGCCATGTCCATTGATCGAATATTTTTGATGTAACCTGATGAGAGTACTTGTCAATTTCAATTCAGAATTGAAATTATGGCAATGTAGTTTTTGTGTCATTCATTTCCACATTTCTACGTGTTATAAGTAAGGGACTTACGACAACTGAACATAAATGTGCGATGGAAACAACGATTATCGTATCATAATTCATTTTAAAATTATGAAACATATTAACAGTAATTTAGTCTCAGGTGGTAGTCTTATATATTAACATAATTTGGGTGAAATTCTTATAATTTGTTGGCATCTTAAGAGAAATATATTTCCTACAAAATAGATACCTGTCAAGTTAAAATAGAATAATTTCTTTATTTATACTGTATACATCATCACACATACATCTTGAACATTTTTCATCGTGATTTAATAATTTTCCTTTCGATAATCACTTTCTGAAACGATTGCTAGAGTATCTAATACTCTTTATGCAGACAAATAAATGAAAGTACTTTCATTGGTAAACGACGTTTCTTCAAAACATTAAGTACATAATTGACAAGGTTCCAATGTTACTTTAAAAACCTCTCTAAACGTGTTTTAAACGTGTAAAGAAAAGATCTTCCAATTTTAATTTCTAAAAGACCCCACAAATCACCAGATATAGCAAACGTTATTAGCAATTGCAGTAGCATAATAACATCCCGATAACAACAATAATAATAATGATGATGGAGATACACGAATTTCACTTTATTTAGACATCAGACATAAATTTAAATTAGAGTTTCACAGCAATGAAAATTCAACCATTGACCTTTTCTACAAGATAATGCCTTCGTAGCTGTAACATTGGTCGGCTAAGTCGCAAAAATACATCATATGGAACAATATTATGTTCAATATGTTTGATATGGTTAAATATAAAAATTGTATTCATAGTAGTATTATAATATAAAATAGCATACGATATTCACATGTAGCAAAATAGCATACGATATACACATATAACAAAATAGCATACGATATTCACATATAACAAAATAGCATACAATATTCACATATAACAAAATAGCATACAATATTCACATATAACAAAATAGCATACGATATTCACATATAACAAAATAGCATACGATATTCACATATAACAAAACAGCATACGATATTCACATATAACAAAATAGCATACGATATTCACATATTTCAAACATTTGGTAATCCACTTATTCTCCATGTTTGACAGCATATAGGGACATGGATATAAATAAAAATTGGAGCTAAATTGTTTTAATTTATTAGAGATAAACGGGTTCAACTGCACGTGCATATCACAAAACTATAACTTCTGTCTTCACAATACTCATATCTTTGCACATTGCGCATGCCCACTATTTTTACGAAGAGCCAAAACAAATTATCCGAGCAAAACACGGTCAGGGATTTCAATATAACAAACGATGGTTAAGAAACGAATGGCAGGACCAAAGAAAGTCGACCAGGAAAATATATGGACAACAAAAAAATATGTAAAACATTAAATATATGTTATTATACGAGTCGGTGAAATTTAAATATGCCTATATATGAATCGACACTTTGTCCATTATTACGACCAAGCTTTAAGGGCTATAAAATCTCAGATCAGATAAAATGCGGGGTAAAACCATCTATGTTTCGAAGTGATTCATGCAACAATATTTTGTCTAATATGAAAGTATACCGAGGACTCGCCTTTAAATATTTTGTGGATGTATGATTTGTCTAACGTATTCGAATAAGCAACCGGAATACAATGCATTTTTCCCTAAATGGCCTCTGGCATATATCAAAATCGTATGTCTTACAGGGCAATGTACAGACTGGTCTACTAATATATATTTACCATTCCTTTGGGTACTATAGTTCCACTGAGAAGTCATGAACAAAAATACCAGGCTGTGATCGGTCAGAATTGTCAATTAAACGGAAACTGAAGTCTCTCAAAGACCCAGAGGATTATCTACGACATGTAAGTTTCTTCTGAAAAAATGACACTCTATCAAAGGAAGGAGCTGAATATTAGGTGATAAAACAATCAAGCTTTAGATTGAACGAATAATGGTAAAACTAGTATAGAAAGAAGCAAATTTACCCAAGGAAATAGTCGTTCCCAAACGAAATAAGACACAACTGATTTCATGAAGACTACCTCAGAACTCGGGAAAACTTAAACTTATCAGATACTGGCATTCATAGACAGAACATAATAGCATTCTGTCATAGAATAGAAGAACAATCCGTTAAGACAAGGTTTGGAATAAAAGAAACTCATCAATGTTTATCTGTTCACGAATTGCGCAAGCGTTTTCAATATAAGGGACTTGCACACTCACAATAAACGTTTCAGCGATTTGTCGCTGAATTAGTAATCAAGAACCAATTATTTGGTAACAAATCGGTCAAGCTTTTCTACTGAGTAGAATATGGGGAAACAAATTTGAATAAACTAAAAAGTAAAGATTGGACAATTAAAACAAGACTCGATTATTTTATAAAATAAGACATTTATCCATGCCTGTCAGATTTACTTATAATAAGGCGATATCGATTTTAATCAGATTTCCCTCCATCATTTTATCTTGAGTGAGTGAAGCATTCACGTTAATAATATTTAAATAGCAACCAATATTTACAAAGTTCTTTACAAGAAAATAATTTTATTTAAAAACATTTAGACAAATGTGAATGAAATTTGTATGTATTTTCGTACAAAGAGTGACCTATTCTGTACGATGGCCGATAGCGCCAGACAAACTACAAAATCAAAGTAACAAACATTTTTACATGTACACATTTTGCTAAACTGTGTACGTGACGGAACAACATATTAAATTAAGAAAATCTGGACATGTACACATTTTGCTAAAATGTGTACAGGGACAATTTATTCTTACAACTAAAGCCAATTAACAACATTTCTTGCGCAATAATACATTAGAAAGAACAATACAGCTTTCTGATAAGGACTTAACCTCTTGTGTTATTTATTTGTTCGTCTGAACCAAATAAACTGGTCTATTTTTGTTCACATTGATACATCCAAGAAGAAAGCGAAGAAAACCTACACACAAGTTATATCAATTGTAGTCAGATCATCACAGTTGTAACCAAACATGTGAATACATCTTTCTCTCTTTCTCTCTCTCTCTCTGATTGTACATACATACATACATACAACGTCTGAGAAACGAGAAAACTATATGTTCAACAACGCTTATAATTTTATGAAGTTGCATAAAATTTTTGTACTTCCAATCATGATTAAATTAACAATTTTGCATGAATGACTTTTGTCTTTACAGTGTCAGCTTTCAGATCAGGAAAACTGATATTAAGTTTTGTGAATAGGCTTAGTCTTAAATGTTTATGCTTCTTTAATAAAATAAAATCAAATAAAATGTGCATCGTCTTAAACTGGACCACATGCCAAGCCTTTTTGATTTATGCGGAGAATCCTTGGCTTATAATAACTACCTCTTTCAATTTTAAGTCATTTAATGTTGGCAACTTTATATTATTATTAGATTTTTTATTTTAGGCCGCATATACGAATACAAAATTCAGAAGAAAGAGACGACACGGTGATATACTTTCCCATCCTTGATGGAGAATTGTTATTGGATGATGTACGTAAGCAATCTTTTTCTGTTGATCTATAGATAGCTCTAAAATTGAAGATTTTAAATTTACATTTTTAAGGGTAAAGATAATAGATGCTAGGGTCATCATTACTTGTGCATGGAGACGTCTTGAAAGTTACACGCAACAAATGAAAGCTTATCGGCGAGAATGAAAAGTTTAACACTGATAATTTAAAGGTTTCCAGTGACCAGTGAATATTTGCCATAAACAAATAAAAATGTGTAGAGAAGTCCTCCCTGGAAATTTCTGAGAAATAGCCATATTGCAGTATTGTTTGGAATGTTCAATTAATACATAGAGGTTATTTTCTTTTCCTACGTTAATACTGTATATACTTCATCGTGTGGTACAAAAAACGTGATATTTTAACGAGCGGCGAAGCCACGAGTTAAAATATACCGTTTTTGGTACCACGAGACGAAATATATCCGGTATTAACGCAGGAAAAGAAAATTTTCTTTTTATTATATACCAAAGTTTCTCCAGAATCGAGGCTTAGAAGATTAAATTCACTATTCAACACCACACTCCACCCCCACCCACCCCTTTTTTCGTAAATTCACCTCACTTTTATAGGCTGGTCATATAAATATCATTTACTTAACATAGCGGTATGATTGGGTTGACCTAATCTGTTGCAGTAAATTATATTTTTGACATTTTGTAAACTATTTGATCATATTTGACTACAAAGCAAGTCCGATTCATCAATGCATCACAGCGGGTTTATCATTGTTGTCAAGGAAGTAAGGGGAAATAACTTCATAGAGACGCGAATTGCGTCGACTCAAATTTCGGCAGCAAAAATTAATTTCCATCTCTGAAATGTAATGCAGTTTCTATTTATTTGTTCTATCTCACAAAATGCTCGTTTTTATTGCTGCAGGTATAACTTCTGTAGGCACACACAATCCAGCGTCGCACTGCATGATGGGAAATCTTATATTTTCACATGTGAAAATATAAGGATATATTTTTCACATGTGAAAATATAGGAATGAAAAAATATGAAAATTATTTCGCCAATAGGTTTCTATATTTCACACTAAAGTATATAATAAATAATGAAATACTCATCCTTCTGTGATATATACTGCTCCTAACAACCGAGAGTCTCCATGCACAAGTAATAATGACCTTAGCATCTATTATCTTTACCCTTAAAAATGTAAATTTAAAATCACGTCTAATGGCAATAAAATAAGGTCACCAAGGTCATAACATTGTCATATTGCAGCAACACAAGAGCGCCTTCGGATAATATATCACACATCGGGTGGAGAAACAAAAAGAAACAACCCCCCCCCCCCAATATTTTCTATCATCAATGCCAATTATTGTATACAAATATATTAAAATACAATGTAATGATACACAGAATGTTGTATGTATGTATGTATGTTTGTATGTATGTATGTATGTACGGTCAGAGAGAGAGAGAGAGAGAGAGATGTATCACATGTTTGATTAGAACTGTGATGATCTAACTACAGTTGATATAACTTGTGTTTAGGTTTTCTTCGCTTTCTTCTTTGATGTATCAATGTGAACAAAAATAGACCAGTTTAATTGGTTCAGACGAACAAATAAATAACACAAGCTTTATTGTTCTTTCTAATTTATTATTGCGCAAGAATGTTGTTAATTGGCTTTTATTGTGAGTAAGAAAAACGTGTGCATGTACAGATTTTCTTACTTTAATATGTTGTTCCGTCATATACACAATTTAGCAAAGTGTGTACATGTACAAATTTATGTTACTTTGATGTTGTAATTTGTCGGCCGCTATTAGCCATCGTAATTCTGATCATGTTGCGTATAGTTTTAGTAAGGTATTGACGTTTAAGTGATTCCACACAAAAGTATCATAATCTCCCCACAATGACTTGTTATTTATTATCTAAAGAAGTGTAAAATTCGATGCTTCTTTTATGAGAAAAAAATGTGTCCTAGATAGAAGAAATTATATCCTTGAAAATTCAAAATTATATAATATTCACATGGGGATTTAAGATACACAGATCATATTTTCGATGATTAGTATTCAAAAGAAAGAAATTACACACAAAAAACCCACATAAATTTTTTTATTACGGGTTAAAATGTAACGTTATTACGATATTAATTTTCTGTCGCTAACTTGACTAGAAGTTATAGCTGTTAGTGCTTGAAGACATGAAGATGGGTGATGTAACTCGTCGACCCGGATGCGATTAACAGTAGAAAACGTATTAGGATGCTCTATCCTTTATGACAATCATCTTTCTTCATATATATATATATATATATATATATATATATATATATATATATATATATATATATATATATATATATATATATATAATGAGAGAGAGAGAGAAATTATCTTTACTTATTTAGATAAGAGTTTATTTGGAAAAGACTGAAAAGTAAGGGAGAACGAGTCAAAACATAATAGTTTAAAATGTTGTACATGAAAGTAGATAAAATAACTGTACAAACCAAAATACACTGTGATGAACAAAGTACTCAATGCTTCTTTAAACGGCATCACAACAGCCACATTATCATCATCATCATCATCATCATCTGGTACTTTCTTACTAGATCGATGTAAACACAAACATGAATTTTTCACTTCAGGAATTATATTACTGCAAACTCGGCAGTCCCTCTTTCCGATTACGAAAGAAAAAGTAAAGTAGAGAGAATGATGCGAAGGTAGAGGGAACGATAAATAGTACTTTCTCGACAATGACGGCAACGAGCCATATTATCTGTGCCTACATAGATAAGGAATCTATAAAGAAGCAGACAACCAATTACCAACAAGTACATACAGTACAAGAGAATTCTATGAACAGTTTAAGGAAATCATAAACTCTTGTTTTTTTCTTGCTTTCTTTATTCATACGTGCTATGATAAATAATGAAATTGAAAGAGAATTTCTTCAAAGTGCAATGCAGAATGTTTGAAAATATATCTACCGACACATTAGACTCAGAAAAGAAAAAGAAAGAAAATCACTGCAAAACTGTTCATGGGAGCCTCGCAAGTAAACCGCTTTGTAGGTGCGAGAACCTTATACTGAGGCTGTTCGAACAATTGAACCGCGTTGTAGATGCGGGAACTTTATACTGAGGGTGTTCCAGCAAGTGAACGCGTTGTTGGTGCGGAAGCCTTATACTGAGGGTTTTCCAACTAGTGAACAAGTTGTAAATGTGGGAGCCTTAGATGAAGGTGTTCGAACAAGTGAACCCCGTTGTAGGTGCGGGGGCTTTATACTGGCCATGTTTCAAAAGGTGTGTGACCTGATAGTGAATTAAAACAATTATATGAAATCACACTATAAAAAGTTCTTACGAATCAAAAGCTAATATGAAGTTAAATAAATTAATTAGCAATGATAAAACGAAGTATGCCGAATATGATGGAATCCATTACCATACCAGCATTATAGGAAAGGACGCTGTATACAGAGGAATCAATATAGTAACTAATTTCAACCAAAAAAGGGAATATGAAAGGAAAGATATATCAAATTAGGTTGCATCAGGAAATGGCACTGCTTCTCAAGCGTACGAGTTTATCCAGAAAGTAATAATAGTAGCATTATGGAAGAAAGGCGATAAAATAACTGAGAAATCATAGTGACTGAGGTGTCTTACTATTGAAGACATGTATCTAATGTTGGACTTACGACTTTGCTGGTGCCAATGTCTTGTCACACTCCCTTGTCACAAACTTTACTATAGTTAGAAAATTTAGAACCCGAGAAAGTTTGAAATTGTTGTACAAACGCTTATAATAATTACTCATACCAGCATGTATCTGCAAAGATCTGGTGTATTGCTAAGGTCAATGTTTATCGCACACACACACACACACACACACACACACACACACACACTATATATATATATATATATATATACATCTATTTTGTCTTCTTTCTTACTTTTATTGTTTATCCTTTGTTTGTTTATTTCTCCGTCATTAAAACATTTAGGAGTCAAGAAATTCTCTTTTCTTTTGCCTTTAGTGTTTGTTTTGTGGATGTAAATTGTTTCTTCCCCTGACGAAGAGCTTGTTGAGCTCGAAACGTTGGGAAACTGTTTTATATATGCGCTGTTATCAATTTTTGGAGTCTTTATATATATATATACATATATATATATATATATATATATATATATATATATATATATATATATATATATATATATAATTGCTCTGTATAAGGATCATAACACAGAACTTTTAAGTAATAACGCCTGCACAATTTTTTTTAATAAAACAGTCTATTGTTATTCGCTCCAGAATTTGACCATTTGCTGCTGATGGGCAGTTGTCCGGGAACGTACAGTACAGTCGGACAGTTTCCAGAATATCAAGCTAATTCTCAGTGAGTCAGGTGATTCTTTCAGTATCCTTTTTCAGGCGTTTTTCCACATGAGCAAAGGCTTCAGAGCCACAGAATCCATCTGCAAGTATAAATCGCGTACTCTAGCAACATACAAAAACGACGGGTGATTTCAATTTGAGTCACAACATAATTCCATACACTTTGTTCTTGAAGACGGACAATCAAATATAATATTATCACATAAGCAAAGTAAATACAGCTTTTCCGGTTCTCCTAAATTAAGATACATGCTTTGGACCACTTCAAATTACTAATTTGCAATGATAAATTATATCGGTAAATTGTTTCGAGCCATCATGACTTTTGAAATATAGGAAAACAATTTGCAATAATAAATGTCTTGTGTTTATGCAGGAGCCTCGACTCCCCTACCACCGCATTAAAAGCACGGACATCGAACTAGCTGAAAATAGAGCATTTTCCGAGGTAATCGAGATTTTTCCTTTTCATCATTGATGCATTTGATATTGAGAAATAATTATATTTTATATCCTGTCTATAAAATAATGTCATTGGATTAACATGAAAGAGTTGCGATTTTTCCAATATACAGTTTTATAGAATATTAGCATGCAACGACTGTTTACAAGTATTTAGACCAATAAATAAATACACTGACAATGATTTACTGATAGCCTTTGACTGACCGATGTATATTTAGACATATAGATAAATCGATGATATGTTTTCTACGTGAAATGACTCCGAGTAGATGGAGCGATTGGTTCCTTTTTAACAATGTGTAATGTGTCGTTTTAACTGAGAAATTGTTGGGATCTAAGATACCTATGTTTTCTCACTAGCAGACATCGTCTATAAAATATAAAGTGTTTCTTTTGTTTGTTTGTTTGTTTTTCTATTGTTGCTGTTTCATTTTACCAATTTGTAAATTAGTAATTTGCAGTTGATAAAAATTTTGCGTAGGTGAATTCGTAAAAGCTATTAGAGATCTTAGCTTTAATAGAGATAGAAAACTACTAGTGATCTGTCGCCTAATGAACCGGCATAGTATGGTCTGAACTGTTCGTTATATTTATAATTTCCACCGAGCAGTGTAAACCCTAATGGGCTGGCATAGTATGTGATGGACTGTTCCACCTAGCAGTGTAAACCCTAATGGGCTGGCATAGTATGTGATGGACTGTTCCACCGAGCAGTGTAAACCCTAATGGGCTGGCATAGTATGTCACGGCTGACCTGAAGCTATGCCGCTGCAGTTGAGTCCAAGTTATATATGAGTATATACGTTAATAACATTCCCCAGTATTTAAATAACGTGTCAATTACATTTTCAAGCGAAGGTTATCAAAGATCAATAAATACACGAGTTAAAATAGAATACAATCGGAAACCAAGACAATATGATAAAAGTGATGCTTGTATATTTTTAGCATATTACAGCTTAGGTCGAAATGGTGAGAAACAATCAATGACCAAAGCAGTGAAAATATCAAAGCGTGTGAAGGCTATTGGGGACAGTTACTTCCCCCTGAATCCGATTCGTAGTACGGTCAGAAACCTCAGTCAAAAAAATCGTTAATCATGCATTTTGACACGTCTCTATTTTTCTTACAAAGAACATTATTTTACCTCAGTAATATATTTCAGGGATAAATATTTTTTTATAAATTAAGTGACACATATTGACAAGGTTTCTCGAATTTCAACCAAGGTGTATAAATAAATAAATAAACAATTAAATACATTCATAAATAAACAATTAAATAAATAAATACAATTTCTTGTTCTCCAATACTTCTTGGGAAGGAGGTACCTATACTTTATATGTTATTTCTAATATATTTAATTAATTAATTTTAATCATTTAATTGTTGTCATTTTTAAAGTCATGAAATCAGTTTAGTCACCTGCCGCCGCTGCTGCTGATGATGAGTTTGTTGTTCTTGTTAAAATGATGATGTCAACATTTACTAATCAGAATTCTAATCACCAAACGTTTCATCAAATTACACGACAGTTATGAAAATAAAACGGTATTTGTGAAAGACGCGGCTTTTATCATTGAGGTCAAAGGTTACGTTTCAAACTTATTCTTTAAGTGGTACTTATCTCAAAGATTGTGCAAACAAATAAATATCTAAAGAATATGCCATTGATGGTTGGTGTCATAACATAACGTTTTGAGCTAAGTATTTGTAATGAATATTTGCTGTCGTTAATGACTGAAACGATCATTTGAAAATGGTGGAAAAATATGAATGTGTCAGAGTACAACATTACACGACTTATATGAAAATGTCAATCAGCATATGATTGAAAATATTTGATCTTTTTAAATATTCCATTTGTTTATTTTGGCATCATTTTCTATGTAAAGCTTATATCTTCTTGATATTACAATTATTCTAAACTTTATGAGAATATACTGGTGATTAATGTTTCTACAGACCTTATCTTGATTATGAATAGAATTCTTTGTAAATACGATAATGTTAAAGTCATACGAGGCGCAGTTTTAGAAAAAAGGAGGGAATCAAATTTGAAATAATTTTATTGAAGACGGCAAAAACTAAACTATGCTCTGTATATCGATAACAAAAACAATTTCTTCCAATTGCTGAAAAAAATATGAAAATAAATAAAAAAAATAACATTAGGAAGCCATATTTTTTTTTTTTTGCAGCACTTGAGGAACAAGGAGGAATTAACATTAGGTCACCATCTTTAAGGGTTTATAGCGACAAGGGAAAATCCTGTTTTAAAGTTTAAAATATGTCCATGCATTTAACAGTGTGGGTTTATATGGTGACAATGGTAAACGTAATGTTAACAATATCCATAGGTGTAACATCATACGGCACGTGGGTATTGTTACGGCATTATGTATTATCTTTAAATTATAATAGTTTTCATTTGGGTTTATAATCATTGTATTATAATTCCTTAGTTCAGTAGCATAAGCTATTTGTAAAGTACGATGTACTTCAACATGTTTACATGAGTCATGCTATGTCCTGGGAAAATCAATAATTATGTCGGTCAGCTTAACCCACAATGAAGAAATCACGTGGTGGCGCGTGCAGATTTTATGCCCTGAATCCTATGTCAACATCATGTTGAGTTGTAATAAGGTATTTTAATTGTAGTACAAAGGCACTACAAGCAGTAGCATGCGCGACCTAGTTTCTGATTGGTTAAAGAAGGTTGTTGACAGAACTCATTCTAAGTCGCAGTATTAGAAGTTTAAATTCTCTTTTACGCCGTAAGAGACAAAATAATGCCAATATAACCACTGAATGGGCATTCTTTGCAGTTCTCCAGAATCATAAGGTTATTGAGGAAGATTATTATTGTTGTAAAATCAGCTGGTGAAAATTTATCTGCATAGTATATTTTGGATTTAAGTACTATTCTTCAAGGAACTTAACAATATGCTACATTCACAGGAGTTTACCTAGTATTAATAACATTTGGATTTAAAACTGTGTTTCTTGTGGCACATCAACACATTAGTGACTTCATTCGGAATACTTTGGATTAACTTCCGGATTATCAACATTCAATAGGACATTTAGGATTATTTAGGAATTTCTAAACTGTAAGTTATTTTTAATTCTTTCACTTTGTTTGTTTGAAATATTTAATATTTTAGGAAATTAAATTTATATTTTATAAATTGTGAAAGCTTGTTTGAGTAGTTCTTTCTTTTGTTACTATTTCTAACCCCTAAACGTAACAGTATAAAGACAGGAAATCTTACTTAAAAAAGTCATAGGTTTAACATTATGGATCTCTAGCTGACATTTATGCCGTCTAGAGCATATTGTATACATTGTTAGAAGTGGTTAACCTCAAATGGAACTCAGTGATCTTTAACGGGATGAACATTACGTCGTAGGTTTAACATGTGTGGGTCTCTCTGGCCTCTAACGGGAAACGTAATGTTCAAAACGGCCATAGGTTTAACATACACGTTAAGTGACTAATACCTACTGATCTAGTATTTAGTAGCCAGTTGTGTACTGTCAACACCCCTACATTTACTATTCAGCACAACTTTTCTTGATAGAATATGGCCTGTATAAAACCTAAGTAGAATTTAAAATATTTGTAATTATGTTTTGCTATTTTACCAATTCAGTGGCAACAAATTTTTTTGCAAAAAATATTTAGTGTCAAGTGAGACAGATTATTTTTTCATTCACGCTGTTTGTTCCAAATGTTTCCAAACCTTGATTTTATACACTGACCCACCTTTTTATCCAAGGTCTTTTCCCAATGTTACGAATTTTTATAGTACGATGAGTCAATATTTCGCCTAGAGCTGTCCAGAGTTATATTGCCACCTTCTCAAACTTAAGGCAAAAATATGGGGTAATGAAGTTAAGATTTTTCTTGTAATGTTGCAATATTTTCTTCAGTTAGATTTGTTTAATTTTTTTTTTTTTTTTTTTTTTTTTTTTGCAGTTTGGGTGACACATGTAACAATTTGCCAACCTAGATTTCGGACACTGACAGACTGTTGCAACCCCAAAAGAATTCATCGTTTGTATTGTAGACAAAATGACCAACATCGCATTTTAAAAAGGTTACTGAGCGTATTTTATTATTTTTTGCGATTTTTTCTGTCTGTCTGTCTGTAAAGATACAGAGTGGCTCTGTTCAAGTTTGAAAAAGGACAAACTATACGTACATCGAAATTGTGCATAGTACTCTTTGGATAAAATGTTGTGCCAAACACAAAGACCCAAAGATAGAGAGAGAGAGAGAGAGAGTAAAAAGTTAATGAACTTTTGCACAATACTAGTCAAGACCATATTTTCTAAATCAACATATTTTAAAAAAAATATGCACTGCTAGCTCAAACATTAGCAAATTAAGAAGTTATAATTAGTGGTCGCTATGGCTTTTAACGGGAATTAACATTACGCAGTAAGTTTAACATGTATGGCTCTCTAAACCTCTAACGGGAAATGTAATGTTAAAACTAGACCTACTGTCTAACATACCATTAGTAGTGACCTGCGCTCACTCATCAATCTACTGACTACATAGGGTGGGATGCAAAAGAACTGGTATAAAAAAAATTGAGATTTTGACTATGACAAATTTTATTTACAATGACATGCCATACAATATTTATTACTGCTAAAATCTATTTATTGTAAATTATAAGTTATAGTATAGAACTATTTTATCATGATGTGGAATTATTATAACGCTATTTTTATTTTGATATTTGTATACAGCTTTACATTTTTTCACTTAAACGTTTGATTACGACAAATTGTGACTACGGCAAGTCATTATGATATACACAAACACAAAACGGACATATTGGAAATGATTGAGTAGTATCTCTATTTCTAAATCGCAGTGCGTGTATGTGCATGTGTCTGAATATCTTATCCATACTTGAAAGAAAAACAGATCAAGGCATAAAGACACTTACTTTTTGGTATATTCTCATGAATAGAATCAGAAATAAATTTCAAAAGAAACACAAAATTCCATTTTTCTTCTTTTTTTACAGTCTTTTTTCAATTTCTACACTGGCATAGAGTTTTCTTGTGCGTCAGTACATATTCTTATAGGAATCTGCTTTGATGAAGAAAATACACACACTATTGTTCACACATTAGTGGGCATCCGATCGTTGTAATTGCACATTATTGAATTGAATGGATGCAGTTGTAATACCGCATTATTTCTATTTTCCAGTCGTAGATGTAATGCTCTTACTTAAACGGCTACATACTGTCAGCACGTTGTATTTCAAATATATTTTGTGTCAAGTCAGGTAAATTTTCATCTATATATTTCAGATTTCTGTTGGTGATAAATGATACATATTTGCCAGCCCTACACTGACTTGACCTTGGCTTACTCAGTGTGCTGAGTGAAAACATTACTCTTGAGACCAGGGTTATTTTACTGCATTGTGGAATTGAATGCAGAATAAGATTTATTGCAGGGTTATTTTACTGCATTGTGGAATTGAATGCAGAATAAGATTTATTGCAGGGTTATTTTACTGCATTGTGGAATTGAATGCAGAATAAGATTTATTGCAGGGTTATTTTACTGCATTGTGGAATTGAATGCAGAATAAGATTTATTGCAGGGTTATTTTACTGCATTGTGGAATTGAATACAGAATAAGATTTATTGCAGGGTTATTTTACTGCATTGTGGAATTGAATACAGAATAAGATTTATTGCAGGGTTATTTTACTGCATTGTGGAATTGAATGCAGAATAAGATTTATTGCAGGGTTATTTTACTGCATTGTGGAATTGAATGCAGAATAAGATTTATTGCAGGGTTATTTTACTGCATTGTGGAATTGAATACAGAATAAGATTTATTGCAGGGTTATTTTACTGCATTGTGGAATTGAATACAGAATAAGATTTATTGCAGGGTTATTTAACTGCATTGTGGAATTGAATGCAGAATAAGATTTATTGCAGGGTTATTTTACTGCATTGTGGAATTGAATACAGAATAAGATTTATTGCAGGGTTATTTAACTGCATTGTGGAATTGAATACAGAATAAGATTTATTGCAATGTTGCAACAGTTTTTGTTAAAGTTTTGGAAACGGTAGATCTAGTTCAGTTCATTTTCCGTGATACATTGGACATACGTTTTATTCGCCAAGCCAAAGATTGACAGAGAGAAGTAAGATTTTTAGTTTAAGTGTGTAAGAACTTGGCGTGAAGCTAGGGATTTATTGTAAGGTTGTGATATTTTATTTATTTATTTATTTATTTATTTTTAACACGGCAAAACTCTATGCATATTAAAGCGAGTGCTTGTTAAGAAAATAGTTTTAAAAATATGTTAGCTCTCTCTAACGGTGAATAGCGGGGACTGGAGGGAGGTACGTTGGTAAGCAAGTAGGTAGGTAATTAGGTAGGTATGGGGGTTAATAGGTAGAAAGATAGAAAGATAAGTCGCCCATCAAACAGGAGAGATTTTACTCTTCAATCGTGGCAATCGGACGCCTGACATCATTAGCTCTCTCTCCTTCTCTCTCTCTCTCTCTCTCTCTCTCTCTCTCTATCTCTCTCTCTCTCTCTCTCTCTCTCTCTCTCTCTCTCTCTCTCTCTCTCTCTCTCTCTCTCGCGAAGATGTGGCAACTATCACTACCGCTACAGCAACTTGGACGTTGATAAAGGTTTAAATCAGACTCATTTGATGTTGTCAAGTCCATTTTGTTTATTCAAAACCCAAAGGCCATTTCAGAGCTCACCTAGATCTCTTAGAAAAGAAATATTACTTAAATGATTGCCAAATTAAAGCCAACTCCCTTCATTATAACGCGTGTGTGTGTGTGTGTG
Organism: Margaritifera margaritifera; assembly: GCA_029931535.1. NCBI lineage: Eukaryota > Metazoa > Mollusca > Bivalvia > Unionida > Margaritiferidae > Margaritifera > Margaritifera margaritifera. The sequence goes on from JAQPZY010000740.1 coordinate 384,017, forward strand.
TGTGTGTGTGTGTGTGTGTGTGTGCTTTAATATCTTATCCATATTTTTAAAAATAAAACAAATCTAAAGAAATCAATATATGAAAACACTTACATTTTGGGGTATATTCTCATGAATAAGAATCACATTGAAGTTTCAAACACATCTTCTTTTACTGTCTTTCTTACTTGAATTTCTTCACTCGAATGACTTTTTCGGATGTATTTCTGCTTGTCGTACTTTAAATTATTTGCTGGAGTGAGTTATTTATCTGCTTCGTCTTCTTTTCTTCTTCTTCTGAAATTTCCTCTTTTTCTCTTTTTTTCACTTTCTGGGGACAATCTGTAGACCAATGTCCTTTTTCTTGACAATGATAACAGGTATCTTAATGTTTGTCTCTCTTTTCTCCTGTTGTAGAGGTTCCTTTTCGTTGACGTTGTGGGCATTCTAAAGCCCAATGTCCTTTCTCTTGACAGACATAACACGTATCTTGACTTTTATCTTGAGAGGAGTAGTCTTGGGTTTCTCCAGTAGAATTGTTGGAAGTGTATTTTCGAACAGTAGTAGTAGTGGTTGCCGGTGCTACTGACATCTGTGTAGTGGAGGGTTCAGGTGTAGGTGTAATGTCTCTTTCTCGTAAGTTTCTCCAAGAAAGTTGGATACATTTCTCGCAGGTGTTTTAACTCTGTCAGAATGTCTTGAAATACACCAACAGTTTTGTTTCCTCTTCTTGTTTCTTTATCTTTTCTACTTGTTGTTGTTGTATAAATGTCTCTTCTTCTTTTTGGCGTTGCCAAAAGGTCTCTAACTCATCCTTCTGTTTCTTTTTAAAATCGTCATAAACTGGCAATGATGGAGAAGGAGGTGAAGGTGGTACTACCAGTAAACATTCTTGCGAAGAAGATAAGAATTCGCACAAGGTCAAATTGAAATCGTTCCCCTCTGGAAGAATTCTCGCTAGAGCAGTAATGCTATCACTATGAGTATAAGAAGGATCCCCAGTAGGCGCACCCCAACACAATGTCTTCATTGTAGCCTTATAATACTATACCTGGACTGTTTCCTCACTGGTACGTCGTGGAAACGCTCATCGGTATATATATTCCTCACTGGTACATCCTAAAACGCTCATAGGTATACATATTGAAAGGGATGCCCCGCGTCAGCTGTAGTCTAATTGGAAGATAGAAAACACGTCCTGACTGAATTATGCTACTCTCATTCTGATGGAGTGTTTGTTCTTGTTAAGGAAAGGCGTTTCTGGCTGTCTGTTTAAATGTGAAGGGTATGAGTGCTTACACACAATATACAAACATACATACTTATATACTATCACACAAGAGGGGTTAGTGGTTTAAATTATAGTTTTTGTGGTAGACATTGGCATACAGCCATTTTCGGAGCCCGCGTAGATCGCTTGGGAAAGATATACTACTCAAATGATTGTCAAATGAAACAAAAGCTAAATCCCTTCATTATAAACTTTGTGTGCTTGTGTATGTGTATGTGTTTCAATATCTTATCCATACTTAACAATTTTTTAAAAAAATAAAAGAAACATGAACTTTGTATTACAATTGTGAATCTGCTGTACCATCAGAAAAAAACAAACAACATGAACTTTGGTTTTTCTTAATGTGTATTTGTTGCAAGAAAGAAAGTATGAACTTTGTTTTCTGATATGTGAATTTGTTTACCATGAAAGAAAATATAAAATTTGTTTTTTCGAATATAAATGTTTTATACCATGAACGCAAGAACATGAAAAATAATTTATTTTGTAATTTAGAGATAAAATGGCTTCTATTTTCAAGTATTAGGCTTTCAATCACATCTCTGGTAATCAAGAGCTGCTTTGAGGCTAGCACATTTTGAAATGTATGCCATAGAAACCCCGGTATTCATTTTTGGCTATGACTGAAAATATGGACTACGTTCAAAACGTAGGTTACCAGATGTAACATAGCATACGTGTAGGATCCTCTTTTTGTGCCATTCTATGACAGTAGTTTCTGATGCCTATGACTAAAAATATGTATTACGTTCAAATTGTAGGTTGCCAGATCAGTCAGTTAATTATAGACAGGCGGAAACATGTATTCATTTGTAAACGTTTGAGTAACAGAATTCAAGTCCTATTAAATTGAGTCCATATTAGAGCCAAACTTTAATCTTAACGTTTATAAAAGAAACATAATTATAAAATTAAAGATCTGGCATAACATATATGTGATACTCTTGGTGACCTTTTCTGTTCAAATGATTAAATTCTTTGGAAAAGGTATTTCTTTCAAAGGAACAAGACATTGAAAATAAATGTCAATAATCGAGATTTTAGAAACCTTGCGTTAATTATGGAGAAAGGTATTCATCTGGAATGGAACAAGGCATAGTGAAGTAATCTTGCCAAACCTCGTATATTATAACAGGTATTCATCTGGAACGGAACAAGGCATAGTGAAGTAATCTTGCCAAACCACTTATATTATAACCGGTAATTTTTGCATATTATTATTTGGCAATTTTGTTAAAAAATAAGTGATTTCAATTTTGGCTAGTAATATTTAGCGATAGCTGATCAAGAGATGTTATAATATTTAAGAAGATAATTTTTTGAAGAGATTTATTTTCGTCATCTCACACTGACACCGCTAAATCGCTAGAATTCCCTTTATATTGCATGTCGAATTTCTCTATTTAAAAAAATATATGGAAAAAGTATTTAGTTTGAATGGCAAAGAAGTTGCAACGAACTATTACCCAATTAAATTTTTAATCCCAGTAATCTTGGATTTAAGTAAGGGTTAGCTTAATGTCAGAAAAAAGTTTGAACCGGTTATACGTTAAATTGTATACAATCTGTACAACTTTCAACACAACAACTTTAAATATCCCACATACGTGATTTTAAGTCTGAAGAAAAGACTAACAACAGCGCTGAGGACGTTTG